>JAFEMH010000887.1:0-592165 GCA_022495995.1 Adenophora triphylla var. japonica | reverse complement strand
AACCTTTCCCATTTTGATTTTGTGGCCGAATTCTCTTACGTGTTTGCCCGGCCAAGTAAATTGGGTATTGATCACTTTGATAAAGACCACCCGTAGGAGTTTCTCAATCTCTTCTTTGACTTGTAAGGACCACTCGGGCTTGATGCCGCCTCGGTTTACGCTTGATCGGCCTAATCTGCGGATCCGGGGGTATCCGGTGCTCCACGATAGATGCATCCAATCCGGGCATGTCTTTGTAGGACCAGGCAAAGACGTCTACAAATTCTTTAAGGAACTCGATCAGGGCAACCCGCTCATCTCCGGAGAAGAATCTACCAATTTGTATTTCTTTGGGTTCCTCAGCTGTTTCCAGATTCACCGTTGTCAATACCTCATCGACAGCTTGGGCCCGGCTTTCCTTTTGCTCGCAAACCTGCTTTGAATTATTTTCTAAAATTTGGTCATCTATTAAGTCTGCATTATCTTCAATTGAATCTGGCTTAATTATTTTTAAATCTTGATGATTAATTTTCGTTAAGCGTTCAATTGTTAGATTTGCAATCACGGGATACTCAGAAAGATCGATCATTTTATTCAAAGCGAACGGGAAAACAGTGTCTACAACATGACGATGGTCTTCCGTCGTGAGGACGTCAGACCGATCGGAGGACTCAAATTCAATTACAAGGGACTCTGGGGAATGACTCAAGAAACGGGGGATAAATTTAGACGCAGAGGGACAAGGACGAGGCTTGAGCCCTAGCTTTTTGATCATAGTCTCCCTATCAGCGACCGGTCCTTGGAATGAAGTCCAGTTCTACAACGACCTCTCTACAACGGTCTCCAAACTGTTCAGATTCACAACAGGCCCCTTCTCAAATTCCAACATGGCCACAACCTCATTGTCAGAGGAAAAGTCAATCAAATCTCCGGTATCTTCAGCAACAACAAACCCTTCTGCAGGTATCTCCTCTGTGAACATGCCGCTTTCGGGCTCTGACAGCCCCTGATCCCTGAACAGATCTGCCAAATCACCATCAATGTCTAGAGGGTCTACTCCGTGGATCTTGTGTATGACGGGCTCATCCAGAGCAAGCTTCTCGAACTGGTTGACATAATTGGGCCCCCAAAAATGGTAGGTGTTCTCATATGTGGCAGTGACACCGGGTCTTCAGGCATACTGACAAGCATTTCCTTCACTGGGTTCTGACTGGTGGCAAACCTTCGAATTGTTCTCAACCTTTCTTTTGCTGGACTTAGCTTCGGTTCCGGGCAGACAAACATTTCCCCATCCTCCTTGACAAAATGTCTGTTTAAAGACCAGCTATAAGGACGCATTAAGGCCTTTTGTATCTCTCGCCGGCAGCTAAGGTCATCCTTTCCTTAAGCGCTTCGGCTTTATCATACGCTTTATTTTCTCCAGTCACGACATATCCCAGGCCTCGCCTGTTTCTCTTGGGTTCTGGCATCACAAGCTTACATGGTCCCTGTTGGCGCTTCCCTAGCCCCAGGCCCGGGATGTAGCTCATGCCTCTCATCATTTTCAGTACGGGGGGAATCTTGTTTGAGGAGGTTGTCAAATCTATAGTGCAGACCTGTCCTTTAGGCTTTTCTATCGTAAAACCACTGAGCATCAGGTTCTCCTGGTCAAGTTTGATTTCCATCACTGGCATGGTGTTGGCGCTGGTCTCCCCAATAGTGACGCTATCCCCATAGATGGTTGTCAAAACTCCGTCTTGCACAAACTTCAAACACTGGTGGAGGGTAGATGCTACTGCTCCAATTTCATGAATCCACGGCCTACCCAATAGCGCTGAGAACGTGACAGGAATGTCGATAACCTGGAACTCTACTGCCATCTCCTTACTACCAAGTAACAGATTCAAAGAGACTATCCCCAATACTACCCTAGATGTCAAATCGTAGGCCTTTATGGTCTGGTTAGATGGTTTAAGGCTCTGTGCGTCAATGTCTAGCATACTCATCATTTTGGCGGGAAGCACGTTCATGGCCGACCCATTGTCCACCAACACATGGGGAATTCGATGCCCCTCCAGTGGCACAGTGATGTGTAGAGACTCATTATGCTTCGAACCAGTAGCGGGCGGATCAAGGTACAGTAAAAGTAATGATGTTCCCATCTTTGCGGTTCCGGTTCAATCGCCGAGGCCTCGTCTGGAGTGGCATTGACAGACACCTTGGTTTTGGACAGAGCCTCTTCCAACTTTAGCTTGTGGGGGTAGGAGGATGTAAGAAGAGACCATAAAGAAATATCGGCCAGGGTTCTCTTCAACTGCATCAAGATCGGGTCCTCACGGGTTTCCTCACTTCCTGCTGATCTGTAGGGATCTTGAGAGGCCTGGAGATTTGAGACCGCAACTCCTTCGCCTTTCTCAGATGGATCAGCACTATCCATTCCCAACATTCTTCTTGACCGAGTCAACAAATTAACCTCTTGATGATCTTCAACCACAAAGTTCTTACTGGCCTCTTTGAGTTCGACTAGTGTAATCGGAGCAGGACGAGTGCTGTATGGCCACGCTTCCTGTCTTATCTCATTCACGGACAATGGCGCCTCCATGTTAGCTGCTATCCTGAGTTCCTCCAAAGTGATTGGGGACTCTCTAGGAACCATAGAGTATATAGCGTTGACAACCAAGCGCTCTTCATAATCATCATAATCAGCAGCATTATTCAAATCATACAAATCATCAAGATACAAGACGTAGCAAAAGTTATCTTTCTTTTCATCGGAACAAGGAATTACATCAGTCACGACCTTATTACAATCACCACTAACATTTCCATTTACAGACTCTCCAAACTCTATTACATTGACGAAGTAATCTTGACCAAAATCGATGAGATTCACGTTGTTGCTGGGCAGAGGGTTGCTGACGACGTTAGGACGAGGGGACTTTTCAATCTTCTTTTCACCTACAAGCCCTTGGATAATCCTCTTGTGGGTGAAGCAAGTATTGGTGGTGTGCCCCGGGTACTGATGGAACCGACAATATTTGCTTGTGTCAAGATTGGGATTGGGATTAGCAGGACTGTAGTTCTCCAGCGGCCTTATCATACCAGTTCTGAGCAATCCATTGTAAACCTCTTCCGTAGTCATGCCCAAGTCATCAAACTTTCGTTGCTGCTTTGGCTGGAATCTCCCACCATTAGGCCCATTATTGCCTCCTCCTTGCAGATTATTGACGATGTTGTCCTTAACCACTTCTCTTCCCTTCGGTGTCATGGCAGAGACTGGGTTATTTGTCCGGTACCTGAATCCTCCACTTCCGCTATTACCACTAGCATTCACACCCGGAGTTTGATTAAAAAGCCTGTTCTCACTGCGAGCGCCCATTCCGACCATTTCCCTGAGATCTAGGTACCAACCTTTTCCGATGGCCTCTCTTAGCACTGGCTTCACACATGACAAGAAGATGTCTTTCTGATCTTGAAGGGGGATTGGATCCGATAACTCGTTAAGTTTGGCATTCCACCGCTTATAGAATTCTGTGATCGACTCGTCATTCTTCTGAATGGTCCCCACTAAGTCGTCTCGGGTGGTACGCCACTCTAGATTGCCTCTATACTTCTCCAAGAAAGTCTCTGTGATCTGGCTCCAGGTGGAGCGGCATTCTTGCTTGAGAGCCAAGAACCAAGTGAGCGCAGGTCCTTTCAAAGTCAGATGAAAATGAGACGCCATAAATTCGGGCGTGCAGCCCATCGCCCCCATTATCATGACGTATGTATCCACATGAGTCTTTGGACAGGCTGTACCATCAAAATCCATCTTTGGCATCTTGAACTTATGGGGCAGGGGAGTTACTTGTGTTGGGTTAACCACCTTGAGACCACTAGAACCCACAGTCAATCTATCGATTTTCTGCTGCATCTGCTTCAATAAAGCTGTCACTTCTGGCGTCAAACCCGGAATCTGGGGAAAAGCAGGAGCCACTGTTGAAGACGATACTGGGAACTCGGGAGCAGATCTAATGGGCAAAGCAGCCGAGGGAAGACCGAAAGTACTAGGGATACTGATATTGCTATCCGACAAACTGACTGAGCTGGGAATCTTGTTCCCGTACATGTCATAAGACTCATAACCATTAAACTGAACACTGGGATTCTAGGGACTGAACTGCACTGACTGACCTCCAAACTGGCCAAGGGTAGAAAATCTGGTACTGATGCAAGGAGCTGAATACGGGGTGGAACCATACAGATGCTGGGTGAGAGGAGAGCAAACTGCGGGCTGAGGGAAGTTGCCTTGGAGCTGAGACTGCGGATACTGTGGAATACTGTCCTGACAAATTTGATTTCCTGAAAGACGGTACTGACCATTCTGTTGCAGATTAGACACCATACTAATAATTGTCGGGGTACATACTGAACTGGGGTTGGGAATATCTTGCTTGGAACTGAGATCCATACTGAGCCTGCGGCATTGAGGCATTGGGAGCTGGAGAGGAAGTGAGATCGAAGAAGTTTGATGGTTGGCCGCCACTCTTGCTAAAACCTTGCTGAGCAACTTGGTTATACGTTTGAGAGGTTGGGGGAGGAAACCTTCCTTGGGCATTCACAATCATTCCCGGGGACGGCATTTGATCCGGGCGCGGGGCATAGGTCATGGGAGGAGGCATAGCATTGTAACTGGGTTGAGCAGGCTGGGCAGGAGAAGTGGATCCAATCCCGTTGTTGCCCTCTTCAGTAATTTCCTCGTAAGAACCATCTTCTCAATGGAGTACTGCGATTCCCCGGGCCCTCATGGCCTCAACAAAGCGGTTATGAGCTTCTCCCTCTCGGGTCTTGGCATTCTGAGCCAACAATCGAGCCTCACGTTCCCAGGCCAGAGCGGCTTCCAAAGTTATTCTCAACTCTTCTGCAGACATGTCGTTCAAACCCGATTGACCTATCGGAACCGAACCTCCAGCAGACCGAGCAGCAAACACATCACCATTCCCGGCCATATCTGATGCGGGCGGCGAAGCTTCGGAAACTGTTTGAACTTCTTTGACAACCCGGACCAAATGAGCTCCCGGAACAGATGAGCGGATCCAACTCGCCGTAGCTGCAGGGGTAGATACGGGTTTATATGGTAGGGAAGGAAGAAGACTTTTTGAGGAAATACGGGAGAGGGAAAGGAAAAGAGGGAAAAACTCGCGCAAACAATTTATTTATCTTCAAGTATAAATCAGTGTTTTAATCCTAAGTACGGTTGGGAAAGGAGAAGCCTTTATTTACGCAAACTACACCTTGGGGAAGCCTAGAGACGCAACGTTCAAATTATACTAAATGCTTTGTATTTGAAATTAATAATAGATAATGGTACCTAAACAAAACCTAACACGATGTGGGACGGACGAGTGGTCAAAATTTCTGGGGAAATTTGAGCAGCATAACAGGTATTCTCGATGAATTTTCAAGAAAAATCCGGCATGACCTCTCGTCGGTGCACGGTGACAATGCGGCATGATCTCTCGTTGAGGACATGCCACGGGAGTGACATGTCCCTACGTGAAACCATGTTGCATTGGCAACATGCCCACAAGGTGCAAGGTTTTGGGGAAGGTATGAGGACCTATCGTGAATTTCAAAAACAATTCAATTTGGTGTGATTAAAACGTTGTATCAAAAACCAACTGTGGATAAGGTTAAGTGTGGCGCCACCTATAACGCGCTAGGGGGATGGGGTTGACATTAGGCGCTCAAGCGTAATATTATCACCGTCCGCGATGCCGTCAATCGCACCCGAGGGTTCTAAATCTATGTGGTGTAGTGTGCGGATGTCTATATTCTTTTATTTACAAAAAACGATTTTTTTTTATTACTTTATTTTTTTAAAAAGAAAAAACACACACACTCTCACAGGGAACAAGGGGAACAACAATCAATTGAGAAATCTTTGATTCAAGGGACTGCCCTTAAACCAGCACCTGAAACATGTTCAGTGACCATTCCTGTCGCGTGACACAGGACAGCAAGGAACAAAGCTGTCGCACGACCAGGACAGTCACTGAACCAGAATCTCTGTAAAACTGGAATCAGCCCCTGCCTCTCCTCGGCAAGGAACAAAGAAACCCAACAAAGCATAATAACATAGCCACAAGAAGCAAACAAAAGGCACACAAGTCGTAAAATCTCATAAAAATGCATGTACCGCACAAGATCATCAAGCATGCACATAACATAAATACATTGGATGTCTAAGTGAACGAAAGCATGACCCTCTTAGTTTTGAGGTTTTCAAAGTCACATCCCCAGCGGAGTTGCAACTGAATGTGCGCTCGCCCCGAAAAAATAAATAAAATTCGGGTTTTCAAATGAAAAAGATTAGGAGTCACCACGCCATGCTTTAGAGGTGCACTTTGAAAAACCCTTTGAAAGAGAAATGGGTCTGGGGGTCAGGTTATGCGTTGGGAAGAACCGAGAGTTTACACAACACGCCTCGTCCATAGACGAGTCTTTCTAATTTAGACATCCAAATAAGTCAAAATATGTGCAAACAATGATAATGAGCAAGTGCGATAAACATGAATTTTATTGAACAAATGAGATTATTACAACTTGTAGACCAATTGATCAGGGAGGCCACATCCCCTTACAGCAAGGAGAACAAATTACAACTGAAACTAAAGTATTCTGCAAAGGACCACTTATGTCGCGTGACACAGGACTCCTCATGTCCAAATGTGTTGCGTGACACCAATGGTCACCTTGCAGAGACTTACAACACCCAGATTACAGCAATCTCAAATGAACACAAATCACAATTACAAACTAGATTTGAGCACTAAAACAGCATAATCACACCAACTGAATGACAAACTAACTAGCTAACAACTTACAACTGAAGGTTGATCCCTGCAGATGGGCACGATGTGTCGCGTGACACAGGACTCCTCATGTCCAAGTGTGTCGCGTGACACATGCTTACCATCTGCAGGAACCTCACAACTGAGAAATAGATTCAACAGATGCCAAATTAAATCAATCAATTATATCAAGGCCAATCAGAACAACATGAATCAGAGACAGATCAACCAAAGGAGTGTGGATATGGGAGATCCACACTCCCTTGACATCCAAATTGCAATTACAAATAGATCACATCATGAACATGCAATTGGATTCAAGTAAACACAATTTAAACAGAGAGATTGCAGTTGCCACTTGATAATCAGAGGCAGATGGAGCCTGATTATCAAGTGGAGGGGAAGGAATCACAATAAAACAAATAGATGAGAGAGAGAAAGAGAGAGAAATGTCACCCTTGTAGTCCTCAACTTCCACACCAAGTTAGGAGCAAAAGCCTTCGATTCAGCTTCTGAAGTGGAGATTTAGACACGAATGGAGAGCTAGATTGAGGCCTTCAAGGTGTTTGGGAAGTAAGAGGGTAATTGGGTAGGAGATGTATGAAGGATGAGGGAATTGGAGGGGAATTGGTTGGTTTTTTGTGTGGGAGGAGGAGAGAGAGAGGTTCTGGGGTGATTTCTGCAGAGTGACGTTAGGGAGTGGAAATTGGGATCTAGAAATGAGAGGGGTAGGGTCTTATTTATAGCTGCTGATCATGGTCACTTTATGTCGCACGGCACTCTGTAACCACTTTCCAAGGCTTCGAGTTGTCGCGTGACAGGAATTGCCACCAACCGTTTTTGGCACCAAATCTGGTTCTGGAACTTTCTGGGATAATACCCAAAAAGTCCATAACAGATTTATTCCCTTTAGGTCCCTTGGAATGAGAAAAGTACAAAAAAGTACTTCCTTCGCGAGAAACTTATGGAATGTTTTCGAAAGTCTCAGAATAGACCGAGAATTTACCAAAATGCCCCCTAATGCAATTTATCGTATTAAAATGCATCTAGAAAGGTTGCGAATTGGATTGGCGTACTTACACCAGCACCATGTCCTCCGAATCCAGGCAAGTGATCTCGCTTTGGTTGCTTGTCTCGGAGGACAATTGCCGTCCAAAGCTTTTCACGAAAGGCGGGTCGCTAGGTGCTCTCAGGCTCCATACTTCCTTCTTCAATAGCCTCGTCTCGAGCACGCCTATCATACTCTTCCTGAAAAAAAACATTGTCCACTATGGTAGAAAATAATATTTTTTTAACTAAATAATTTATAATTTACTAATAGAAAATACTATTAACACTTACGTACATAAAGGCTCTGATAATAAGAGTTAACCCATTGTCGCCCTGAGCCATCAGTAGCCTCCACAGTATGCGTAGCCATAAACACAGCAGCTGCATCAGCCTTATCTCCGTGTTTCTTTCGCTTTACATATAAAAAAATTATAACTTCAAAATTTCATCAAATAATAATATATGAATCAAATAGAGTATTGCTTAATTTACAAACGGATAGTAAATTAAGTAAGTTTACCATTCGGGACCAAGTCTCGCTGAAGTTAATCGATCCTCTTGTGTGCACACTCCCCTGCCCCTCTTGTGAGTTCCATCCAACTACGATCTTCTCTAGACATAATTAACTCCTATATTTCATAATGTATTAACAGTTTAGATGTAATTAACGCATTACAATACCCTAAATTTGAATTACAAATTTAAAAGCAACAAGACACTTCATTTAGGTTTAGAATTGGGGTTGGCTTCTATCCCACACATCTATCACATTTTCTAAATTATTAATATTTTGAATAATTTTAAATATTAATATTTAATTTTTTATTGTAAAGTATATCATTCCCTAAGCTGAAAGGACAATTCATGTCCATTAGGTTTAGAATTGGGGTTGACTTCTATCTCATTCCGAAATGCACGATTATATGAATTGCAAATATCACTTGTCTACTTGCTTTATAATCGAAAATCAAGAAATTTCGACAGCATAACCCCATGGTCTCCAAGTGCACGACGTAGACTAGGTCAATCAAACACTATCGATTAGAATCGACAGTATGTAATCAACCATGTCTAGTATACACTCAGAGAACAATATGAATGCAACCGAAATATCTTAACTATCGACTATTCAAGCAATTTTAATAGACAAAGATGATATTTACAAAATCATATAATCGTGCATTTCAAGACTGTCCAGACGGACAATTTAAGAATCGATGACTACATGTTGACCTCAACATGATAAGGTAAAGATTCTTAAACGGGTTTCTAAGCTTATGTGTTTCAACAGTCACAACGTTACGTCGTAACATTAATTTTTATTCATTACCGTAAAATGCATAGCATAATTTTACAATAATGAATTAACACACACATCTAACACATTTTTTAAATTACTAATATTTGAATAATTTTAAGTATTAATATTTAATTCTTTGTTGTAAAATATATCCCTATGATGAAAGGACAATTCATGTCCATTAGGTTTAGAATTTGGGTTGGCTTCTATCCCATCACGAAATGCACGATTATATGAATTGCAAATATCACTTTGTCTATTTGCTTTAAAATCGAAAATCAAGAAATTTCGACAGCATAACCCCATGGTCTCCAAGTGCACGACGTAGACTATGTCAATCAAACACTATCGATTAGAATCGACATTATGTAATCAACCATATCTAGTATACACTCAGAGAACAATAGGAATGCAACCGAAATATCTCAACTATCGACTATTCAAGCAATTTTAATAGACAAAGATGTATTTACAAAATCATATAATCGTGCATTTCAAGACTGTCCAGACGGACAATTTAAGAATCGATGACTACATGTTGACCTCAACATGATAAGTTAAAGATTCTTAAATGGGTTTCTAAGCTTTTGTATTTCAATCGTCACAACGTTACGTCGTAACATTAATTTTTATTCATTACCGTAAAATGCATAACATAATTTTACAATAATGAATTAACACACATATCACATTTTTTTAAATTGTTAATATTTTGAATAATTTTAAATATTAATGTTTAATTCTTTGTTGACCAAATGAGAGATTGGATATAGACAGATGCATTTGGGAAAGTCTAATGTTAGCACTATGAAGAAAACATCACTTGGTGATGCAACATAGAATACAAAAAAAATATTCCAGATTAGCCACAAAGTAAGTACTACATCAACCAATCCATGATAACGAACAAGCAAAAGTAAGAAAAAAAGAGCTTCCAACTGTCATAATCAGATGAAGAGATAAGAGCCATCTGAAAAAAATTGGAACCGATATGCTACATCGAGAACAAGGCAATGCAGAGATTAAGGCATCTATAGATAATAAAACAAATTCAAAAGATCAACTACAGTCTCGCAAACATTGGACGGAATCAAAGAATGACCTGATGAACAGCCACTAAAACTAAAATGTACACAATAAGCACCTAATTCTCAGAATCACTATCATTCAGTCAGAAGATACACATGGAAGGAAACAATGAATAACAAACAATGACAAATACGACAGGCAACCAAATGAAAAACCTGATTTGGAAGATCTAAGCAAACATTGTTAAGTTAAAGCTCTAAATAGGCACAGAAAAAGCTATCAGACAAGATAGCTTACTAACCGAAGGAGGCAAGACTTTCGGGAAGAACTGACAGAAGAATGCAGTGTTGAGCATCGGCGATTGAAGGAATAGAGACACTGCTTCTTGTAAACCAAAAACAAAACCATAATTTTAGGATATAACCATTTAATTGATGAATGGATTGAAGGAAGAAAAACCGATTGAAGTGAGAGAGAGAGAGAATTACCAGGGAAATTGAAAGAAACTGAAGTTGAATGGTGAGACTGCGGTAGAACAGCGATTGCGGCGGAACGGTGACTGATCGGAGACAGAGAGAGAGAGAGAGAGAGAGCGAGTAAGAGGAAGAGAGAAAGAGAGAGCGAGTGAGAGAGAGAGAGAGAGAGAGAGAGAGAGAGAGAGAGAGAGAGCGAGTGAGAGAGATTACTAACCCAGGTTACGGCGAGGCGGAACGGTGACGGCAAGGCGGAACGCGAGAGAGCAAAAATGGTTGGAAACGAAGACGGCGTCTGAGGCGAGCGGCATGGAGAGAGAGGCGATTTTGATGTTTAAGCTTAAATGGCTGGAAAGGGGGGTAGGGTTTAATTTATATGTCCTTTTACCGACGGATTAGTCCGTCGGCAATATCGACGGATGGGGACCGTCGGCAACATAGACGGAATTCTAAACATTACCGACGAACCAAATGATTTTTTGTTTTAAAAAAACGCAGGAAAATAAAATAAAATTTTCGCCGGTAAATGGGTTTTTTCGTCGGTATTACCGACGGACTAAGTCCGTCAGAAAATTGTGGTCGGTAATTGGCCAGTTTCTAGTAGTGTAATTCTCCCCTTCAATTGGACATGAGAGAGAATCATTTATGGATTGTCACTCGTTGATAGAAAGTATGGAGAGCGCCTCTCATTCATGTCTTTCCTCTTGCCACTAGCTTCAGTCATCATGGTGGCCGGATCTTGAGGCTCTGATACCAATTTAAGAAACTAGTTTATGTGAAGGAGAAAATAATATTTACTTCTCTTGCTTGATTCAATTGACTAAAACTCTATATATAAATGAGTTTCCTTCTTGGAGAAGGAGCCTATCAATCCCACAACTAATGCCTAATGCCTAGAATTAAGCTAATCATATATCCTACCTAATTTCCATTTATCAAATAAGAAAAAGATATTGACGATATCTCCGTCAATATCTCAACATACCCATTGCCGAACGCCACCAGAATATCACCATCACATGACGGGATCTTTCTTTTGCCGTGAATAAGGTCTGCCAATTCATGCATTCCCCTAGTAATTTACATCTCCAGGCAGTCAAATATATATTTCAATTTCTCAAAGGCAGTTTTCACTCGACATCTCCTTCTGAACTTCCCCTTACACTTCGCTTTTGGCTTTCTGTGATGTGTATTTGGCGGGTTCACCAGATGATTTTCGTTCCACACCATTGCTTGTGTGTTCACAGGTCTAAACCTTGTAGCCTGGATAGCAAAGAAACAACACACGGTAGCATGCTCCAGCAGCGAGGCTGAATACCGCGCACTTACAACCACTTCCGCTAAAATTCATTGGTTCTCCTACTTGTTTCATGAATTGGGAATTGCACTCTCACCACCTTTACTATTATGTGATAACATCACCTCACTCCACATGTCAAATAACCACATTTTCATGCCCGCACCCGTCATGTTGAGACCGATCAATTGTATTGACCTAACGGAATATACTCTTTGATCTCTTGAATGCATTTGGGTATAAACCATTGCACTAGCATGGATGATTTATATATTGACCACCGCAATCTGAATCTGACAAAGTAAGCTCGATTTCATTTATTTTCCCTATCATTTCTTATCTATTTTATACTTGATTAATTTTATTGTTGGGAAAATTTATTATATAACAATAAATAAGGCTTTCTTGAATTTAACAAAATGACAAATAAATAATGAACCATAAAGTAATTAACGGGGCAGGAAATAAAGATAAACTAGAATGGGGAAATTAAAGCAAACCGAGTAATTAAAGAAGTCGAGTCTTGTGTTGGACACAATTTCCGAAAGAAGATATTGCCCCGCACTAGTGCTTACAGATTAGCGGTAATCTTCTCTCAAGATGAAACGACTTTACAGTCATTAATAGGAGCACTCCAAATTAATGACTTCGGCGAACAAAATTCGTGTTTGACACTTCCAGACTTTGAAGAAGACTTATGCAACGAGATGCTTTATCTTCTAACAGATGATGTTAAGAATTCCATTGAATTTTGTGACTGAATTCCAAATTTTCAGTTAGATATCTAACCGAGTTCGTTAACTTAGTTAAATATGTGATTCTCTAATTCTAGTGAGAAGAGAGAGTGAATTTATGAAAGAGAGAAGTGATTTAATGAATGAGTGATTTCATTTGAAAAACCAGGGGGTCTATTTATAGTGTATGAAGAGTCAAGGTGTCTATTGGTAATAACCACAAATGGCATCTGGTGGAATCTGGACCCTTGGATCTGATCGGAATGGAGTGAGGAGATCTGCTGGGCCGGCCCAACAACCTTGACCCGCCTATTTGAAAAGTCATGGGTCACACCCACCTTTTCAAGAACCATCACAACCGCCCCAAGTCCATGAACCCGGATCTGTCGACCCAACTGCCATTCGGCCCAATCCAACAGATTTCCCAAGCGCTTGCCTAGACCAATTCTGGGCCACGAACCAACTGCCAACCTTAACCCATTTGACTTGGAATGGACCGAACCCCCACGAGCCCACTTGCCCTAAGCCTTAACCGAACCTGAGCCATGAACCGAGCCAACTTTTGTCAAAAGTTTAAGGATCCTTAGCACCTAGAGACGATGCGGTCGTGCGAAGTGCAAAGTGCGCCCTAAACCACCCATTCCACCCTTCGCGCGCTTCGCGGGTTGTATGTCCATTTTGAGCTAGAACAAAACTAGCTCAATAGCCCACTTGGATGCATGGTTGGCCCAATGGTCCAACTAGGTTGGCCCAAGGAGATCAACTTGTTGACTACTCCTTTGGATGGATCCACTTATAAACTCTCATTACTTTACATCTTTAAGCAATGTGGGATAACTATTCCATATCCCATAAACTCTTCATATACCCATTTCTTTTTGCATACTTTGAACATTAATTTCTCATTCACCACTAATTGGTTTTGAGAAAGTAAATATATCAAATTAATCTACTCCGAATGTAGATTATTAATATGCAATCAATTTCCATTTTCCTACAGTGGAACCCAATGAAATTCTTGGTCAAAAGTTGGTCAAACCTCACTTTCCAAAACCAAAATTCCAACAATCCCCTACATGAATGACAAATTAATGCATGCATGAATGCAGACTCGTCTGGAAGTTCCGGCGAACTATTATTGCATCGAGATAGGTAGCTTATGGCCTTGAACCTTCCCTAGTGAAATACTATCGGATATACTAGCCATTTGGTAGCGAGACGCTTTGAACCAGTGACTGTATAGTGTATACCAAGACAATAGTACTCACACAATAACAGCTCTAACACGTTTTGTTCTCATGTTTTGTCCATTTCGGCCCTGAACTATTCTTGATTCATAAGTGTTTCCATTTAGAAGCGGCCTTATTACTTCTCACTTATATAAGTGATCTCCCATAAAGAGTATCCTGCTATACTCCACCACTTAGGTATAGGAATCATTAAAAGCTTTAAGCTTACCCTCACCACACATCATCAGGTGTTTTAGCAGTTAGATGGCTTCTGAGAATGAGTTATAATGAGTTCTAAGTGCACATACTAGAATTTCCATAATTTAGTTGTCTCATTGAACCAAGGGCATGGGATCTCCAATTCTCAAGATTGAGTGTCCACTATTGATTTCTTTGTTTATGTGGGTTTTTAACTTCATTCCCCTTACCAGACAATTTGATCTCCTATTCATACCCTTTGGTATACGTATCCGTTTTTGACTTCACATGGCCAGTTGTGATAGTCTCATTTGAGATCAATTGTTAATTTGTCAATGACCATTGTGTCTTGAATTACAACGATGTTCTACACCTTTTCCTATTTCTCATTGTCGTCACAATCCCTTAGGTCATGTAGACAAAACTTATTCCACAAAGGAATATCTTCCAAGACCATTTAGCTTTTATCTTTATCTAACGCTATCGACTCAGATTCCTTACTGAATCGAGTTGTTCATGTTGTCTTGGAAGTTTGACACCGATGCTCCATTTATTGTGAACACATTTTTCGCCTTGGAGTTTATTTGTGTCTGATATCCAATCAGTATATCCTTTTCATACTATTGAATATCTTATTTATTGTAATCTGTAATCACAAGAATATCTTTAAGTACTCTAAGTACTTTGACTATACTTAGTGATTTATTACAATTTTTAATTAGACTTTTAGTCTCTATATAATGGTCAATCCTTTCGAGTGATCAAATTCTTCTATCGATCAGTTTCTTCGAGTAGTTATCATCTCTGTACCGGTCCGACTTCCCAAGTATTCAGTATCTCTAAGTGGTTTGATCTCCTTAGAGTCTACCTATCAGGAATCTACCTTACAGAGATACCTCTCAAAATTCTACCTTATAGATTCCATATCTCAAGAATCTATCTGTTACTTCTCAAGAATTTAGCTTATTCGAGATTCTGTCTTTGAGAATGACTCTACCATTAAAGAGTCTATCATTTTAAGAATCTTTCTCTTCAGATTCTATATCTCGAGAGTCTCGCTTTCGAGATCAATCATCTGCCTTTTCAGATTAATAACTGTCTCAATATAGTTTATTTCTCAAGATTATATTCTTTTTAGAAATCTATCTTTTGAAATTCTAACTCCCATTACTACACTTCTTGAAAGTCTTATCTTTCAAGAGTTTTTCTTCTATAGATTCATCTTTCAAATATTTCCTTTTAAGGACCTATTTGCAACTCAACAGTTCACATTATGGAAGAAGATCAACCAACTTCCAAATGTATGATGAACTAAAATGTTAACAACTTATTTAACAGTTTTCATTTAATTTATACCATAGAAAATTAGGACCAAAAGACTAGCTTCTTTTGTCCACAAACTGTGTCTTAGTTCATCTTACTATTAAGATAAATCTTTTATAGTATTATAAGTTCTCTTCTTAAACTTATATTATTTCCTTTTTACTTCAAGGAAATATGATTTCAAGGAATACCAAATTCCTTGTCTTTCGCTTAAGTACTTTTACTTTAGCTCGTACCCCCACACTTGAGGTGTACCCCCACACTTGAGGTGTATCCCCACAATTGAGGTGTACCCCCACACTTAAAGTATTTATAAAACGTCTTACGATTATGCCATAATCTGTAATTAGTTTTATCAAATCCTTTCTTGGGTATCTCATTAAAAATGACAGTACAACTTCCCCTGAGCTTATTGCATTTATCATCTCTTTAGGGGTATGATTCTTGCATTTAACTCCTGTATTAGACTGAGTTGAATATGTTGCGATTGTTTGATGAATACTGCCGGAAACCTCACAAATATCCTCAAACAACGTCGCATATTCCCCTCCTTCTAGCGTTTCGAATCTTCTTTATATAAGTTGATTCGTCAACTTCATTCTTATAAGTTTGGAAAGCCTCCAAGGCTTCATCCTTCCTTATCAAGAGATATTTATAGCAATGTCTTGTGCAACCATTTATAAAGTAATTAAATACTTTTTCCCACCTCGAGTTTGCACTAACTTTAGATCACAATTATTTGTGTGAGCTAACTCAAGAGGTGTCGTGTTTCTTATTACTGAAGAAAATGATGACTTAGTCATTTTATCTTCCACGTAAATTTCACACTTGTCAGTTGAATCGAATTTATTCATAAGAATAAATTCTTAACTCACTAACGTCTTAATTGTGTTGAAATTCACGTAACCTAATTTATCATGCCATAAATTAGAACCTTCCAAAAGGTAAACATAAGAAACACCGATGCTCTTTGCCTCTAGGCAAGGTACCCTTTACCAAGAAACATATTTTTCTTGGTCAATACAGTTTTATCTGACTCAACCACCATTGCCAAGCTGAACCCGCCTGGGCCTCGGCCCAAACCAATCATCCGCCGGCCCACCTTGCTGAACCCATCGATCTGGAAACTAGGTTCTTGCGAATGTCTGGGACATGTAACACATTCACGAGAGTCAGTTTGAAGTCATCTTCAGCACAATCCTTCCAAGTCCCACGACTTTTAGAAGTAGTAGAGTTTCCCATTTACACCTTCTTTCCATTGAAAGGAGTGTATGATGAGAAACTCTCTTTATCAGTAAATATATGGTGGGTAGTTTAAGCTCCAGTGTATATCCACCATTTTCATGGGTTGACTTCCAACTTTGCTAAGTTGGTCACAACTTATCCGAACTGGTGCCTCAGCAGTGCACGGCCGAGTCAACAAATTTGCACGGTCGCTCCATGCTTTGCACGGCCGGGTACCCAAAATTGGCACGGCTGCTCCATACTTGCACGGGCGTGCTCTATGTCTGTGAACGGATGATTCGGGTGTGCCTCTCTGAATAGTCACACTCTTAGCAAGTAAAGAGTCACAACCCAAAACGTTTAAACTGGTTTACTTCCTCCCGCCTAATACCCGCTTTGGTATTAATTGATTCAGTTGTCTATGGAATACGACAAACTTTTGCTACTTGATTGGTCTTACCACATCTTGTTCGGAGTTGGTTCCTTGAACCTTATAGTCTGTTCCAAAGTGTTCTACAACTCTTTGGTTGTCCCTACGAGACATTGCTCTTTGAACGGACGTTATTTGGTACACTCAGTATGTACGTCCTACATATGAGATTTTTCATGATTCCATTTTTCTGCGGCTATCTGTCTTTTTGGATCTGGATCATCATCATCATCCTTTCCGGTTATCTTCCTTGACAAATCTGGATCATCATCCTCTTTCTCTTCGGTTTATTTGCCTTGGTGAATTTTGGATCATCATCCTCTTCCTCTTCGGTTATATGCCTAGGCAAATCTTGGTTATTCGATTATAATTCCTCTCCATGTTGTCAACAATTCTTTGAATCACTTCAGGGATTATTGTTGACCTTCTCGTTATCTTCTTGTTAACTTCCAATGCTCTTCTAGTTATCCTTCCTTGGAAACCGTCATTTTTCTCGTTAAGTCTCTAACGATAATTTCCTTCGGTTGTCCATCATCATTGGCTCATATTTGTCATAAAAACAAGAAAACGTTAATATCTTCTTGCGATTGTTGGGAAAATTTATTATATAACAATAAATAAGGCTTTCTTGAATTTAACGAAATGACAAATAAATAATGAACCATAAAGTAATTAACGGGGCAGGAAATAAAGATAAACTAGAATGCAGAAATTAAAGCAAACCGAGTAATTAAAGAAGTCGAGTCTTGTGTTGGACACAATTTCCGCAAGAAGATATTGCCCCGCATGGTGCTTACGGATTAGCGGCAATCTTCTCTCAAGATGAAACGACTTTACTGTCATTAATAGGAGCACTCCAAATTAATGAATTCGGCGAACAAAATTCGTGTTTGACACTTCCAGACTTTGTAGAAGACTTATGCAACGAGATGCTTTGTCTTCTAACAGATGATGTTAAGAATTCCGTTGAATTCTGTGACTGAATTCCAAATTTAGTTAGATATCTAACCGAGTTCGTTAACTCAGTTAAATATGTGATTCTCTACTTCTAGTGAGAGAGAAGAGAGAGTGAATTTATGAAAGAGATAAGTGATTTAATGAATGAGTGATTTCATTTGACAAACCAGGGGATCTATTTATGGTGTATGAAGAGTCAATGTGTCTATTGATAATAACCACAAATGGTGTCTGGTGGAATCTGGACCCTTGGATCTGATCTAAATGGAGGGAGGAGATCTGGATTGGGTCGGCCAATGATGGATAAAAATCCACTTGTAATAAAAATAACTAACAAGTGTACTAGCTACCGTTGTAGTAGTATGCACAAGCAAGGGTCGAATCCACAGAGATTTGTGTGTTGAACAAATTGGTTTATTAGTGTGAAAAGAAACAAAGGGGGTTTGGTTTTGGTTGAATTATTAAACTAAGAAAGCAAATAAAATAAACAAAACAAGGAAATAAATCAAGGATTGAGAAATTGTTCACGGATTGGATTCACAACATATTATCACTTTATGCTATTTAAATCATGTAAAGAGAATTCAATCTCATTCTTGGGTTCGTTCACAAAAATATAGGGTTAAGATGTTTATACATTCCGCTAGGTCAATAAGAATATTAGAACCCTAATAATTCTATCTTGTTTATATATTCCGCTAGGTCAATATAAACATTCAAGAATTCAATTAAAAGCTTAAGAACAATGAAACCTAGATTCGTTTGATTTTCGCTAGGTCCTCAATTGAATCTATTCTTCTCAACAATGATCAAATTACAAACCATCCACGCAAGTGCAATAATTCATACCCAAATAAATTCAAGAGGTCAAAGGTATTCCGCTAGGTCAACACAATTGATCTCAAGAACAATGGTTAAGAATGTTGAGAAGAACAAGAACGAAAAAGAGATAGGAAGAATTAAAACTTTAGCATAAAGATCTAATATGTGTTACTACCAATTCGCAAACTAAAGAATTTAGCCTCGAAGGGCCATTAAAATAAATACCTCAAACCTTGAATTAAACCCTTCAATCTTGTACAAAGAATTGTAATATGTTTAGGAGAAAGAAAATATAGAGAGAGAATAAGAAAAATCAAAAGATCCAAAGATCAAAAGATCAAAAGATGATAGATAATACAAAAACTAGTCTAGGGTTGTTTTTATAGGAGGAGGGAGGTGAAAATCCTTTTTGGAAATAAATTATGGTCAAAATCCTAGTCAAAATAGAAAATCTCCCGAAATCCGTCACTGATTCTGTGCAAATCTGTTGCTGATTCGTTTTTATGATTTTGTGACGGAATTAAATCTGTTGCTGAAACTTTGTGGGCGGCCGCCCATGTTTGCCCATGCGGCTGCCCATCAGAACAGAAGATTTCTCGGCCAGGAATGCTGACTTCAGCGGCCGCCCATCAAGTTTTCAGCGACCGCCCTTGCAGCCCATTGCCCATTTTTGCCTTGGCCCATTTTCAATTGCTTGGCCGGCCACTGCAATCCTTGCTCATTTTCCTTCGGCCAGATTTACTTAGTCTTCAGTCCAGCCGTGGCCCATGAATATCTAGGCCAGCAACCCATTTGGCCGGCCACCTTTCCATTTGGTTTGTCCCTTTTTGAAATACTTAGTATTCGGTTCGTCCCGTAAATGCACCATCGCACTTTGGTCATTATAAAAAAATCTTTTGCACCTCGATCCTTGAAATTTTATTTTTCACTTTAGCCCATGAATTTTATTAAATCAAATTCCTCCAAATTTTCCATATTTCCAGTTTAGTCCCTAAACTTTCAAGATTTACGTTTTGGCCCTTGAACTTTGAAATGTCAGTTTTGTCCCATAATTTCCAGAATTGCAATTTGATCCAAAAACTTCCAAAGTACGTTTCAATCCTCCGTTTTGTCAGTAATTGCACTTCAACCCCTGTACTTTCAAAACACTACAAAATACATTAAATTCCCAAGGTTTCGAGCATCAAATAAGCTAGGAAATATATCTTTTGGATGGGTAAAACCACATCCATCAAATACCCCCAAACTTATCTTTTGCTCGTCCTCGAGTAAAACAAAATTAAAACAAAATAAATACTAACTAACTACAATAAAATATTTTTGGGATTTGTTCAATTCATATAATAGGCCGTTGGCACAACAAGTCTCAGATCTCACAACACACATAATCTATAAGCATTATTATGAACATGGGGCTATAATAACATGGATGCATCTAACTTACAATTCTCCACCACATAATGAAAGATGAATGAAATATGGGAGATCATTGTCACCAAAGTAAGATATTTTATAGGGTCACTAACCACATGCTCTAAATCAATGATAATAGGATGAAATTTCACAAGGACACTCATATGCATATTTAAACAATACTGTCAACCCGGCTACTCTTTAGGGATCAAATATGGCTTAACGGCTTGTAATGTTTCACGTAAAACGCGGGCAAGGTTCACGGTTCCAAAAGAAGGTAAGGACATACGAAGTCAAGCAAGTGAAACTAGAAAGTCTTCATCATACATCCTCACTTTAAAATTTATCACTCCGCTCCATGCCAACCCCTTGATTTAACCCTCAAACTTATAATTTTGTATACTTTCAAACTTGTGCTTGATCACCTTTCTTTCTTTTTTATCACTTTCCACTTCAACATTAGAGGGGGCAAGGCAATTTTTTTTTCTTTTTTTTCTTCGTTTCTTTTCTTTTTATTGTCTTTCTTTCTTTTTTTTTGCTTTGCACAAATATATCATGAAGAATATGCATTCAATACTTTTAGCTCAAGCCCCTCTTTTCAATACATAACATAATCCTTTTCCTTCTTTTCATGACCACTTTCCACTCAATCCTTTGATTTTCAAAACATCCCCCAAAAATTTCCATTCATTCCCTAGTTTCACTTTCTTGAAAAGGTGAGAAAAATAGTGTATAGGTTAAAAGGGTAGGAAAATGAGGGTACAAAAGAAGGCGAATGGTGGTCTAAGATAACCTCCCACATTGTGAGAGATTCCATTCTTTTTCAAGCTCAAAAGGGGTTCTAGTGGAATTTTTTATATAAGTGACGAGAAAGTTAAATGCTCACGAATAGGGTTCAAAGAAAATAGCCACATATCACTTCCCGAATAGCCTAATTGATGTGTTATTGACAGTCATGCAAACATGTTCTAGGGACCCCGAGTATGCCAAAGTGATCCTATAAAGGTCTCCTAAATTGGTAACAATGGTCAAGAAAAATAGCATGGAAGTGGAAGGTGGAGAAATCATACTTTACATGTTTCAATGCAATTATATCCCCATATTGACAATAATACTCAAGATTATAAAATTAAAGCACTCTCAAATCATCATGGACTCTTGCCAACTTTCCAAAATATGAAAAGAACAAAAATTTTAAAAAAAATTCTATTTTTTTGGAGGGTGACACTATATACACTCCCCTATAAACCCACAAACTCGAAGAGATATCTACCCCCAAACTCAAAACATGCTATGTCCTCATAGCAAAGAGAACAAAAATATGCCTCGGGTTCAAAGGACGATATGAAACAACAAAGCAAATAAATAAAGCAAATAAAATGTACCTACTTGGGTTGCCTCCCAATAAGCGCATTTGGTTAAGGTCGTTAGCCCGACCGTTGCTCCCGTTTGGACTTCACCTTCCGTCCTTTGGCCCACTTCATGGTTTCGCGGGTCCTTATGTTCAGTTCATGCCCCATGTAAAATCCTTGAGCTTTGATATTGTTTGGTGCCCAATGGAATTTTTGACGTTTATGCTTCTTGGGCTTCTTCTCTTTCAAACTCTCGCCACTTTCTTCACCCTCAAAAATAGGGGGAGGAACAAGAATGATGGAGGAAAAATCTTTCACACTTTCAATGGGATGGAGAAGGTCTTCGTTGAGACATTGTTCGTCAATTTGGTCGGGCCCAACCTCATCAACATTAACGCCCTCATCATCTTTTAGTTTCTCGTCCACCCCATCTTCTTCACAATCAACCTCTTCATCAACAACCACAACATCACTAGCAAAAGACAGAGAGAGAATCGATAGTTCGTCATTAATGGAAGCGTCCTCCCATTCATAACGTTCAAGTTGGATAGAACTAGTATCTCGCTCATAACCCCTCAAGGCCTCTACTAGTGTAATGACTTGTGCTTCCAACCTACCTATGGCTGCACCTACTTGTTGTTGTTGTTGACGATTTTCCTCCTTCAATTGACGATTTTCCTCCTTCAATCTTGTCAGAGCCTCTTCCCATGATAGCTTTTTAGGTTGCAGTGGATCATTATAATGTGGCTCATAATTGTTCCATGCCCGGCATGAGTGGTTTCCCCCCCTCCCCATTATGTATAACAATTGGGGAAATAATCATATTGTGGTTGCCATGGGTGGAACGAACTCCTTTCTTGCATCTGTGGAGAATACTCATGAAAATATGTCCTAGACGGACAATCATTAGTAGCATGAGAGTATAATCCACAACAGGAACATGCATCTTGTATTATATTGGCACTAGGCGAAGCACTTTTTGCATTGAACAAAGCAATTAATTCTTTTACTTGCCCGGCCAACTTCTCATTAGAATGTGATTCTTGCATGACCTTTAATTTAAACAACTAGAAAAAGAAAGAAAATTATTTACACTAAAAAGAAATTAATAAAAGAAAATATTTACAATACACTAACAAAATAAACTTGTTCAAATCACAACAAATCCCCGGCAACGGCGCCAAAAACTTGATAGATAAAAATCCACTTGTAATAAAAATACCTAGCAAGTGTACTAGCTACCGTTGTAGTAGTATGCAAGCAAGGGTCAAATCCACAGAGATTTGTGTGTTGAACAAATTGGTTTAATTAGTGTGAAAAGAAACAAAGGGGGTTTGGTTTTGGTTGAATTATTAAACTAAGAAAGCAAATAAAATAAACAAAACAAGGAAATAAATCAAGGATTAAGAAATAGTTCACGGATTGGATTCACAACATATTATCACTTTATGCTATTTAAATCATGTAAAGAGAATTCAATCTCATTCTTGGGTTCGTTCACAAAAATATAGGGTTAAGATGTTTATACATTCCGCTAGGTCAATAAGAACATTAGAACCCTAATAATTCTATCTTTTTTATTTATTCCGCTAGGTCAATATAAACATTCAAGAATTCAATTAAAAGCTTAAGAACAATGGAACCTAGATTCGTTTGATTTCCGCTAGGTCCTCAATTGAATCTATTCTTCTCAACAATGGTCAAATTACAAACCATCCACGCAAGTGCAATAATTCATACCCAAATAAATTCAAGAGGTCAAAGGTATTCCACTAGGTCAACACAATTGATCTCAAGAACAATGGTTAAGAATGTTGAGAAGAACAAGAACGAAAAAGAGATAGGAAGAATTAAAACTTTAGCATAAAGATCTAATATGTGTTACTACCAATCCGCAAACTAAAGAATTTAGCCTCGAAGGGCCATTAAAATAAATACCTCAAACCTTGAATTAAACCCTTCAATCTTGTACAAAGAATTGTAATATGTTTAGGAGAAAGAAAATATAGAGAGAGAATAAGAAAAATCAAAAGATCCAAAGATCAAAAGATGATAGATAATACAAAAACTAGTCTAGGATTGTTTTTATAGGAGGAGGGAGGTGAAAATCCTTTTTGTAAACAAATTATGGTCAAAATCCTAGTCAAAATAGAAAATCTCCCGAAATCCGTCACTGATTCTGTGCAAATCTGTTGTTGATTCGTTTTTATGATTTTGTGACGGAATTAAATCCGTTGCTGAAACTTTGTGGGCGGTCGCCCATGTTTGCCCACGCGGCTGCCCATCAGAACAGAAGATTTCTCGGCCAGGAATGCTGACTTCAGCGGCCGCCCATCAAGTTTTCAGCGACCGCCCTTGCAACCCATTGCCCATTTTTGCCTTGGCCCATTTTCAATTGCTTGGCCAACCACTGCAATCCTTGCTCATTTTCCTTCGGCCAGATTTACTTAGTCTTCAGTCCAGCCGTGGCCCATGAATGCCTAGGCCAGCAACCCATTTGGCCGGCCACCTTTCCATTTGGTTTGTCCCTTTTTGAAATACTTAGCATTCGGTTCTTCCCGTAAATGCACCATCGCACTTTGGTCATTATAAAAAATTCTTTTGCACCTCGATTCTTGAAATTTTATTTTTCACTTTAGCCCATGAATTTTATTAAATCAAATTCCTCCAAATTTTCCATATTTCCAGTTTAGTCCCTAAACTTCCAAGATTACGTTTTGGCCCTTGAACTTTGAAATGTCAGTTTTGTCCCATAATTTTCAGAATTGCAATTTGATCCAAAAACTTCCAAAGTACGTTCCAATTCTCCGTTTTGTCAATAATTGCACTTCAACCCCTGTACTTTCAAAATACTACAAAATACATTAAATTCCCAAGGTTTCGAGCATCAAATAAGCTAAGAAATATATCTTTTGGATGGGTAAAACCACATCCATTAGCCCAACAACCTTGACCCAAGTCCATGAACCCGAATATGTCGGCCCAACTACCATTCGGCCCAATCCACAGATTTCCCAAGCGCTTGCCTGGACCAATTCTGGGCCACGGACCAACTGCCAACCATAACCCATTTGACTTGGAATGTACTGAACCACCACGAGCCCACTCGCCCTAAGCCTGAACCGGACCTGAGCCATGGACCGAGCCAACTTTTGTCAAAGTTTAAGGCTACTTAGCTCCTAGCGACGATGCGGTCGTGCGAAGTGCAAAGTGCGCCCTAAACTGCCCATTCCGCCCTTCGTGCGCTTCGCGAGTTGTATGTCCATTTTGAGCTAGAACAAAACTAGCTCAATAGCCCACTTGGATGCATGGTTGGCCCAATGGTCCAACTAGGTTGGCCCAAGGAGATCAACTTGTTGAATACTCCTTTGGATGGATCCACTTATAAACTCTCATTACTTTACATCTTTAAGCAATGTGGGATAACTATTCCATATCCCATAAACTCTTCATATACCCATTTCTTTTTGCATACTTTGAACATTAATTTCTCATTCACCACTAATTGGTTTTGAGAAACTAAATATATCAAATTAATCTACTCCAAATGTAGATTATTAATATGCAATCAATTTCCATTTTCCTATAGTGGAACCCAATGAAATTCTTTGTCAAAAGTCGGTCAAACCACACTTTTCAAAACCAAAATTCCAACAATCCCCCACATGAATGACAAATTAATGCATGCATGAATGCAGACTCGTCTCGAAGTTCCGGCGAACTATTATTGCATCGAGATAGGTAGCTTATGGCCTTGAACCTTCCCTAGTGAAATACTATCGGATATACTAGACATTTGGTAGCGAGACGATTTGAACTAGTGACTGTATAGTGTATACCAAGACAATAGTACTCACACAATAACAACTCTAACACATTTTGTTCTCACGTTTTGTCCATTTCGGCCCTGAACCGTTCTTGATTCATAAGTGTTTCCATTTAGAAACGGCCTTATTACTTCTCACTTTTATAGGTGATCTCCCATAAAGAGTATCCTGCTATACTCCACCACTTAGGTATAGGAATCATTAAAAGCTTTAAGCTTACCCTCACCACACGTCATAAGGTGTTTTAGCACTTAGATGGCTTCTGAGAATGAGTTATAATGAGTTCTAAGCGCACATACTAGAATTTCCATAATTTAGTTGTCTCATTGAACCAAGGGCATGGGATCTCCAATTCTCAAGGTTGAGTGTCCACTATTAATTTCTTTGTTTGTGTGGGTTTTTAACTTCATTCCCCTTACCAGACAATTTGATCTCCTATTCATACCCTTTGGTATACGGATCCGTTTTTGACATCACATGGCCAATTGTGACAGTCTCATTTGAGATCAATTGTCTTATGGTAATATGTCAATGACCATTGTGTCTTGACTTGACTTACAACGATGTTCTACACCTTTTCCTATTTCTCATTGTCGTCACAATTCCTTAGGTCATGTAGACAAAACTTATTCCACAAAGGAATATCTTCCAAGACCATTTAGCTTTTATCTTTATCTAACGCTATCGACTCAGATTCCTTACAGAATCGAGTTGTTCATGTTGTCTTGGAGGTTTGACACCGCTGCTCCATTTATTGTGAACACATTTTTCACCTTGGAGTTTATTTGTGTCTGATATCCAATCAGTATATCCTTTTCATACTATTGAATATCTTATTTATTGTAATCTGTAATTACAAGAATATCTTTAAGTACTCTAAGTACTTTGACTATACTTAGTGATTTATTAAAATTTTTAATTAGACTTTTAGTCTCTATATAATGGGCAATCCTTTCGAGTGATCAAATTCTTCTATCGATCAGTTTCTTCGAGTGGTTATCATCTCTGTACCGGTCCGACTTCCCAAGTATTCAGTATCTCTAAGTGGTTTGACCTCCTTAGAGTCTACCTATCAGGAATCTACCTTACAGAGATACCTCTCAAAATTCTACCTTATAGATTCCATCTCTCAAGAATCTATCTGTTACTTCTCAAGAATTTAGCTTATTCGAGAGTCTGTTTTTGAGAATGACTCTACCATTAAAGAGTCTATCATTTTAAGAATATTTCTCTTCAAATTCTATATCTCGAGAGTCTCGCTTTCGAGATCAATCATCTGCCTTTTCAGATTAATAACTGTCTCAATATAGTTTATTTCTCAAGATTATTTTCTTTTTAGAAATCTATCTTTTGAAATTCTAACTCCCTTTACTACACTTCTTGAAAGTCTTATCTTTCAAGAGTTTTTCGTCTATAGATTCATCTTTCAAATATTTCCTTTTAAGGACCTATTTGCAACTCAACGGTTCACATTATGGAAGAAGATCAACCAACTTCCAAATGTATGATGAACTAAAATGTTAACAACTTATTTAACAGTTTTCATTTAATTTTCTACCATAGAAAATTAGGACCATAAGACTAGCTTCTTTTGTCCACAAACTGTGTCTTAGTTCATCTTACTATTAATATAAATCTTTTATAGTTTTATAAGTTCTCTTCTTAAACTTATATTATTTCCTTTTTACTTCAAGGAAATATGATTTCAAGGAATACCAAATTCCTTGTCTTTCGCTTAAGTACTTTTACTTTAGCTCGTACCCCCACACTTGAGGTGTACCCCCACACTTGAGGTGTATCCCCAAAATTGAGGTGTACCCCCACACTTAAAGTATTTATAAAACGTCTTACGATTATGCCATAATCTGTAAATAGTTTTATCAAATCCTTTCTTGGGTATCTCATTAAAAATGACAGTACAGCTTCCCTCAAAAATTCGGTTAAGCCAGAGCTTATTGCATTTTTCATCTCTTTAGGGGTATGATTCTTGCATTTAGCCCTGCATTAGACTGAGTTGAATATGTTGCGATCGTTTGATGAATACTGCCGGAAACCTCACAAATATCCTCAAACAACGCCGCATATTCCCCTCCTTCTAGCGTTTCGAATCTTCTTTATATTAAGTTGATTCGTCAACTTCATTCTTATAAGTTTGGAAAGCCTCCAAGGCTTCATCCTTCCTTATCAAGAGATATTTATAGCAATGTCTTGTGCAACCATTTATAAAGTAATTAAATACTTTTTCCCACCTCGAGTTTGCACTAACTTTAGATCACGATTATTTGTGTGAGCTAACTCAAGAGGTGTCGTGTTTCTTATTACTGAAGACAATGTTGACTTAGTCATTTTATCTTCCACGTAAATTTCACACTTGTCAGTTAAATCGAATTTATTCATAAGAATTAATTCTTAACTCACTAACGTCTTAATTGTGTTGAAATTCACCTAACCTAATTTATCATGCCATAAATTAGAACCTTCCAATAGGCAAACATAAAAAACACCGATGCTCTTTGCCTCTAGGCAAGGTACCCTTTACCAAGAAACATATTTTTCTTGGTCAATACAGTTTTATCTGACTCAACCACCATTGCCAAGCTGAACCCGCCTGGGCCTCGGCCCAAACCAATCATCCGCCGACCCACCTTGCTGAACCCATCGATCTGGAAACTAGGTTCTTGCGAATGTCTGGGACATGTAACACATTCACGAGATTCAGTTTGAAGTCATCTTCAGCACAATCCTTCCAAGTCCCACGACTTTTAGAAGTAGTAGAGTTTCCCATTTACACCTTCTTTCCATTGAAAGGAGTGTATGATGAGAAGCTCTCTTTATCAGCAAATATATGGTGGGTAGTTTCAGCTCCAGTGTATATCCACCATTTTCATGGGTTGACTTCCAACTTTGCTAAGTTGGTCACAACTTATCCGAACTGGTGCCTCAGCAGTGCATGGCCGAGTCAACAAATTTGCACGGTCGCTCCATGCTTTGCACGGCCGGGTCACTAAAATTGGCACGGCCGCTCCATACTTGCACGGGCGTTCTCTATGTCTGTGCACGGACAATCCGGGTGTGCCTCTCTGAATAGTCACACTCTTAGCAAGTAAAGAGTCACAACCCAAAACGTTTAAATTGGTTTACTTCCTCCCGCCTAATACCCGCTTCGGTATTAATTGATTCATTTGTCTATGGAATACGACAAACTTTTGCTACTTGATTGGTCTTACCACATCTTGTAACAAATCTCGGAGTTGGTTCCTTGAACCTTATAGTCCGTTCCAAAGTGTTCTACAACTCTTTGGTTGTCCCTACGAGACAGTGCTCTTTGAACGGACATTATTTGGTACACTCAGTATGTACGTCCTACATATGAGATTTTTCATGATTCCATATTTATGCGGCTATCTGTCTTTTTGGATCTGGATCATCATCATTCTCCTTTCCGGTTATATGCCTTGGCAAATCTGGATCATCATCCTCTTTCTCTTCGGTTTGTTTGTCTTGGTGAATTTTGGATCATCATCCTCTTCCTCTTCGATTATATGCCTAGGCGAATCTTGGTTATTCGATTATAAGTCCGTTCCATGTTGTCAACAATTCTTTGAATCACTTCAGGGATTATTTTTTACCTTCTCGTTATCTTCTTGTTAACTTCCAATGCTCTTCTAGTTATCCTTCCTTGGAAATCGTCATTTTTCTCGCTAAGTCTCTAACGATAATGTCCTTCGGTTGTCCATCATCATTGGCTCATATTTGTCATAAAAACAAGAAAACGTTAATATCTTCTTGCGATTGTTGGGAAAATTTATTATATAACAATAAATAAGGCTTTCTTGAATTTAATGAAATGACAAATAAATAATGAACCATAAAGTAATTAACGGGGCAGGAAATAAAGATAAACTAGAATGCGAAAATTAAAGCAAACCGAGTAATTAAAGAAGTCGAGTATTGTGTTGGACACAATTTTCGCAAGAAGATATTGCCCCGCACTGGTGCTTACGGATTAGCGGCAATCTTCTCTCAAGATGAAATGACTTTATAGTCATTAATAGGAGCACGCCAAATTAATGACTTCGGCGAACAAAATTCGTGTTTGACACTTCCAGACTTTGAAGAAGACTTATGCAATGAGATGCTTTATCTTCTAACAGATGATGTTAAGAATTCTGTTGAATTCTGTGACTGAATTCCAAATTCAGTTAGATATCTACTCGAGTTCGTTAACTTAGTTAAATATGTGATTCTCTACTTCTAGTGAGAAGAGAGAGTGAATTTATGAAAGAGAGAAGTGATTTAATGAATGAGTGATTTCGTTTGACAAACCAGGGGGTCTATTTATAGTGTATGAAGAGTCAAGGTGTCTATTGGTAATAACCATAAATGGTGTCTGGTGGAATCTGGACCC
Organism: Adenophora triphylla var. japonica; assembly: GCA_022495995.1. Taxonomy (NCBI): domain Eukaryota; kingdom Viridiplantae; phylum Streptophyta; class Magnoliopsida; order Asterales; family Campanulaceae; genus Adenophora; species Adenophora triphylla. The sequence goes on along the minus strand of JAFEMH010000887.1, from coordinate 562,308 downwards.
TTGGATCTGATCTGAATGGAGGGAGGAGATCTGGATTGGGTCGGCCCAACAACCTTGACCCAAGTCCATGAACCCGGATCTGTCGGCCCAATCCAATAGATTTCCCAAGCGCTTGCCTGATCCAATTCTGGGCCACGGACCAACTGCCAACCTTAACCCATTTTACTTGGAATGGACCGAACCACCACGAGCCCACTCGCCCTAAGCCTGAACCGAACCTGATCCATGGACCGAGCCAACTTTTGTCAAAAGTTTAAGGCTCCTTAGCTTCTAGCGACGATGCGAAGTGCAAAGTGCGCCCTAAATCGCCCATTCCGCCCTTCGCGCGCTTCGCGGGTTGTATGTCCATTTTGAGCTAGAACAAAACTAGCTCAATAGCCCACTTGGATGCATGGTTGGCCCAATGGTCCAACTAGGTTGGCCCAAGGAGATCAACTTGTTAACTACTCCTTTGGATGGATCCACTTATAAACTCTCATTACTTTACATCTTTAAGCAATGTGGGATAACTATTCCATATCCCATAAACTCCTCATATACCCATTTCTTTTTGCATACTTTGAACGTTAATTTCTCATTCACCACTAATTGGTTTTGAGAAAGTAAATATATCAAATTAATCTACTACGAATGTAGATTATTAATATGCAATCAATTTCCATTTTCCTACAGTGGAACACAATGAAATTCTTGGTCAAAAGTCGGTCAAACCTCACTTTCCAAAACCAAAGTTCCTACAATCCCCCACATGAATGACAAATTAATGCATGCATGAATGCAGATTCGTCTAGAAGTTCCGACGAACTATTATTGCATCGAGATAGGTAGCTTATGGCCTTGAACCTTCTCTAGTGAAATACTATCGGATATACTAGCCATTTGATAGCGAGACGCTTTGAACCAGTGACTGTATAGTGTATACCAAGACAATAGTACTCACACAATAACAGCTCTAACACGTTTTGTTCTCACGTTTTGTCCATTTCGGCCCTGGACCGTTCTTGATTCATAAGTGTTTCCCTTTAGAAGCGTCCTTATTACTTCTCACTTATATAGGTGATCTCCCATAAAGAGTATCCTGCTATACTCCACCACTTAGGTATATGAATCATTAAAAGCTTTAAGCTTACCCTCACCACACGTCATCAGGTGTTTTAGCACTTAGATGGCTTCTGAGAATGAGTTATAATGAGTTCTAAGTGCACATACTAAGTTCTAAGTGCACATACTAGAATTTCCATAATTTAGTTGTCTCATTGAACCAAGGGCATGGGATCTCCAATTCTCAAGGTTGAGTGCCCACTATAGATTTTTTTGTTTGTGTGGGTTTTTAACTTCATTCCCCGTACCAGACAATTTGATCTCCTATTCATACCTTTTGGTATACGGATCCATTTTTGACTTCACATGGCCAGTTGTGTCAGTCTCATTTGAGATCAATTGTCTTATGGTAATATGTCAATGACCATTGTGTCTTGACTTGACTTACAACGATGTTCTACACCTTTTCCTATTTTTCATTGTCGTCACAATCCCTTAGGTCGTGTAGACAAAACTTATTCCACAAAGGAATATCTTCCAAGACCATTTAGCTTTTATCTTTATCTAACGCTATCGACTTAGATTCCTTACTGAATCGAGTTGTTCATGTTGTCTTGGAAGTTTGACACCGCTGCTCCATTTATTGTGAACACATTTTTCACCTTGGAGTTTATTTGTGTCTGATATGCAATTAGTATATCCTTTTCATACTATTGAATATCTTATTTATTGTAATCTGTAATCACAAGAATATCTTTAAGTACTCTAAGTACTTTGACTATACTTAGTGATTTATTACAATTTTTAATTAGACTTTAATCTCTATATAATGGTCAATCCTTTTGAGTGATCAAATTCTTCTATCGATCAGTTTCTTCGAGTGGTTATCATCTCTGTACCGGTCCGAATTCCCAAGTATTCAATATCTCTAAGTGGTTTGACCTCCTTAGAGTCTACCTATCAGGAATCTACCTTACAGAGATACCTCTCAAGATTCTACCTTATAGATTCCATCTCTCAAGAATCTATCTGTTACTTCTCAAGAATTTAGCTTATTCGAGAGTCTGTCTTTTAGAATGACTCTACCATTAAAGAGTCTATCATTTTAAGAATCTTTCTCTTCAGATTCTATATCTCGAGAGTCTCGCTTTCGAGATCAATCATCTGCCTTTTCAGATTAATAACTGTCTCAATATAGTTTATTTCTCAAGATTATTTTCTTTTTAGAAATCTATCTTTTGAAATTCTAACTCCCTTTACTACACTTCTTGAAAGTCTTATCTTTCAAGAGTTTTTCGTCTATAGATTCATCTTTCAAATATTTCCTTTTAAGGACCTAGTTGCAACTCAACGGTTCACATTATGGAAGAAGATCAACCAACTTCCAAATGTATGATGAACTAAAATGTTAACAACTTATTTAACAGTTTTCATTTAATTTTCTACCATAGAAAATTAGGACCAAAAGACTAGCTTCTTTTGTCCACAAACTGTGTCTTAGTTCATCTTACTATTAAGATAAATCTTTTATAGTTTTATAAGTTCTCTTCATAAACTTATATTATTTCCTTTTTACTTCAAGGAAATATGATTTCAAGGAATACCAAATTCCTTGTCTTTCGCTTAAGTACTTTTACTTTAGCTCGTACCCCCACACTTGAGGTGTACCCCCACACTTGAGGTGTATCCCCACAATTGAGGTGTACCTTCACACTTAAAGTATTTATAAAATGTCTTACGATTATGCCATAATCTGTAATTAGTTTTATCAAATCCTTTCTTGCGTATCTCATTAAAAATGACAGTACAGCTTCCCCCAAAAATTTGGTTAAGCCAGAGCTTATTGCATTTATCATCTCTTTAGGGGTATGATTCTTGCATTTAGCTCCTGCATTAGACTGAGTTGAATATGTTGCGATCGTTTGATGAATACTGCCGGAAACCTCACAAATATCCTCAAACAACGCCGCATATTCCCCTCCTTCTAGCGTTTCGAATCTTCTTTATATTAAGTTGATTCATCAACATCATTCTTATAAGTTTGGAAAGCCTCCAAGGCTTCATCCTTCTTTATCAAGAGATATTTATAGCAATGTCTTGTGCAACCATTTATAAAGTAATTAAATACTTTTTCCCACCTCGAGTTTGCACTAACTTTAGATCACAATTATTTGTGTGAGCTAACTCAAGAGGTATCGTGTTTCTTATTACTGAAGAAAATGTTGACTTAGTCATTTTATCTTCCACGTAAATTTCACACTTGTCAGTTGAATCGAATTTATTCATAAGAATTAATTCTTAACTCACTAACGTCTTAATTGTGTTGAAATTCACGTAACCTAATTTATCATGCCATAAATTAGAACCTTCCAAAAGGTAAACATACCCCTTAACAAGAAACATATTTTTCTTGGTCAATACAGTTTTATCTGACTCAACCACCATTGCCAAGCTGAACCCGCCTAGGCCTCGGCCCAAACCAATCATCCGTCGGCCCACCTTGCTAAGCCCATCGATCTGGAAACTAGGTTCTTGCGAATGTCTGGGACATGTAACACATTCACGAGAGTCAGTTTGAAGTCATCTTCAGCACAATCCTTCCAAGTCCCACGACTTTTAGAAGTAGTAGAGTTTCCCATTTACACCTTCTTTCCATTGAAAGGAGTGTATGATGAGAAGCTCTCTTTATCAGCAAATATATGGCGGGTAGTTTCAGCTCCAGTGTATATCCACCATTTTCATGGGTTGACTTCCAACTTTGCTAAGTTGGTCACAACTTATCCGAACTGGTGCCTCAGCAGTGCACGGCCGAGTCAACAAATTTGCACGGTCGCTCCATGCTTTGCATGACCGGGTCACCAAAATTGGCACGGCCGCTCCATACTTGCACGGGCGTGCTCTATGTCTGTGCACGGATGATCCGGGTGTGCCTCTCTGAATAGTCACACTCTTAGCATGTAAAGAGTCACAACCCAAAACGTTTAAACTGGTTTACTTCCTCCCGCCTAATACCCGCTTCGGTATTAATTGATTCAGTTGTCTATGGAATACGACAAACTTTTGCTACTTGATTGGTCTTACCACATCTTGTAACAAATCTCGGAGTTGGTTCCTTGAACCTTATAGTCCGTTCCAAAGTGTTCTACAACTCTTTGATTATCCCTACGAGACAGTGCTCTTTGAACGGACATTATTTGGTACACTCAGTATGTACGTCCTACATATGAGATTTTTCATGATTCCATTTTTCTGCAGCTATCTGTCTTTTTGAATCTGGATCATCATCATCCTCCTTTCCGGTTATCTGCCTTGGCAAATCTGGATCATCATCCTCTTTCTCTTCGGTTTATTTGCCTTGGTGAATTTTGGATCATCATCCTCTTCCTCTTCGGTTATATGCCTAGGCAAATCTTGGTTATTCGATTATAAGTCCGCTCCATGTTGTCAACAATTCTTTGAATCACTTCAGGGATTATTGTTGACCTTCTCGTTATCTTCTTGTTAACTTCCAATGCTCTTCTAGTTATCCTTCCTTGGAAACCGTCATTTTTCTCATTAAGTCTCTAACGATAATGTCCTTCGATTGTCCATCATCATTGGCTCATATTTGTCTTAAAAACAAGAAAACGTTAATATCTCCTTGCGATTGTTGGGAAAATTTATTATATAACAATAAATAAGGCTTTCTTGAATTTAACGAAATGACAAATAAATAATGAACCATAAAGTAATTAACGGGGCAGGAAATAAAGATAAAACTAGAATGCGGAAATTAAAGCAAATCGAGTAATTAAAGAAGTCAAGTCTTGTGTTGGACACAATTTTCGCAAGAAGATATTGCCCCGCACTGGTGCTTACGGATTAGCGGCAATCTTCTCTCAATATGAAACGACTTTACAGTCAATAATAGGAGCACTCCAAATTAATGACTTCGGCGAACAAAATTCGTGTTTGACACTTCCAGACTTTGAAGAAGACTTATGCAACGAGATGCTTTATCTTCTAACAGATGATGTTAAGAATTCCGTTGAATTCTGTGACTGAATTCCAAATTCAGTTAGATATCTAACCGAGTTCGTTAACTCAGTTAAATATGTAATTCTCTACTTCTAGTGAGAAGAGAGAGTGAATTTATGAAAGAGAGAAGTGATTTAATGAATGAGTGATCTCATTTGACAAACCAGGGGGTCTATTTATAGTGTATGAAGAGTTAAGGTGTCTATTGGTAATAACCACAAATGGTGTCTGGTGGAATCTGGACCCTTGGATCAGATCTGAATGGAGGGAGGAGATCTAGATTGGGTCGGCCCAACAACCTTGACCCAAGTCCATGAACCCGGATCTGTCGGCCCAATCCAACAGATTTCCCAAGCGCTTGCCTGAACCAATTCTGGGCCACGGACCAACTGCCAACCTTAACCCCTTTGACTTGGAATGGACCAAACCACCACGAGCCCACTCGCCCTAAGCCTGAACCGAACCTGAGCCATGGACCGAGCCAACATTTGTCAAAAGTTTAAGGCTCCTTAACTTCTAGCGACGATGCGGTCGTGCGAAGTGCAAAGTCCGCCCTAAATCGCCCATTCCGCCCTTCGCGCGCTTCGCGGGTTGTATGTCCATTTTGAGCTAGAACAAAACTAGCTCAATAGCCCACTTGGATGCATGGTTGGCCCAATGGTCCAACTAGGTTGGCCCAAGGAGATCAACTTGTTGACTACTCCTTTGGATGGATCCACTTATAAACTCTCATTACTTTACATCTTTAAGCAATGTGGGATAACTATTCCATATCCCATAAACTCTTCATATACCCATTTCTTTTTGCATACTTTGAACATTAATTTCTCATTCACCACTAATTGGTTTTGAGAAAGTAAATATATCAAATTAATCTACTCCGAATGTAGATTATTAAATATGCAATCAATTTCCGTTTTCCTACAGTGGAACCCAATGAAATTCTTTGTCAAAAGTCGGTCAAACCTCACTTTCCAAAACCAAAATTCCAACAATCCCCCACATGAATGACAAATTAATGCATGCATGAATGCAGACTCATCTGGAAGTTCCAGTGAACTATTATTGCATCGAGATAGGTAGCTTATGGCCTTGAACCTTCCCTAGTGAAATACTATCGGATATACTAGCCATTTGGTAGCGAGATGCTTTGAACCAGTGACTATATAGTGTATACCAAGACAATAGTACTCACACAATAACAGCTCTAACACGTTTTGTTCTCACGTTTTGTCCATTTCGGCCCTGGACCGTTCTTGATTCATAAGTGTTTCCATTTAGAAGCGGCCTTATTACTTCTCACTTATATAGGTGATCTCCCATAAAGAGTATCCTGCTATACTCCACCACTTAGGTATAGGAATCATTAAAAGCTTTAAGCTTACCCTCACCACACGTCATCAGGTGTTTTAGCACTTAGATGGCTTCTGAGAATGAGTTATAATGAGTTCTAAGTGCACATACTAGAATTTCCATAATTTAGTTGTCTCATTGAACCAAGGGCATGGGATCTCCAATTCTCAAGGTTGAGTGTCCACTATGGATTTCTTTGTTTGTGTGGGTTTTTAACTTCATTCCCCTTACCAGACAATTTGATCTCCTATTCATACCCTTTGGTATACGGATCCGTTTTTGACTTCACATGGCCAGTTGTGACAGTCTCATTTGAGATCAATTGTCTTATGGTAATATGTCAATGACCATTGTGTCTTGACTTACAACGATGTTCTACACCTTTTCCTATTTCTCATTGTCGTCACAATCCCTTAGGTCATGTAGACAAAACTTATTCCACAAAGGAATATCTTCCAAGACCATTTAGCTTTTATCTTTATCTAACGCTATCGACTCGAATTCCTTACTGAATCGAGTTGTTCATGTTGTCTTGGATGTTTGACATCGCTGCTCCATTTATTGTGAACACATTTTTCACCTTGGAGTTTATTTGTGTCTGATATGCAATTAGTATATCCTTTTCATACTATTGAATATCTTATTTATTGTAATCTGTAATCACAAGTATATCTTTAAGTACTCTAAGTACTTTGACTATATTTAGTGATTTATTACAATTTTTAATTAGACTTTTAGTCTCTATATAATGGTCAATCCTTTCGAGTGATCAAATTCTTCTATCGATCAGTTTCTTCGAGTGGTTATCATCTCTGTACCGGTCCGACTTCCCAAGTATTCAGTATCTATAAGTGGTTTGACCTCCTTAGAGTCTACCTATCAGGAATCTACCTTACAGAGATACCTCTCAAAATTCTAACTTATAGATTCCATCTCTCAAGAATCTATCTGTTACTTCTCAAGAATTTAGCTTATTCGAGAGTTTTTCTTTGAGAATGACTCTACCATTAAAGAGTCTATCATTTTAAGAATCTTTCTCTTCAGATTCTATATCTCGAGAGTCTCGCTTTCGAGATCAATCATCTGCCTTTTCAGATTAATAACTGTCTCAATATAGTTTATTTCTCAAGATTATTTTCTTTTTAGAAATCTATCTTTTGAAATTCTAACTCCCTTTACTACACTTCTTGAAAGTCTTATCTTTCAAGAGTTTTTCGTCTATAGATTCATCTTTCAAATATTCCTTTTAAGGACCTATTTGCAACTCAACGGTTCACATTATGGAAGAAGATCAACCAACTTCCAAATGTATGATGAACTAAAATGTTAACAACTTATTTAACAGTTTTCATTTAATTTTCTACCATAGAAAATTAAGACCAAAAGACTAGCTTCTTTTGTCCACAAACTGTGTCTTAGTTCATCTTACTATTAAGATAAATCTTTTATAGTTTTATAAGTTCTCTTCTTAAACTTATATTATTTCCTTTTTACTTCAAGAAAATATGATTTTAAGGAATACCAAATTCCTTGTATTTCGCTTAAGTACTTTTACTTTAGCTCGTACCCCCACACTTGAGGTGTACCCCCACACTTGAGGTGTATCCCCACAATTGAGGTGTACCCCCACACTTAAAGTATTTATAAAACGTCTTACGATTATGCCATAATCTGTAATTAGTTTTAACAAATCCTTTCTTGGGTATCTCATTAAAAATGACAGTACAGCTTCCCCCAAAAATTCGGTTAAGCCAGAGCTTATTGCGTTTATCATCTCTTTAGGGGTATGATTCTTGCATTTATCTCCTGCATTAGACTGATTTGAATATATTGCGATCGTTTGATGAATACTGCCGGAAACCTCACAAATATCCTCAAACAATGCCGCATATTCCCCTCCTTCTAGCGTTTCAAATCTTCTTTATATTAAGTTGATTCGTCAATTTCATTCTTATAAGTTTGGAAAGCCTCCAAGGCTTCATCCTTCCTTATCAAGAGATATTTATAGCAATGTCTTGTGCACCATTTATAAAGTAATTAAATACTTTTTCCCACCTCGAGTTTGCACTAACTTTAGATCACAATTATTTGTGTGAGCTAACTCAAGAGGTGTCTTGTTTCTTATTACTGAAGAAAATGATGACTTAGTCATTTTATCTTCCACGTAAATTTCACACTTGTCAGTTGAATCGAATTTATTCATAAGAATTAATTATTAACTCACTAACGTCTTAATTGTGTTGAAATTCACGTAACCTAATTTATCATGCCATAAATTAGAGCCTTTCAAAAGGTAAACATAAGAAACACCGATGCTCTTTGCCTCTAGGCAAGGTACCCTTTACCAAGAAACATATTTTTCTTGGTCAATACAGTTTTATCTGACTCAACCACAATTGCCAAGCTGAACCCACCTGGGCCTCGGCCCAAACCAAGCATCCGCCGGCCCACCTTGCTGAACCCATCGATCTGGAAACTAGGTTCTTGCGAATGTCTGGTACATGTAACACATTCACGAGAGTCAGTTTGAAGTCATCTTCAACACAATCCTTCAAAGTCCCACGACTTTTAGAAGTAGTAGAGTTTCCCATTTACACCTTCTTTCCGTTAAAAGGAGTGTATGATGAGAAGTTCTCTTTATCAGCAAATATATGGTGGGTAGTTTTAGCTCCAGTGTATATCCACCATTTTCATGAGTTGACTTCCAACTTTGCTAAGTTGGTCACAACTTATCCGAACTGGTGCCTCAGCAGTGCACGGCCGTGTCAACAAATTTGCACGGTCGCTCCATGCTTTGCACGGCCGGGTCACCAAAATTGGCACGGCCGCTCCATACTTGCACGGGCGTGCTCTATGTCTGTACACGGATGATCCGGGTGTGCCTCTCTGAATAGTCACACTCTTAGCAAGTAAAGAGTCACAACCCAAAACGTTTAAACTGGTTTACTTCCTCCCGCCTAATACCCGCTTCGGTATTAATTGATTCAGTTGTCTATGGAATACGACAAACTTTTGCTACTTGATTGGTCTTACCACATCTTGTAACAAATCTCGGAGTTGGTTCCTTGAACCTTATAGTCCGTTCCAAAGTGTTCTACAACTCTTTGGTTGTCCCTACGAGACAGTGCTCTTTGAACGGACATTATTTGGTACACTCAGTATGTACGTCCTACATATGAGATTTTTCATGATTCCATTTTTCTGCGGCTATCTGTCTTTTTGGATCTGGATCATCATCATCCTCCTTTCCGGTTATCTGCCTTGGCAAATCTGGATCATCATCCTCTTTCTCTTCGGTTTATTTGCCTTGGTGAATTTTGGATCATCATCCTCTTCCTCTTCGGTTATATGCCTAGGCGAATCTTGGTTATTTGATTATAAGTCCGCTCCATGTTGTCAACAATTCTTTGAATCACTTCAGGGATTATTGTTGACCTTCTCGTTATCTTTTTGTTAACTTCCAATGCTCTTCTAGTTATCCTTCCTTGGAAACCGTCATTTTTCTCATTAAGTCTCTAACGATAATGTCCTTCGGTTGTCCATCATCATTGGCTCATATTTGTCATAAAAACAAGAAAACGTTAATATCTTCTTGCGATTGTTGGGAAAATTTATTATATAACAATAAATAAGGCTTTCTTGAATTTAACGAAATGACAAATAAATAATGAACCATAAAGTAATTAACGGGGCAGGAAATAAAGATAAACTAGAATGCGAAAATTAAAGCAAACCGAGTAATTAAAGAAGTCGAGTCTTGTGTTGAACACAATTTCCGCAAGAAGATATTGCCCCGCACTGGTGCTTACGGATTTGCGGCAATCTTCTCTCAAGATGAAACGACTTTACATTCATTAATAGGAGCACTCCAAATTAATGACTTCGGCGAACAAAATTCGTGTTTGACACTTCCAGAGTTTGAAGAAGACTTATGCAACAAGATGCTTTATCTTTTAACAGATGATGTTAAGAATTTCGTTGAATTCTGTGACTGAATTCCAAATTAAGTTAGGTATCTAACCGAGTTCGTTAACTTAGTTAAATATGTGATTCTCTACTTCTAGTGAGAAGAGAAAGTGAATTTATGAAAGAGAGAAGTGATTTAATGAATGAGTGATTTCATTTGACAAACCAGGGGGTCTATTTATAGTGTATGAAGAGTCAAGGTGTCTATTGGTAATAACCACAATTGGTGTCTGGTGGAATCTGGACCCTTGGATCTGATCTGTATGGAGGGAGGAGATCTGGATTGGGTCGGCCCAATAACCTTGACCCAAGTCCATGAACCCGGATCTGTCGGCCCAATCCAACAGATTTCCCAAGCGCTTGCCTGGACTAATTCTGGGCCACGGACCAACTGCCAACCTTAACTCCTAGCGACGATGCGGTCGTGCAAAGTGCGCCCTAAACCGCTCATTCCGCCCTTCGCGGGTTGTATGTCCATTTTGAGCTAGAACAAAACTAGCTCAATAGACCACTTGGATGCATGGTTGGCCCAAGGAGATCAACTTGTTGACTACTCCTTTGGATGGATCCACTTATAAACTCTCATTACTTTACATCTTTAAACAATGTGGGATAACTATTTCATATCCCATAAACTCTTCATATACCCATTTCTTTTTGCATACTTTAAACATTAATTTCTCATTCACCACTAATTGGTTTTGAGAAAGTAAATATATCAAATTAATCTACTCCAAATGTAGATTATTAATATGCAATCAATTTCCATTTTCCTAAAGTGGAATCCAATGAAATTCTTGGTCAAAAGTCGGTCAAACCTCACTTTCCAAAACCAAAATTCCAACATTTATTTGTTTAAACTTTTAGTCTGCAAGCACTAAAGGGAAGGAGAAACCAACTGCCAGGCAAAGAAGAAACAACCTACCTCTACAACAATTGATGTAACTTATTATTAGCCTGTTATTATAATTTTATTTTATTTTTACAACAATTTATGTATTGCATGAAGGAGATGACAATGAAGTCATAGCAAGTTACATGAGAAAAAAATATGCACCTCTAAAACCTCTAAAAGAACTTACTCCCTCCGTCCCAATTACATCGTCTTACTGTTGCTTAATTAAGTGGTCAAATAACATGAAAAGTCGAGGGGCACAGTAGGAAAATATCAGAATTAATAACTTCACTTTTATGTTTGGACAAGTACTTTATGACAAATATAGTAACATAGGCCATTTTTTTGGGACGGAAAGATTATTTGGAGAATATATTGGTTTAGGCCAATTTTGAGTTAGATTGATAAAACGAAAATATGGACAGAGCTTGGCTTGAGGAATATGGTGTAGAGGAGCTGAAGGTCAAAGTACCAGTAGGAAAATATCAGAATTAATAACTTCACTAATCAAGAATAGTGTATTAAGTTTTATGTGGTTATTGAAAGCATTTTTTATAGGGGTACCTTGAAGGTATAGTGTAATTGAAAATGTATGAATGGCGTCAGAAATGGTCCTTCTGATTTTTCTGATTTCTGTTAGTTTCCTTTTCTTTTCTTGTGGTGGCTAGCATAACTGACTTTGATATTTATCGCAGATGTCAAGAACAAATGGGAGAAAAGCTCTTGGGGCAGGAAGCTTATTGTGAAGAAGACAAGGGCAACAATTATTTAATCTAAGACTGACATAAACTACAATGTCATTTTGCTACTTATAATTGATGCATGCAAACATTGAGTTTTGGATATGCTACAATCTTTTTGTGATATTGGTTATATTGTCTTGATATTGTGTTGTATACATTTACGAAGCCTAGTTATTTTATACAGGTTGCATTTGTGTGTTACAGGTTGCATTTGCATTTGGTTCCTGCTAGTGTATTTTTGGGGAAAATGAGTAATACAGGCCTGACTAGGAAAAAAATCCACTTATTTATGGCGGATGAATCTAGCCAGCGTAAATAACTCCATTGGACGACTCGTCCCCAAAGGGGGATGAGGGTATCAGATTGGGTGAAAATGGGGATGACTCGTGCTTTGTTGGACGACTCGTCTCTTATATACGGCGGGTTTAGGCCGCCGTATATAATATTTCATTATATTTGGCGGTCACCTAACTGCCGTATAAACCTTTCTCAAATACGGTTGTGATACATACGGCGTATTTGTATTTCATTAAATACGGCGGTCCATAAGCCGCCGTATTTGTTCTTGATTATATACGGCGATTGTATTTCCGCCATAATACTATATACGGCAGTAAATCGGTCGTAAATACTATATACGTCGCGACTTTATACGATACACTATGTACGGCGGATATTCCGCCGTAAATACTATATACCGTTCCAAGTTCAGAGACCACTAATGTTGCTACAGGGTTGAATCAGTCATTTAATAGGAGGGGCTAGAGGTTTATAACATTATCATTACTACTAGAGCAGACTGCAAAAAAAAAAAAAAAAAAAAAAAAAAAAAAAAAAACCAAGAGGGGAACTGATGTTGGTTGGTAGTAGTAGGAGAGGATGACTGAAGAAGTTTTTGCACATGGATTTCTAACATGGTTTGACTCTTGTAAAAGCACCTAGTACATTTGGTTAGATAATGGTTTTTGTACATGGTCCATGTTTATTTTGGGAGTTGATTGGATAGTACATTTGTTTAGCAAATGGATTTGGTACATGGTACATTTGTTTTGAACATGTTATAGCTGGTATGGACTTGGTAAAGTTGTTTGCTACATACATGTGATGGTTGGTATGGAAATTTGGTTCCGAGTATCTTAATTGTTACTCACTCCGTCCCAACTCCGTCCCATTCGTTCCAAAATAAATGTATAAAAAATTTGCTCTAGATCTCCATCCCAAAATAAATGTCCAATTTTGTTGTTTTTTTAAAAAATTTGCTCTTGATCAATAACATTTTTTTTAATATTAATTTGGGATAAAGTATAAAGTATTGTCTTAATCCTAAGAGTATAGTTAATGTAGGGGAATATAGGGTCTTGATCAACTGATATCACACCATTCATGATTAACTCCCGAATCATACTATGTCTGACACCCAAGTGTCTAGACTTGCCATTATAAATCTGACTATAGGCCCTAGCCAAGGTGGCAGCACTATCACAATGGATAGACATTGGTGATATCGGTTTTGGCCATAATGGAATATCATATATCAAGTTCCGAAGCCACTCCGCTTCTTTTCCAGCAGCAGCCAATGCTACAAACTCAGATTCCATTGTAGAATGTGTAATACATGTCTGCTTTTTTGGAAGCCCAAAAAATGGCACCTCCTCCAAGCAAGAACACCCAACCACTAGTAGAAGATGAATCTTCTTGGTTGATCCAACTAGCATCTGTGTAACCTTCTAATATAGAAGGATGTCCACTATAACATAAACCATAGTCCATAGTACCTTTTAAGTACTTGAACACCCTTGTTATAGCATGCCAATGATGTCTACTAGGTTTACTAGTAAACCTGCTCAATCGTCCAACTGCATAAGCAATATCAGGTCGAGTGCCCGTCATAGCATACATCAAACTGCCTATGGCTTTTGAGTATTCGAGCTGTGACACAGGTTTACCAGTGTTTGATACAAGTTTCTCAGTAGGATCCATGGGAGTACTAACTTTAGAACAATTATCACAATTAAACCTCTTGAGAATTTTCTCAATATAATGAGATTGTGAAATCGCAATTCCCTTGTTTATCCGTTTAATCTTTATACCAAGAATTACGTCGGCTTCTCCCATGTCCTTCATAGAAAACTTTGATGACAAAAACTTCTTACTTTCATCAACTACATTTTGGTCTGTGCCAAAAATCAACATGTCATCAACATATAGGCAGATGATTACACCTTTATCGGATTCATCAAATCTGCTATATACACATTTGTCGGACTGATTTAATACAAAACCATTCGACAAAACAACCTCATCAAACTTTTGATGCCACTGCTTAGGTGCTTGCTTCAGCCCATATAATGACTTAATTAACTTACATACCTTATGCTCATTACCTGGCATAACAAATCCTTCTGGTTGTTTCATATACACTTCTTCTTCCAAATCACCATTTAAAAATGCTGTTTTGACATCCATTTGATGGATCAATAGATTCTGAATAGCTGCCAAAGCTATCAGTAATCTAATGGTAGTGATACGAGCAACCGGTGCATAGGTATCGAAGTAATCGATTCATTCCTTTTGTCTAAAGCCTTGGATTACCAATCGAGCTTTAAACTTGTCAATTGTTCCATCGACTTTCATCTTCTTTTTGAAGATCCATTTGCACCCCAAAGGTTTACAGCCTGGTGGTAAATCAGACAAGACCCATGTATTATTTTCCACAATAGAACCAATCTCATCATCGATGGCTTCTTTCCAAAAACCAGCGTCTCGAGAGTTTATTGCTTCATCATAGGTTCTTGGATCCTCCTCTATACTATAACAGTAAGAGTATTGAGATTCAATTTGGTCTCTTGATCCCATAACTAAATATAGTTGAAAATCAGAACCATATGATTTAGCTTTCCTTACTCTTTTGCTTTTACGAGGTTCGGGTATCTCATTTGGTGTCTCAACTGAATGATCATCCATTTAAGATTCAGCCGACATTGGTATAATATCCTTGGGTCTAGGTATTGAAGAGAAACGATTCTCATCAAAGATTGCATATCTCGATTCTATAATTGTGTTAATAGAAATGAATTCATTAGGTTCTATAACATAAAACCTATATGCCTTGGAATGCTCAGCATATCCAACAAAGATGCAATCAATACCTTTTTCTCCCAACTTTTTCCTTTTAGGGTCCGGAAGTCTAACCACGGCCCTACATCCCCAAACTCGCAAAAATGTCAAGTTTGGTCTTTTCTTATACCAAAGCTCATATGGGGTAATCTTGTTCTTTTTATTAGGAACTCTATTCAATAGATGACAAGCCGTTAACATGGCTTCACCCCAAAACCCGTCACTCAAGCCCGAGTAAGATAACATGGCATTAACCATTTCCTCAAGAGTTCTATTCTTCCTTTCAGCCACACCATTTTGTTGTGGTACATAAGGAGTCGTAGTCTCATGAATTATCCCTACGGATTGGAAATATATAGGATCATAATATTCACCACCTCTATCCGTAATAAAGTTTTAATCAAGCCATTTAGTTGAAGTTCAACTTCTGTTTTATAAACTTTAAATTTATCTAGGGCTTCATCTTTTGCATGCAGCAAATAAATATAGCAAAACCTAGAAGCATCATCTATAAAAGTGACAATATACTTTTTATTGCCTAAAGATGGAGTTGCATGAAAATCACATAAATCACTATGAATCAATTCAAGTTTTACAGAATTCCTTGTAACACTTTTAAAAGGTTTTCTAGTGATTTTTGTCAACATGCAAGTACTACACTTTTCCGTATTATTATCAATAACAGGAATCAAACCATCTTTGGACATTTCAAGCATTCTTTTATAGTGCACATGTCCTAACCGAGCATGCCATAATGAGGAATTGATAACAACAGAGGAAGTCATATAAACAGAACTAGAGTTAACATGAATTTTATTTAAATTCAACATGAACATTCCATTATTATAATAACCAAATCCTACAAATACACCCGACTTTGATAAGATATACTTATCGGATTCATAAACTTGTTTATAACCACACTTGTTCAAGACAGGGCCAGAAATTAAATTCTTACGAAGTTTAGGTACATATAAAACATTAAACAAAGAAATAGTTTTTCCCGAACTGAATTCCAACACCACACTTCCTCTTCCTTGAATAGGAGCGGAATGGTCATCACCCATGTAAAGGACAGATCCGTCTTCCATTGGTTCGTATGTCTTAAACCAACAACGATCCTTACAAACATGAGTTGTGGCACCGGAATCAATCCACCACGCAATAGCATCATCCTTGGTTTTGAGAATGGTCCTTAGACCCCTTTCCCGAACTACTGGTGCTTGCGCCATTCTTGTTGTTTCCAACACGACAATCCTTCTTGAAGTGACCAGTTTTGCCACACTTCCAACATGCCAATTTAGGCTTCTTGATGGGACCAGAACCATTGTCTTTGAAACTACGTTTCTTTCCTTTGTTTTTATTGTTTCCACCCTCATCAATCATATTGACCGAGGGTCCAGCAACTTCTTTACCTTTGCCTTTGTCATCCTCTTGCGCCCTAAGAGATTCCTCTATGCGCAAGTGACTTCCAAGTTGAACCAAAGATAGATCGTCTTTACCATGTTTCAAAGTGTGTTTGAAATCCTTCCTGGAGGGAGGAAACTTATCAATCACACTTGAAACCGATATTGACTCATCCATCTTCAACCCATGTTGTGTATATTGTCCAAGGATTCTAAGGAGTTCATTGAATTGTTCCATGACAGGTCTTGAATCGACCATCTTGTAATTATTAAAATTACTCACAAGGAACTTCTTACTAGAAGCATCCTCTGCCATGTACTTGGATTCAAGAGAATCCTATAACTCTTTAGCAGACTCCTCATTTTGATAGATGTCAAAGAGAGAATCAGACATACCATTTAATATGTGTCCTCTGCATATGTAGTCGTCATTCTCCCACTTCGATCTACGTCTGATTGCTTCCAAGTTGTCATCTTCAAGCAATTCCGGAATAGGGGTAGATAGAACATATACCACTTTTAACGTTGTTAAAAGGAAGTGCAACTTCTTCTGCCAACGCCTGAAGTCTTGTCCTTCAAATTTGTCTAGCTTTCCAAACTTTGTCGTCATCTCCTTCAAAGTACTTCCACCATCCATGAGTATCACAAATACTTTATTCGTTTATAGGGGAATATAGGGTCTTGATCTTGATACTAAGGCTGGATATATGATTGAATCGTGTATAATCCACTTTCCGAATAAAGTATTTCGACCCTTATTGCCTGGGTTACACGAAATCCTTATTGGGATAAGAAAATCACACAATTTGTTTCTAGGCAAAGAAAACAAATCTAAACTGTGAGAATTGATTGTGCTTTCGTTATTGTTGTAATTCACTTGTATGTTGTGTGTATTACAAATGAGATCAAACATCTGTATTTAAACAGATGGAGAGGTATCAGTAAAAGGGTACATTCAAAAGACATGTCTTTAGCCAAGCAATGTGTCTTTTCACTTTGAAAAGGCACCTGTTCAGGAACTGCTCGGCCGAGTCAAGGGACTCGCTCGGCCGAGCACATATGTCTAGTGAAATTCTGCCAAGCTGCACGGCCGTGTCTTATGAACTGCACGGCCGTGTTGTTCATACTGCTCGGCCGAGCAAGGCACATGCCTCGGCCGAGCAAGACACTCCAGAAACTTGGCCAATCTGCTGAGCTCTGCTCGGCCGAGTCAAGGACTCTGCTCGGCCAAGCACATCAGCAAAATGTGCTACCCTTTAACTTTTACTTCTTTATCGAGGTTGACTTCGTTTTAGCTCAAACGAGTGTGTACTCCACACTTTCCCTTACTCGTATCCGAGTCTAATACGAATCACATTGATCTCTTAGTAAATCATCATTACAATAAAATAAGTTGGTGATACTAAAATCACCAACAGTTAACGTGTGATGCTTTGCACACACACAAAACACAACCACAACCACAACTAAAAAAGACTCTACCATTTCATTTTCATTGCTTCAAAATTCATATAAATAACACCATTTTTGTTGGATTTTCAATTACCACTGTTGTTAAATTATCTTACAATCATGAAGCTTGCAATTGTAACAACAACAACACAAAATTTATCATCACCATCATTTTATATCCTTAAATTGATTTTCTAGCATCACCATCTTCATTTTCATCAACTTAACCTCCATTGCTAAATCTGAAAAAACACCATTCCTTTGCAATTTAGTACCTTGAAGTGAATCAAGAACTCTCGGTATCCTCAAATCAATCTCTTCATTACTTGGTTCCCAAAATCGTGGTTGTCGCTGGGTTTGTAAATTTTTTGGACAAATTTCAACAAGCAAATTTGTCTTATCAAGGATGTTTGGGCACAAATGAAATATAATTCACAAAACAAGATGAACGCAAGGATGTAACGAGGAAACCCTTATAACAATCGTTCGAGGAAAAAACCTCGGGAGGCTTTTGAAAAGCCTATCTAAACCAAAGAAATATTATTGAGGCGACTTTAACAAGATGCCCAGTCCTGCTCCCCTTGAGATAGATGCTCCATCTGTGAACAACGTCCAATACCTGGGGGAATTATTACCTTCGAGTTGTTGGTCTTCTAGCTCAACCCCAAGTTGCAAGGTAGCACTGAAATCGGCTACAAAATCCGCAAGGGCTTGTGACTTAATGGCACTCCTGGGTTCATATGAGATTTCATATGTGCTGAGATTAACTGACCACTTGGCCATTCTCCCCGACATCTCAGGAGTTCTCATAACAGTCCTGATAGGATAGTTAGTTTTCACAATAATAGGATGCGTTTCGAAGTAATGACGTAATTTGGTAGATGCAGTGATTAAAGCGAGAATAAGTTTTTCTAGATGGGAGTACATGGTTTCCGCATCTAGAAGAGATTTACTTACATAGTAAATGGGACGTTGGCTGCCTTGATCTTCCTTTATCAGGACAGCACTTACGGCGCTCTCAGATACGGCTAAATATATATAGAGGGATTCCCCAGGTTCTGGCTTAGCGAGGAGAGGTGAAGACGTGAGATACTTTTTGAGGTTCAGGAAGGCTTCTTCGTGTTGCTCGGTCCACTGGAACAGCTTGTTCTCCCTCGAGATGTCATAAAACAACTTGCACTTTTCGGAGGATTTAGAGATAAACCAATTTAAGGCCGCTACTCGCCCTGTCAATCTTTGTACATCTTTGATGTTTTTAGGGGACTGTAGGTTGAGGATAGCTTTGATCTGTTCTGGGCTGGCCTCGATTCCTCTCTTAGTCACCATGTACCCCAAAAACTTCCCAGCTCTAACCCCAAAATTGCATTTGAAAGGGTTCAGCTTCATATTGAAGGCTTCTAAGATGTCAAAGGCCTCTGCCAAGTGTTGCACGTGATCTTCCATATTCTTAGATTTTACCACCATCACGTCTATGTATACTTCCATTGTTTTGGCGAGATGGTCCTTGAACATCTTGTTTACCGATCTTTGATAGGTTGCCCTTGCATTTTTTAACCCATATGGCATAGCAATATAACAGTATATACCTTCAGGAGTTATGAAGGCGGTATCTTCTTGATCAGAAGGCTTCATTTGGATTTGCTGGTAACCTGAAGAAGCGTCCATGAAGGTCAGCACGTCGTGGCCAGCTGTTTCGTCTGCCAGGGAATCAATATGGGGTAACGGGAATGGATCCTTAGGACATGCTATGTTAAAGTCAGTGAAGTCTACGCATACATGCCATTTCCCATTTTTCTTCTCGACAACCACCACGTTGGCAAGCCACCTAGGATACTGCACCTCCCTGATCATCTTCGATTTGAGCAGTCTCTCTACTTCCTCCTTAATTATTTGATTCCGTTCTTGGGCAAATTTCCTCCTCTTCTTATGGACCGGCTTGATGGTAGGGTCGATATTCAACTTGTGAGTTATGATGCTTTTATCTATCCCAGTCATATCTTCATGTTTCCAAGCGAAACACAACCTTCTACTCTTCAGAAAGTCGATCAGCTCTTTCTCAATTTCAAGGGGTAAGTCAGCTCCAACTAGCACATGGGCATCAAGGTTAGAGGCGTCTACGGGCACTTTTCTTACGCATACTCAGTAGCCTCCAAGATGTCCTTGACACCTTTCTGTAATTGCTATGTTGGATGGGAAGTAGAACATGCTTTCATATCTGTTTTGTAGCACTCCTTTACGGCTTGTTGGTCTCCTTTTACCTTGATTACCCCCCAAGGCGTTGGCATCTTGAGGCATTGGTGATACGTGGATGGAATTGATTTCATGCTATGGATCCATGGTCTCCCCAAGATGAAATTATAGGCTGACGGACAATTAATCACACAAAACCTTTCCATGGAGTTCAACCCTTCAACATAGACTGGTAATTTGATTTCTCCAATTGTTTGCTTGGTCTCACCACTGAACCCGACTAGAACGGAGGAATTCTTCACAACTTCAGTTAATGGAATTGACATTTCTTCTAATGTGCTCATCATGACCAAGTTTACTGAGCTCCCGTTACAACCAAGATACGCTTGACCTTACAATTGGCAATTTGCAAGGTGATGATTAACCCGTTATGATGAGGATCCAAGATATTTTCCTTATCATCTTGATCAAAAATAATTTGCTGGCCCAGGGAAGCATCAGGACATCGTGATGGTAATTCCATCTTGTCTTCCTTGAAATCTTTAGCATGACGTTTTGCTGCAGAGTACGTGGTGCCACAAATGTCTGATCCTCCCGTAATAAAGTTGATCACCTTAGTTGCAGGAGGAGGTGAAGATGGAGTATCAGTGACGGCTTCTTTTGTCTCAGCCCGTCCTTTTCTTTTTCCGAGTAGATCTTTGAGGAGGCCTTTAGAGAGCAAGTGGCTGATTTCCTTCCTCAAGGCAATGCAATTTTCCGTAGTATGGCCAAAATCTTCATGGTAAGCGCACCATTTAGATTTTTCCTTCCAGGGTGATGTTCTGTCGGCTGCCTTTGGCCACCTTGCCTTGCTTCCTAAGTTGTCCATTGCATGTAGGAGTCCTGAAACGTCGACAGAAAAACAATAATCACTAATCTTAGGATAAGCGGTTTCGTCCTCAACACTGTCATCTTCTACAACATTAATTTTAGGAGAGTCGGTTTTAGAGTAGGGTTTTCCTCTGTTAGATCGATAGTGAGAGGATTCTGCTTTTCTGTCAGGATTTTCATATGTTGACGTCTTCTTTGACATCTTGCTATGAATCATCTCGTCTTCTTCTAGCCTGATGAAACGAACAGACCTCGTCCTGACTTCTTCTAGGCTTCTAGATGGGAACACGACAAGATCTTGGTAGAATGGTGATTCTCTCTTCAGGCCCATCCTGAAAGCTTCTGTTGCAGTTGACACGTCAATGTGAGGAATGCTTACGGCCTCCTTATTGAACCTGAACACGTAATCTTTTAAGGTTTCGTCATGTTGTTGTACAATCCTGTAAAGGTCACTTGTTAATTTTTCAAAGACACGATTGCATGAAAATTGGTTAAGAAATATGTTAATTGATTGAGAGTAAGATAAGATGGAGTTCATAGGCTGATTGGTCAGCCACATCAAGGTGGGACCAGATAAGGTGGACCCAAAACCCCTGCATAAACAGACTTCTTTAAGATGCGAAGGAATGCTGATGATGTCCATCTTTTCTTGGTACAGGGCTATATGCTCTGCAGGATCTGTCATGCCATCATATTGCTTCATGGGAGGTACTTGGAATCTCTTAGGGATCTCCACCCCAGCTATAGCAGGAACAAAACGTGAATCATGATGGCTGGTTGGAGATGCTTAGTTGAAGGGCAAGGTGACTCCGGGAACCTTCATGAGGATTTCCTTGAGTTATTGTACTTCTCTTGCAAGGGCGGTATCTGCAACGGGGTTAGTAGTAACTAAAGGATTGAAAGGAGTATTGAACAGGTTAAACTCCCTGTTTGCCCCACAGGAGGTGGGGTCGCAAAAGTGAAACATGATGACAGCGGCATCGGGTTAGAGGTAATGGTGGTGCTTTCAGTCTGAACAGTGCTGAACATGGACGTGTTGCCTTGACCACCACTTGCACTCATCCCAGCGTCCAAGAAAAGAGTCCTAGGCTGCAAAGGGGAAACCTTGGGCATGCTGACAGCTGGAATGCTGCGCCCTGAAGCCGAAAAATCACGTCGCAATTTGTCGAGGTGAGTGAAGATCGTCTGATTGGTCTGCTGCTGTCCATCGAGCTGGTCTTTCAACTGCTGCATCATACTCGTCATGGCAATTATAACTTCTATCGATATTCCAGGTAGCATCATGGATGAAGATCCACCCAAACTGAGCCTTTGGCTTTGGGACGTGGCCGCGCCAGAGCCCACAGGTGAATATGTGCTAGACGTCACGGGTACACTTGACGGCTGGTTCTTGCCCCAGTTGTGATGATGGGGGTAGACATAGCCGAAGTCGGATTGCTTACCTTGATTGGAATCTAAAAAACCAAAGTTCCCACGGACGGCGCCAAATTGTTTTGGACAAATTTCAACAAGCAAATTTGTCTTATCAAGGATGTTTGGGCACAAATGGAATATAATTCACAAAACAAGATGAACGCAAGGATGTAACGAGGAAACCCTTAGAGCATTCATTCGAGGAAAAAACCTCGGGAGGCTTTTGGAAAGCCTACCTAAACCAAAGAAATATTATTGAGTATTATAGTTTTAGAGTACAAGTGCAGAGTGAGAGTAAGCAAAAATGTGTAACGTGTGTACAGGTGCGCTCTAGGAATAATATATAGGCATGAATGTGTTGGGTTTTACGGGTCCATGCGCAGCGGAATTAAGCATTAAAACATAAAACCCAAGAAGCCCTAGGATCCGTTCTATACAATTAATTTGAATATCAATGAAATAGAATTAAACCAACCTTGAAACGCTTTCCGGTCTTGAGCTATCGAACGATTTGATTATGTGATATTGAATCACAAACTTCGTTTTTCAACTTGCTTGAACTCTAGGTCTTGATCGATGAACGAGCGAAGACCCTCTTTTGGTATCCACACCTTCGAATGAATCCAAGAACAATTTCTTGTTGATTGCTAGATCTAAACCTTGAAGAATATTGAGAGAATTTGATTGTGAATTTTGCTTTAAAATTTCGGCTAGGGTTTTTAGGTCTGACAGAACCCTGTATTTATACTACAAATAGTGTAAATACCTCTTCTAATCAAATTAGGAGAGACAGGCTGTCAATACCACGTATTGGCTTATTATGTCGCGCGGCATATCAAGCCATTGGCTTGATATGTCGCGTGACATAAGTAGCCAGTTTCTGTGCCTCTCAATCATTCTTCCTCCGGTTTAACCAATTCATTCTAGTTGTGTGTGACCCAATAGGATTACATCATGTTGGCAATGAGATCGATCATATCGAACCTCATAAGACATAAGCGGACTCTAGCAAGCCATTATGTCTACCCAAATGATGTAACGTAAGAGTTCACGTTTCCAACGGTGTACTTCCATTTATCCCTTTTTGTCTCACGATGTTATATTGAACACAAGTCATGGTCCTTGTCGACTTGTTATTGTTCAATGCTTTCTCGATTCTTGAGTATAATGATAATTCCAATCATATTGGGGTACGGCCATACACTTTCATCATTATCACTCATCGAGGGGCCCAAGCATAACATCTCTCTTCCGAGGGACAAACTCCTTCTTGACTTATCATCCTTCCCATCATGAATCCGATCATGCCAATGATAGTCTTTATAGATATCGTGTTAAGATATCGTTTGACTAAAATCAAACATGGCTTTCATCATATGTAAGGTTATGATAGTCTCGTGTCTAGGAAATAAATGAAGTAACCGTATGAGATTTAAGTATGACATTTGACCATTACATAAATCTCATGCGGGTCATGTCCGATCACTTGTTCTCTAACAAGTACCCATAATTTCAATGTGCATCTCTTATGCATATAATCATCACATGATTATCCATTGACAATTATACTAATCTATTCTCTTAATAATTAGGGACAGATTATTATAAACAAATATACAAAACATATAATAATCAAATAATAAACATCTCATATAATAATAAATAATGTCAACACATAAGTCTATCAATCATAGGCCTAGGGCATAACACCAACAGTCTCCCACTTGCACTAGGCCCAATCTACCATGTATCGAATACCCATGGACCTAACATGACCATCATGTTTAGCTTGTGAGAGAGCCTTAGTTAGTGGGTCTGCCACGTTGTCATCAGTGTCTACTCTGCATATCTTAACGTCTTCCCTTTCACATATCTCACGGATAATGTGGAAACGTCGAAGTATGTGTTTGGACCTCTGGTGTGATCTGGGTTCCTTTGCTTGTGCAATGGCCCCATTGTTATCACAGTAAAGTTCAATAGGATCTCTGATGCTTGGAACGACTTCCAAATCACTAATGAACTTCTTGATCCAAACCTGCTTCCTTAGCCTGCATCGGATGCCGCTATGTACTCGGCTTCGGTTGTAGAATCAGCGACGGTACTTTGCTTGGCACTTTTAAAACTCACCGTGCCTCCATTAAGCATAAACAAAAATCCAGACTGCGATCTAAAATCATCTTTGTCAGTTTGGAAGCTAGCATCTGTGTAGCCTTTGACTACAAGATCTTCTTCCATTCCTCCAAAGACCAAGAATGCATCCTTAGTTCTTCGTAAGTACTTAAGGATATTCTTGACTGCTATCCAATGTGGTTCACCGGGATCAGATTGGTACCTACTCGTCATGCTTAGAGCACACGAGACATCGGGTCTAGTACATAACATAGCATACATGATAGACCCAATTGCCGAAGCATATGGAATACCATTCATTCTCTTTCGCTCATCATTAGTCTTTGGACATTGATTCTTGCTAAGAGATATACCATGCAACATTGGCAAATTCCCTCTTTTAGAATTTTCCATTTGGAATCTTCTAAGGACTTTGTCAATGTAAGTACTTTGACTTAAACCAATCATCCTCTTGGATCTATCTCTATAGATCTTGATACCAAGGATATATGCGGCTTCGCCCATATCTTTCATTGAAAAGCACTTTCCCAACCAAGACTTGACAGTCTCTAGTGCCGGAACGTCATTTCCAATGAGTAAGATATCGTCGACATACAACACTAAAAATAGTGCTACGCTCCCACTAATTTTCTTGTATACACAAGGTTCATCTTCGTTCTTGATAAAGCCAAATTCCTTGATTGCTTCATCAAAACGTAGATTCCAACTCCTTGAAGCTTGCTTCAATCCATAAATGGATTTACGCAACTTACACACCTTGTTAGAATTTTACGGGTGACAAAACCTTCAGGTTGTATCATGTATACATCCTCAAGTAACTTCCCATTAAGGAAAGCTGTTTTGACATCCATTTGCCATATCTCATAGTCATAATATGCGGCTATGGCAAGTAAAATTCTAATAGACTTAAGCATAGCTACCGGCGAAAAGGTTTCATCATAGTCTATGCCATGAATCTGCCTATACCCCTTAGCTACTAGCCTAGCCTTATAGGTGTGCACCTTCCCATCCATGTCGGTCTTCTTCTTGAAGACCCATTTGCACCCTATGGTTTTTACACCTTCGGGTGGATCAATCAAGTTCCAAACTTGATTATCAGCCATGGATTGTAATTCGGACTTCATGGCTTCTTGCCATTTTTCCGAATCCGGAGCGGACATCGCTTCTTGATAGCAAGTGGGTTCATCATTTTCGATTAACTCCACTTCATCACTTTCCGTAACGAGAAATCCATATCTCTCGGGTTCGGATCGTGATCTACCACTTCGGCGAGGAACTTGTGCATCTTGAACCGGTTCCACAACGGTTTGTGAACTTGGTTCAGTTTCTACCATTGGTTCAATGTTGTTTTTGGGTTCTCGAACTTCTTCGAGATCTATTTTACTCCCACTGGTTCCTTTGCGAAGAAACTCCTTTTCTAAGAAAGTACCATTTCGAGCAACAAACACTTTGTTCTCGTTTCGGTTGTAGAAATAGTATCCTTTGGTTTCCTTAGGATATCCCACAAAAACACATTTATCGATTTAGGTGCTAGCTTGTCAGAGGTTAACTTCTTGACATATGCATCACAACCCCAAATCTTCATGAAAGACAAACTAGGTTTTCTTCCATGCCACATCTCATATGGGGTCTTTTGAACCGATTTGGTAGGAACTCTGTTTATAGTGAAAGCAGCAGTTTCTAGTGCATGTCCCCAAAAGGATAAAGGAAGCTCAACTTGACTCATCATAGAACGAACCATGTCCAACAAAGTTCTATTCCTCCTTTCGAGACACACCATTCCATTGTGGTGTTCGGGTGGAGAGAGTTCGAAACGATTCCACAACTCTTAAGATGATCACAAATTCTTGGCTCAAATATTCACCACCTCGATCGGATCGAAGTACCTTAATAGTTTTGCCAAGTTGATTTTGTACCTCATTTTGAAATATTCGAAATATCTCAAACGATTCACTCTTATGTTTCATTAGATAAACATATCCAAATCTACTATAATCATCAGTGAATGTTATGAAGTACCGAAATCCTCCCCTAGCATCGCTACTCATAGGCCCACATACATCGGTATGTATGAGTCCTAATAAGTCGCCCGCCCTTTCACCGGTTTTGGTAAATGGGTCCTTGGTCATCTTGCCAAGTAAACAAGATTCACATGTCTCATATGATTCATAATCATGTGAGTCCAAAAATCCATCTTTGTGGAGTTTAGAAATGCGTTTCTCGTTTATATGGCCAAGACGACAATGCCATAAGTAAGTGTGGTTTACATCATTGGGTTTAGATTTCTTGTTAATGTTATAGACATCATTATCACGATTTTCAACATCAAGAATATAAAGGCCATTGAATGAAATAGCAATACAATAATGCATATCACTCTTGTAAATAGAAAATTTCTTATCACATATAAGAAAATTAAAACCTTCATTATCCAAACATGAAATCGAAATAATATTCCTACTTAAAGCTGGAACGTAATAACAATTGTTCAAAACAAGTATTAGTCCACTAGGTAAAGTAACTTCATAAGTTCCTACGGCTAATGCAGCAACTCTTGCTCCATTCCCCACACGTAGGTCCACTTCACCTTCCTTAAGCATCCTTCTGTTCTTTAGACCCTGCACATTTAAACAAATGTGAGTTCCACATCCGGTATCCAATACCCAAGAACTAGAAGTAGATAGGAATATATCTATAACAAAGATACACGAAGTTGAAGCAACTCCTTTGCTCTTCTTCAGTGCTTCCTTGTATTTTGCGCAATTTCTCCTCCAATGTCCAATCTCATTGCAATGGAAGCCATTGCGTCCTCTTGGGACTTAGGCTTAGCCTCTTTAGGCTTGGATGCCTCTTTGGGCTTGGCAACCTTTGCCTTAGGATTAGCAACCTTTGCTTTTCCTTTGCCCTTGAACCCTTTCCCCTTGTTAACCATTAGCACTTGATCGGTCTTCTTCTCGACAATACTGGTTTCCGCAGTAGTCAACATTTGAACTAACTCGGAAAGGTTTCTATTCATTCCACCCATGTTATAGTGCATTATGAAATGACTAAAACTTTTAGGTAATGAATTCAAGATTATGTCGGTAGCCAACTCTTGGCTAATTGGAAAACCGAGCCTTTCAAGATGCTCAATGTGGCCCTTTAGCTTGAGAGCATGGGGACCAACGGCTTGTCCTTCACTCATCTTGCATGAGGTCAAGGATGCGTGTTGTACCTTTCTTGCCTAGCTTGAATTTGGAACATTTCCATCGCCCGATTGTTTAAGTCGATTGTCCCCAAGTGCTCAAGATTCTTCTGCAGACTCTTGCCCATGGCGGAGAGCATAAGGCAACTAACATCTGTAGAGTCACGCTTGTGCTTCGGATATTGTTCCCTTACTGCCCTAGCGGCATTGGCCGAGTTCGGGTGGAATAGGTTCGGTGAACGTACAGTTTCTCCTCTTGTTTGAGAACAATTCTCAAACTACGGATCCAATCCATATAGTTTGTACCATTCTCTTCCAATTTTTCCTTCTCAAGGACAGATCGCAGTGAAAAGTGATTATTGTTTGATGCCATTTATTCTACAAAAAGATATACATAAAATATGAACACATATAAGTAAACATATCATATGAGAAGTATAGTGCATTTAAATAAATGCTCCCACTAAATTATACACCTTCAAATGCAAATAAGCATAATATACATTTAATGGGCTAAGATCCAACTTTAATTCAATTTCAAGTTTGCTATGGCAAACCGCTCAAAATTAAATTAATTAGGTAGAAAACATCAATCATATCACATATATGACTCTTAGATCTTTTATGAGATCAATTCAAGACATCATATGTCTAGGCATATTTTAATCTCATCTTATGCCTTGGGTCCAAAACCATTTTGATAACCCAATTAAGTTCATTCACTTTAAAACGTATAGGAACCACCATTTCCTCATCTTGCTCGCATTCGAATAGAATCAAAGCACCTTGCTATGGCAAGCCCACCCAAAACTATCCGAATGGTCTCAAGTGTTTTTAATCATGAATTGGCATAAAGAACTTAAAAGTTAAATGAAGGTTCTTTAAAGGTAAATTATAAGCATATCAGAAAGATAGTCAAAATCATGCACCAGGTAAGTTCCCAGGAAGATAGGTGAGCCGCAAGGACTTCTTAAGTACCAACTCTTCCTTAGACAGAACTCTCCTAGACATGCATAATTAGAAATCAACTCTGATTAGGCAACATAATCCTTACCTTTTATAAACAATCAGTTTCCTTTTAAATTTCGCGTATTTATGACTTGTTTCCATAAACAATCATAAGATCCAAAATTTACAATGTCTAAATCTAAACATATTAGGAAACTAAATATCATGTTTCAACTAAACATCTAATTTAATAATTCTTAACAATTAAGAACAAATAATTCATGCATCGCAACAATTAATAAAACACATTTAAATTAATTAAGCATGCATAAACAATGAATCAATCTAGCATGGACTTATAAACTCAATTTTATAACATCCAGTTTTCATACACATTGCAATAATTATTAAAATCATATTTTAATCAATTAATCATGTATATCAATGAATCAATCTATCGCGGACTTATAAACTCACTTTTATAACATCCAGATTTTCATATCATCATATCAGATTGTAAACACAATCACAGAATAGCAGAAAATTTGAACAAACAGATTACGCCGGTTTTGGCTTGTTATGTCGCGTGACATCATCGGCCCGAGGCTTGATATGTCGCGCGACCTAACAGGCCGGATAACCTGAATTCCTCATGGCTCATCATGTCGCGCGACTAAAGCGGCCAAGTAACAGGATTTCAGTTCGAACCAATACAGATTACGGCCAATTAAATCACATAAAACGACCTTTTCTGATTTAATTCAGCATAAATTGAAAACGATTTTCACATTGTTTCACATAAACAATTAAAATTCTATCACATATAAAACATGCAATAAGCATATAAACAATTTATATCTTAAACCTAGCATGTTAATTCAAACTTAATCATACGAACGGGGCTCGATACCACTTTGTTGGGTTTTACGGGTCCATGCGCGCGGAATTAAGCATTAAAACATAAAACCCCGAAGCCCTAGGATCCGTTCTATACAATTAATTTGAATATCAATGAAATAGAATTAAACCAACCTTGAAACGCTTTCCGGTCTTGAGCGATCGAACGATTTGATTATGTGATATTGAATCACAAACTTCGTTTTCAACTTGCTTGAACTCTAGGTCTTGATCGATGAACGAGCGAAGACCCTCTTTTGGTATCCACACCTTCGAATGAATCCAAGAACAATTTCTTGTTGATTGCTAGATCTAAACCTTGAAGAATATTGAGAGAATTTGATTGTGAATTTTGCTTTAAAATTTCGGCTAGGGTTTTTAGGTCGACGGAACCCCTGTATTTATACTACAAATAGTGTAAATACCTCTTCTAATCAAATTAGGAGAGACAGTACATCAATACCACGTATTGGCTTATTATGTCGCGCGGCATATCAAGCCATTGGCTTGATATGTCGCGTGACATAAGTAGCCGGTTACGTGCCTCTCAATCATTCTTCCTCCGGTTTAACCAATTCATTCTAGTTGTGTGTGACCCAATAGGATTACATCATGTTGGCAATGAGATCGATCATATCGAACCTCATAAGACATAAGCGGACTCTAGCAAGCCATTATGTCTACCCAAATGATGTAACGTAAGAGTTCACGTTTCCAACGGTGTACTTCCATTTATCCCTTTTTGTCTCACGATGTTATATTGAACACAAGTCATGGTCCTTGTCGACTTGTTATTGTTCAATGCTTTCTCGATTCTTGAGTATAATGATAATTCCAATCATATTGGGGTACGGCCATACACTTTCATCATTATCACTCATCGAGGGGCCCAAGCATAACATCTCTCTTCCGAGGGACAAACTCCTTCTTGACTTATCATCCTTCCCATCATGAATCCGATCATGCCAATGATAGTCTTTATAGATATCGTGTTAAGATATCGTTTGACTAAAATCAAACATGGCTTTCATCATATGTAAGGTTATGATAGTCTCAGGTCTAGGAAATAAATGAAGTAACCGTATGAGATTTAAGTATGACATTTGACCATTACATAAATCTCATGCGGGTCATGTCCAGTCACTTGTTCTCTAACAAGTACCCATAATTTCAATGTGCATCTCTTATGCATATAATCATCACATGATTATCCATTGACAATTATACTAATCTATTCTCTTAATAATTAGGGACAGAGATTATTATAAACAAATATACAAAACATATAATAATCAAATAATAAACATCTCATATAATAATAAATAATGTCAACACATAAGTCTATCAATCATAGGCCTAGGGCATAACACCAACAGAATGTAACTGAAAAAACAACAACTTGAATGACATGCTGATATTCCGCCTAGAATCTCGCCATTTGTTGATGAAGATCAGCCGTTATCCCTAGATTGATGGATGAGACCGTTGTGTTGTTGCTTGACCAAGTCCATGCAATCGTTTAAATGAATTATTTATATTTATATTTTTGTTCCTGAAAAATAGGAAAATACAACAAACAATTTCAAGGCGTTAGTCCAAGATGTAAGTCAAGACGTTACCTCAAGATGGATGTCCAAGATGTAGAACATGTTGAGTGGATTTTTTAGGGTGAAACAGTAAATCTGATAAAAAAACCACAAAATTCATCATCACCCTCAAATCAATCTCTCCATTGCTAAATCTGAAAAAACACCATTCATTTGTGTAACAGCCCCATCATTTGAACAAGGATAAATTGGGTAAATTGTATTCATTTTCAACAAGAACAATTCAGCAGCAACAACCAACTCAACAACAATGGAAATTAAGGACTAAATTGCAGAAAAACAACTATGGCTACTCATTAGATTAAGCTACTCCTACTGGAAACAAGTAGAACAAAATAATAACAAATCAATCCACACCAACAACTATGCCCTCCCTCTGCAATATATATGCTGAGTTCCGTCCTCCATTCCCATGATTCTCATTCCAGCCCTCACACACGTCTCATTTCCATCACGAGCTTTTCACAAGGTCAGTTACACCGCAAATCACCAAACTACCCCCACTTATAGCAGCACAAGTACTAAAGTGTCCTTGCTCATTAAGTCGACTGTTACAATACTCCCTCCTTATAATAGCCTTGTCCTCAAGGCTGGAAATAAATGAAACCTTGAATCAATTCTCATTGCATCCTTGCCTCTCACCTTCTTCTTGGACCTATCTCAATGAGGGTTTATTTGATTCTTCCATAAATATCACCCGAATGTCCACCATGGCAGCCCACATGCATCTCCCGAATAATTTGTCTATTATATCATCCTAGTCCAAGTTCTTCAAGCTGGGCAAGTCCTCGTCAAGGTCCATATCAAACTGACCATTACTTACACCACCTACCATCTTGTTTGGCCTCACTTTGTTAAGACGAGCGTACAGATTGAATTTCTTACTCAGCATGCTTTTACTGTACAGGAATGACACGTCTTCCATTAACGATTTTGAGGAAAAGTTCCACGGGCATTTATCTTGATTAAATTTTGTAGTGACTCCATTCATAAGCTTAAGAGCAAGCAAGAATACTAACTTGGAGTTCATGATTGCTTCAGTTAGTTCCATCTCAACCTCCTCCTTCAATATCGCAGAGAAATCAACCTTTGCAGTATTTGTGAGATCGCCTAAGAGCTTAACTACCTTTGTATAAAAATTGTTATCCTGGATAACCTTTGCAACTACAAGAACAACTTTTCCACAATCCATTTTTGAAGCCATAGCAAATTCAACACCACCTCCAAGAGTCATAATTGTAGCTAAAGTACCAAAACATACAGTATTTCGAACTGAACCACCTAGTGCTGCATTAATTATACTCCCAGCTTTAAAGCCAACATCATATGAAAGGCGAGAGCTATATTCTTCATTACTGCCACTGAAATTATACGAATAGCTAAAATTTACATCACCTGCATTCACAGCAGCCCAGAGAGCAGCACCTATTGCAACCAAATCATCTAGATTGAGGATGGCATGCGTTTTCAATCAGTTCCATGGCAACTTCCTGAACTGCCGGAATATGTCTTAAACTTCCAACAAGAACAACATCATGGACACTATTCTTATCCAGCTTATTAAGATCTTCACCTCCCAAATGTGTATCACCGGCAGTAGACTCCACCTTAAAATTACCTTCTTTAATTGTGAGCAGCGGTGCATCAAAAGTACCTCCACTTGAACCAAATATGAGTACATTTTTCTTCTTGATTGCATTTCTAAGTTCAGAATATGCTACAACTAAAGTTTAACCCTCGCAATGAGCACGAAAGAACTTACATAGACATTTGCTTCGCTTGCTCTTTATTAAATAGGTGGCTTTCCTCCTAACCAACTTAGCCAAATTTTCATCATCCGTATATTGCTTCCAAATAGTAGGGCAATCCAGATTGACATTACCTTTTTCATCCCTTGTCACGGTGTACAAAACCTGCTTAGACTCTTCCTTCATTTTGACCTTCTTCTTTCCCATAAACCAATCCCCATTCTGAACATAACCAGAAATCACTGACTCTCCTAAAACATCTCTCACTTGCATTTTATCAAATTGATGACTTGCATCACGTAACCTCATCTTCTTCACATACCTACCCATCAAACAATCCCACGAAATGATCTCCAATGACGAACTCGACTCAAACAACCTATATGTATCCTCAACTCTCTCATTCTGCACATACGCAGTAGGCAACCCATTCCGGAACACATAAACAACATCAGTCCCTTTCTCCTCCGTTTTGTCACATGCTGTGTCTATTTCTTCAAACTCCTTAGCCACAACCACACCAGTAATGTCAGCAATTTTGGTATTCTCATTTTGATCAGACAATTCATTAACACCATGGCATTCGTTCCTATCAATTTTTTCAACTGAATCAATCAACCCCTCCATTTCTTCTCCTGGGCTATTTATCGAGGTTTATGTGCCTTACTGGAATTTGTTCTCTCTTTTCTAAGTGACCTTCCTTCACATAAACACTAGCCCAGTAAACTATAGAAGGTGCAAGCCTTTTCACATAAGATTGGCTCTCTTCTTCCAATCCAGCAATGAAATATTCGAGGAAAAAACCTTCGGTCAGCTCTTCGCACATATGTAAGGCTATTGACTCCAGTTGAGATTGAATAACTTGAAATTCCTCAAAGTATTCCTCGAACGTATTTGTCTGAATAGTTCTCACAAGGAATGCAGATGCACTCATTTCCAACTCGTTCCTATCCTTAGGAAGCTCGAGTAGGATCTGACGATCGGCTCCTAGCGGAAAATAGTTAACACCAACACTCATTTTCATTTCATCAACTTCTTAAATTAATTTTCCGTTATCAGCATCAATACTCATTTCGTTTTTCTCATTGAAACCCACAGATGAATGAATTTTAGCAACTCAACAGAATCCTCAATTTCATTTTCTCCCACGAAGCTTGCCGATGATTCCTACCACCAATAACTGCCTCTCACTGCCACCGCTTATATTCCATACACTATTGTTGATGTCAATTGACTCACTGGAAGTACCACAACCAACACCACAATTCCATGTCGTACTCAAGTTCATGAATGCTTGGGAATCAATAGTTTGAACATGAAATTGAGTATTTGAAGGACACCATGAATAAGTTTGTGAATCACTAGGGATAGATGAGGAATGGTAATAGGTGCATGGATTTGCAAATTGATTAGGTGACGAGTAGTAGAAATATGAGTATTGTGTGTTCAGACCTTGTAATTAAGCATTAGAATTTTGAACAATTGGGCAAACTGGAGATGTATATGAGGTCTGTGTAGTGGTGTTTAATTGATGAAAATTAAATGGTGAGGTACTGTGAGAGTATGTAGAGAA
Source organism: Adenophora triphylla var. japonica (assembly GCA_022495995.1). Taxonomy (NCBI): domain Eukaryota; kingdom Viridiplantae; phylum Streptophyta; class Magnoliopsida; order Asterales; family Campanulaceae; genus Adenophora; species Adenophora triphylla. Next base: position 527,758 of record JAFEMH010000887.1, on the reverse strand, counting down.
AGTAGGGTTAATGAAATACCTAGCTTCAGATCCATTGTTGCTCTCCATCATGGTATTCACAGTATTCATCATCTCGGTTAATCTACCTTCCATTCTCTCCCATTGTTTGTCGATCATCTCTAACCCATTCAACCTAGCTCCATCCGCCATGGATACAGAAGTAGTTCGGGGATCGACTGCTCTGATACCACTTGTAACAGCCCCATCATTTGAACAATGATAAATTGGGTAAATTGTATTCATTTTCAACAAGAACAATTCAGCAGCAACAACCAACTCAACAACAATGGAAATTAAGGACTAAATTGCAGAAAAACAACTATGGCTACTCATTAGATTAAGCTACTCCTACTGGAAACAAGTAGAACAAAATAATAACAAATCAATCCACACCAACAACTATGCCCTCCCTTTGCAATATATATGCTGAGTTCCGTCCTCCATCTCCGTGATTCTCATTCCATCCCTCACACACGTCTCATTTTCGTCACACGAGCTTTTCACGTGGTCAGTTACACCGCAAATCACCAAACTACCCCCACTTATAGCAGCACAAGTACTAAAGTGCCCTTGCTCATTAAGTCGACTGTTACAATTTGCAATTCATCGATTTTACTTCACATTTGAAGTAAAGATTGTAAGGATTTCGCTCTGATTTTGATATCTTCATCATAGCTTTCTTGTTGCAGTATCAACTTTTATTTCTAAACTTTACAATTCCTCCATTAATGTGGTTGTTGCTGGGTTGGTTGTTGTGACTTTGAGAAACCCTGAAATCGTGTTTTTGATTTGCTTCGTGAGATACCGTAGAAATCGTGTTTTGATTTTCTGCGTGAGAAGCTCTTGAATCGCCACCGTCGCCAACCCTAGCTTTTCTCCCAATTCGTTCTTCGTTTTTCTGTTTTAGAAGCCCTATAATTTTTCTTTTAAATGGTGATTTTAATAACTCACGTGCCATTCACATGGTAATTTAGTAAAAGACATTTTCCCCCAAAAATAATTTTAACATAACTTAACAAAAAATATGACGGAAAGTTAAGTTTATAACAATTGTTAGTCACGTGATAGCATGTGCTAAACTGCCGTTAAAAAATTGACGTCTCCGTTAACGGAGAGTGAGGACATTGCAAAAATCATGTATTTGAATGAGGACATTGCAAAAAAAATACTCCAGTAAAGGACACTACAAAAACCATGTTTCTTTAGTAGTGACCAAAATATGAGTTTTGCCTTTTCTTTCTTTCTCTCATTAATTTCGTCTGTTTCCTCCCTTCTTTCTTCTTGCTTTCTTTTGTCTTAAACCATTGCAGGTGATCTTTTCGCGTATAGTAGAGTGGTTAAAACTGATTAAAAAAATATAAGAATTGTTAAAAGCGAAGTTTAATCAGAATACAATGATTTAAAATGTCTATTGACCTAAAATCTTTATTTTTTTCTTTTCTCTACAAAATTCCGTCTCATCCATTGTCCATGAGGTCGATTTATATAGAATCTCTTAAATTCTGATGTTCCAACTTAAAACTAATTGGTGTTAAGGGAAGTGGTACATGATCTTTATATGCTATAGGCAAGGTTTGTCAAATTTCAATGTGAGATAATGTCTCTAACACACCCTCTCACGTGTAGCGGGGCTTTGCAAAGACTTACAACGTGTACTTATCAATCGGGTGGCGCGTAGCAACATTGTGGGTCGTTGGGGCTTCACGTGTAACGAACCTGCTCTGATACCATCTTAATGTCTATCTCAATTGGTCTTAAGGGAAGTGACACATGATCTTTATATTTTATAGGCAAGATTTGTCAAATCTCGATATATGATAATTTCTCTAACATAATCCAATAGCGTCCTACAAGAAATTAAGATATACACTAGAAAATTAATAGTTATAAAGTTAGAAACAAGATAACATACCAAAAAGCTAATAAGATTAGTATCTTGAAATAAACCTATTTTTAAAATAAAGGATTTTTTTACAATATCTACAAGTATCATAAAATTTGTGACTTCTAAATCACTTTAACAATATGTTATATCTTCAATTCATGTATAAACATATAATCACATAACCAATATTGGTTTTAAGATAATAACCAAGTATTAATTTATACCTTAAACATAAATATACATGTGTACACATACAAGATATTCATTACTTAGGTTTCTTAAGTATTCTAATATTCTTCCAGTGTGACTCCATGCGATGTGAATCATCATATTGTGCATACACTCCAAATTTGAATGAATGGGTTGTACGGCCTCGACCTTTAGTTGTTAGCCTCAATTGTCCATCAACAAACACCTTTACCTTATCACCACTTACATCGTGAATAACGTTTAAACGAAACCATCTGTTATAAATGTAAGGTATTATAACCGTATCTCTATAATACATAAGTACGCCATTGTAGACGCGCAACATTAGAGTGGAGGCGTGAGGATGAGTTGCTCCGAATACTTGCATGATGCACACTCCCGACGTTCCCCGTGGGACATAACCGTACCCTTCGAATTGCCAAATGCCGGAAGAATACTCATATCCCTAAAACAAGAAAGTACATATATATAAATTCTAGTTAGACTTGATTCTTATAGTTACAAATGTGAGGCGTTATAATCATATCTACATCTTTTTGTCGTAAGGATATTGAGAAATAGCTTGCAAGTCCATATTTTACTCGATCTTTAGTTATTTAGTCACAGGAGGAATTAATAGCTAAAATTAATTTACAACTAAAGAGAAAATTAGAAATATTAATCAAGGATATATAGTTTGGTGACACTTACTTGAATACCAATCTCGGTACGAGGTTTTGTATGACTAGTTGGCGTATGAGGTTTATCGTTTGCGAAAACCCATAACCTGTGAACTCCGTCAATGTAGCTGTACCGCTTGTTTTGTACAACGTTGTAAGGCTTTTGAACATTGTAATACGACGCATTAAATGGCAAATCAACAAAGCCTTGTGTAGGATCGATTGAAGAACCGAAAAGAAATTGAAAGAAAATGAAGGTAATTAGCAATACAAGAATGTATGAAGAAGGAGAAGATCCATAGAAAACCATCCTATACGTGGGACGGTGGCGGCGGTGGTGGTGGTGGTGGTGGTGGTGGTGGTGGTGGTGGTGGTGATTATTGATTAATTTATATTGGTTGGCAGCAAAAACTTTGACAAAAAAGGAGTAAAATTAATTAACGTAAAGGGTAAAATGAAGTGGACTTTCAAGTTGTCAATGTCAGAAGTTAAGTTTTAATCTTTGTTCATAATTATTTGAGTTTTGTATGTAATTGATTTCTTTTTTGTCAGTTTATTAAACTAAATTGATACAAACATTTTTATTTTCCTTTAAATAATCAAAGCGGTGATTTTTTACAGGACTTATGCTTTCTCCATTTAATATTTTTTTCTGATTTATTAAAAAAACATTTCATAAATATAGCCAAAATCTTTTTTAAAAAATGCATTTTTCCTTAAGGTTAGAAAAAACGTGTTTTGATTCCTCCGCTGGTGTCAGTGTTAGAGTAACAAAGTGTCAATTTAAAAAGTGTCAGTGCATGTATTATTAAGTGGCAGTATAAAAAAGTGTCAGTGTTGGTGTAACAAAGTGCCAGTGTAAAAGAGTGACAGTGCATGTATTATTAAGTATCAGTGTTAGCGTAAAAAAGTGTCAGTGTTAATGTAACAAAATGTCAATGTAAAGATTGTCAGTGCATGTATTATTAAGTGTCAGTGTTAGGGCTTGTTTGGTAACCTAATTAAGCTCTTAATTTGAAATCCTTTAAGAGATTAAAAAGTTAAGCATGTTTGGTAAGGTAAATTGCAATCACTTAATTAATTAAGATTGTCTTAAAAAAAGGCCTATTAATTTTAAGTTGAAAATGAGTAGCTTAAGCAATTAAGAGGGAGAAAGAAAGAGTTAAAATGAAATGAGTTCAAATTCATCCATCAACCATTTTATTTATTTATTAAATGATACTTTCTTTTGTTGAAATATTTTAATTTTTCATATAAATTATATTTGATTTAGTATTAAAATGTAATTTTATTTATATTAATCTATTGATATTAATAATATTTTAATAGAGTATCATAATTTTTTTTTCATTTTTTGTCAAAGTTTAGACAAATTTATCAAAATAATTAACAAGATAAATTTTAGTATGGATCAAAGAAAGTACTAATAAAAAATATTTAAATATTATAAAATATAATCTGATTATAATAATAGTGACGTATACATTGAAGACTTTATTTTATTATACTTTCATTAAGATTATCAAATAATTTTTTTAATGTTAAGTTCAAACTTTAAATAAATTCAGATATAAGAGCATCCACAATGGAAGCTTTTTAAGAGCTTCTTATTCTTATGAAAAAGCTCTAGAGAGCTTTTTACCATTGTGAAAATGATGAAAGAGCTCCTTAGTAAGGAGTAGCTCTTTCTACAAAGAGCTAGCTTTTTAGCTTTTTATCTTAATGCTACACATTTTTTATGCAAGTCATTCACTCCTTTTTACATATGGGATCCATAAAAAAGTTGAAAGAGGAGTTTTACCATTGTGAAAAAGTGCTTGAGGTTTTTAAGTTTTGAATTATAATGATGTGGCTCATAGAAAATATAAAAAAAACTATCTAGAGAGCTTTACCATTGTAAATGCTCTAAGTGATTTGTCATTATCAAACAAACTGAACTCTTAAAATTCAGTAACTTAATAATTTCAGCTCTATATTTTCAGAGCTTAATTTTCAGTTTTACCAAACAGATCCTTAGTATAAAAAAGTGTCAGTGTTAGTATAACAAAGTGTCAGTATTAGTGTAACAAAGTGACAGTGTGAAGAGTGTCAGTGAATGTATTATTAAGTATCAGTGTAAAAATGATTTTTTCTTTAAACTTATAAAAAATGCATTTATTATAAGACCAACTCATAAATATAGCTTCTACAAATTTTATTATTTATCAATATGACGATGTTTGTTTATGGAATGGAGAAAGTAGTATAATTTAATAGAAATATTATAATATATACATAATTATAAATACATAACTTTTTTGACTGAACTATAGATACTTCCTCATTCTCAATCTCAATAAGTGTTTCACCATTTTTGGTGGGCACAAATATAAAGAAAATGTGTGGAAAAAATAATGTTATGATTGTAATTTGAAAATAGGAGAGAAAATTAGTAGAGGAAATAGTAAATTTGAAAAGTATTGTGAGTGTAATAGTGAATTAGGAGAGAGAATGAGTGGAGGAAATAGTAAAGATTTTTTGTCAAAAAAAATAGGTAAAATTTCTAATAAAACGCCCTTTTGAATAATTAGTGAAGCTTTTATTGGAATGGAGGAAGTATAGTATCTCTGTTTTGGCCAAAAAGCTCAATTTCAAGCTGCATTCATTCTATGTCATTTTCAACATTGAAAGGTCAGGGTTCAAACATCAACAAATGCGATTTTAGCACTTTTCAAATGTTACTTTTATAATAAATCAAGTTATTTATTAATAAAATATGATCTCTATTTTGCGTCGGAGAAATTATTCAGGGAGTATTTAAAATTCAAAATAAATGATTATTTTGAATTTAAGAATTCCCAAATACTTATTTTAAATAATCATATTTAACTTTCAGGGTTATTTTGAAATGGAGGCAGAGATTCCATCAAAAATTGTTTTTTATTTGAAATGTCTCATAAAGTTTTGCCTCTGTTCTTTAATAAAGTCATATGAAAAATTTATTTTTGGACGGAGGCGTTAACATTAATTTTTCAGACAAATGAAGTAGTATTGTTTTCAAAAATATTCATTGGGACGCATGAAGTAATATTCATTTTTTGGACAAAAAGATTTTTTTTTTAGTTATTCATTTTTGGGACAAAAATAATATTTATTTTAGAAATGAATGAATAATTTTTTAAGTAGATTTTTTTTTTCAAAATATTTATTTTGATACGGTAAAACTTCCACTTAATTTCGTTTATCAAGACGTAATTTTCGTATCAAAACAATTGTTTTGTGACTTGAGGTGTGACAGAGAAGCTTTTTTTTTTTTGTAAATTTTTCTTTAATTGAAATCGCTACTTCTTCTTAAAGTAGCGATTTTAATTTCAGTTTTTTTATGAAAAATTTCACAAATATCTATAATAAAATTGAGGAAATTTAAATTAGCTACTTGGAGTAGCGAGTTTGACCGAGAAAAATATGAACACGTCACATCTAATAGCGAGATTTTTTAAAAATTGTCATTTTGACAAAGAGTTGTCATTTTGGAAATTTTTTTTTTTTAAATGAATTATTTGAGAAAAGTTTCGGTGGTGATGGCCAAACGGGCTAGCCCGTCCCGGCCCGATCCCTGCGGACCAACCTGCGGGCAGGACGGATTGAAGCCCGTCAGCCTGTCTGATGAAACGGGCCTAAAACCGGCCGACCCATTATCCATGTACAAGCCCGTTTGGCCCGGATCTGAAGATTCACGGGCCAAAGGGGTTTTCCTATTATTTAAAAAAAAAATCAGAAAAAATATGAAAAAATAAAAAGTAATTTAGTATTTAATAAATTATTTTTTAAAATATAAAATCACTTAGACATAAGAAAATTAGTTGTTTTATATATAAAAAAAGATAGAAAAAAACTAAACAAATATAAGTATATAAAAGAAAAGAGGGACAGACTACCATTTATTTTTATTTTATTTTTTAAATTTTTTATTGACATGAAAATAATATTTTAGATTTTTTTATTACTGATATTTTTTACAAATATGATGTAAAACGCAGCGAAATAGATAAATAAGAATGACCGAAACTATTTCTTCTGCAAGGAATCGCAATTCCTTAAAAAATAATCTCCTAAAAGATTATTATGCAAGCCAAATTAATGACTTAGAAAAACACACAAGGTGTAGGATTTTGCAAACTAGCAAATAAAATTAATTGATAAAAGATTCCCTATTACAAAATCTCTAGCAATCTATTTATACTTGCAAATCCAAATAAATAAAGGAAAAGAAACAATAAAAACCTAATCAATAAAGGAAAACTAAAACCCTAACGACTTATTTAAAACCCTATTAACTAAAATACCCATCGTCTCAAAATATTAAAAGAAATAATATGATAATACTACGAGACGAGTCCTAAATAAAACAAACTAATAATGAAACAAAAGTCACCGTGATAATGAAACAAAAGTCACTGTGAAGCTTGGGCGGATTAGTTTCTGTTTGGCCATGCTCGGCCATGGCTTGACCATGCTTGGCCGAGCAATTGGTCATGTCCTTGTCGTGCTACGCGCAACACTAGGGGTGTTCACGGTCCGGATTGGTCCGGATTTTATCAAAATTTCAAAAAAAATAGAACCGGACCAATTGTTCGGTTCTGCCTAAATTCAGGACCAGGACCAGATCATTACATTACAGGACCGGTCACATTAGTCCGGTTCCAATGGTTCGGTCCATGTCCGGTTCCATCGGTTCCACAAGTTACACTACTATATATTTTTTCTAAAGATAAAACATGCAACAACTATTTTTTTCATGAAACCAAAATATAGGACGATTACATAAACAAAGTTCAAATAAAAATATTCAGACATACAGAAAATTAACTGAAATAGAGGAACAAAAGAGAAAAACATAAACATGATTTAGACCCTAGTAACTAAATTCAGATGCAAAATCGTAAGAAAATTAAAAATACGAGTAGATTGGAGGTAGAGACTGAGAAAATAACATCAAAATCTCATTAAATCATTACCTTTTATTGGAGATTTGAGAGGCAAAATAACAGAGTAATGATGTTCTGTAATCTCGCATGAAAAAACAGATTTGTGTCGTAGATTAATTACTTCCGTTACAGCTGCGCCGTCGGTAGAGATCGATGGTGATGCCATGGTTGGACAGCTGAGTCGAAATCAGGGCGCCGCCATGGAAAATCAATTTGATTTCCAGGGTTGAGAATTGAGTTGAGAGAAAGACGAGAGAGAGAGGGATAGAAAACCAAAGAGCGAAAATGAAAAAGATATAATAGGGTTAGGATTTTTGTAAACTTGTAATATCGCTGGATGGATAAGGTCACAGCAAAAAAATTTTTTTTTTTGGAAATTAGAAATTAGAAATTATGAATAAATAAATATATACTCCCTCCATCCCAAGAAAAGTGTCGCCATTTTAGGCTCGACACGCAAATTAAGAAAAAAAGTGGAAAGAAAAAATGTTGTGAGTGTAATTTGAAAAGAGGAGAGAGAATTAGTGGAGGAAATAGTAAATTTAAAAAGTGTTGTGAGTGTAATAGTGTTTTAGGAGAGAGAATGAGTGGAGGGAATAGTGAGTGGGTGTAATAGAATATTAATAAAACATTTCCATTTTAGGAAAGATGACGCTTCAAACGGGACGCCATTTTGGGTAAAATGTGACGGATTTCCTGGGACGGAGGGAGTATATATTATACATAATCGGTCCGGTCCGAGTTCGGTCCAGGACCATATATATTTTTTCAAAAACCAGGATCAACCCAAATAATCGGTTCCATATAAATTTGGGACCAGAACCAAACCAATTCTATTGGATTGATCCGATTTTCATTGGTCTGGTCCGATTCTATCGGTCCGGTCCGATCCATCGATTTTTTTGTTCAGCCCTACGCAACACTGTTAAAGTAGTGTTTAGAGCATCGAGAATGGTTTTCAAGTTGAGTTCTCCATCGTTAGCAATCATCCAAGGATCGTCTTGCTCTGATACCAATTGATGTAAAACGCAGCGGGATAGATAAACAAGAATGGCTGAAACCAATTCTTCTGCAAGAAATCGCAATTTCTTAAAACAATAATCTCCTAAAAGATTATTCTGCAAGACAAATTAATGACTTAGAAAAACACAAAAGGTGTAGGGTTTTGCAAACTAGCAAAGAAATTAATTGATAAAAGATCCCCTATTACAAAATCCCTAGCAATCTATTTATACTTGCAAATCTAAATATATAAAGGAAAAGAAATAATAAAAACATAATCAATAAAGGAAAACTAAAACCCTAACGACTTATTTAAAACTCTATTGACTAAAATACCCCTCGTCTCAAAATATTAAAAGAAATAATAACGATAATACTACGAGACGAGTCCTAAATAAAACAAACTAATAATGAAACAAAAGTCTCTATAAAGCATGGACGGATTAGTTTCTGTTTGGCTATGCTCGTTCGTGGCTTGACCATGCTCGGCCGAGCACTTGGTCCTGTCTTTGTCGTGCTACATCAAAATAGGTATATAAAAAAAGATTAAAAAAAAAAAACTAAACAAATGAAAGTATCTATAGTATAAATGAGGTTGGTCTTTCTACTGTTCAAAGAACAGTTCCAACGGTGGAAATTTCCATTTTGCCCTCACTATTTTTTCCCTTTTCCATTTTTCCCTTTAAAAAAAAAATTAAAAAACGTGGCCTTGGACACGGGCATGTGCTAGTATAAAATAAAAGAGGGACGTACTACTCTTTATTTATTTTTTATTTTTTATTGACTAGGAAATAATATTTTAGAGTTTTTTTATTAATAATATTTTTTCAAAAAGGTATATACAAAAAGATAGAAAAAAACTAAACAAATGAAAATATATAGAAGAAAAGAGGGAAGGACTACCCTATGTTTAATTTTTTATTTACTAGAAAATAATATTTTTAGACTTTGTTTAATAGTGATATTTTTTTCAAAAAAAAATATATAAAAATAAAGAAAAAAACTAAACAATTTAAAGTATATAAATGAAAATAGGGTCGGACTATCCTTTATTTATTTTTATTTTTTTATTAATTTTTTATTGACTAGAAAATAATATTTTAGACTTTTTTTTATTACTGATATTTTTTTCAAAAAGGTATATAAAAAAGATAGAAAAAAAACTAAACAAATGAAAGTATATAGAAGAAAAGAGTGACGGACTACCCTATATTTATTTTTTATTTTATTTTAATTTTTTATTGACTAGAAAATAATATTTTAGATTTTGTTTATTAGTGAATTTTTTTTTTCAAAAAAGTATATAAAAAAAGATAGAAAAAAACTAAACAATTTAAAGTATATAAAAGAAAAGAGGGACGGACTATCCTTTATTTATTTTTATTTTTTATTAATTTTTTTATTGACTAGAAAAAAATATTTTTTGAATTTTCGAAAATTTATAAGGATTAAATCATTTTGGCAATAATTTACTAACAAGAAAAGTAAACAATTATAATTTTTTTTGTAATTTTCGGAATAAAAGTAAATTATTATTTTTTTGGAATTTTTGAAATTTATGAAGATTAAAAAAATTAACTACTAAACACAATATTTAACTAGCGAGTAAACAATAAAATAATTAAAACAATAAAATTACCTTCAAGGTTTCAACTCTTACGATGTAATCACAAATATTCGACTTGGTTAGGGTTTGAGAGAATTCTATGATGAATTGAATTTTTTTTGTGAGAAAAATGGTAAGACTTTCTCTTCTATTTATACTAATTATAAAAAAAAATTGGACCAAATTTACCCCTAAATATGGATGTTGGGAGGGGTAATTATTTTCCAAAAAATTAAAATCTGATAAATGAGCCGTTATGTGTAAATTGGACGAAAATACCCCTCAAATGAATTTATTAACGGATATATTTGAGGACAATTTAGACATTTATACAAACAGATCCGTGCGGACCTCATTGCAACGGGCCAAACGGCCACGGACCAAATGGATCTTTTGATCCGCGGGCCAAAGACCGGTCCGTGCGGACCTCCTTGGTCCAATCCCGTCCCGTATACGAAGCGAGCCAAGAGGATAACGGGTCAAACAGACGGCGGGCCACGAGCCGCGGCCCAAAATGGCCATCTCCAAGTTTTGGGAAGACGGGGAGTAGAAGGCAAGTAAATTTTAGGTTCCGCTTCTGAGTTTTTAAAGGAGAAAAGAGAAAGGGAGAGGAGAGAAGGGAAGGGAAAGGAAAGAAGAGGAGGTGAGATAATTTAATAGCTTTTTGAAGTGTTTCTAAGTTTATGAAGGAAAAAGAAGAAGAAAAATTTGAATTACACTTGTAACATTAATGAAAAGAAAAGAAAGAGTTTCCATTAATGAAAAGAAAAGAAAGATTTATACTTTTGGGATAAAATAGGTTTCACAAAAAAATTTGTTTTTTAATATTTCATTTCCTTTCAATTCCTTCCACTATTTGAAAGATTGTGTGATAGAGAAAATTTAAAAAAAAATCCTTCAACTATTGCTTCCTAAAAAAACTCGCAACTTTAGCGAGAAAAATATATTAGATTGACTTCTATTTCCTTTCTTTTTCTCTCGTTTTTTTAAACTGTGAAGCGCACCTCTTAGGGCCTGCTTCCGAATTTAAAATTGGAGAGAAAGGAAAAGAAAGAGAAGGAAATTTATAAAAATTTCATTTCTTAGCTTGTTTTCGAGATTTTTTAGGGAGGAAGTGAAAAGAAAGGGAAGGAAATTTTTTAGAATTTTCCTCCCAAAATTTTCTTCCCAAAATTGAAAGAAATTGAAAGGAAAGAAATTGAAAGCTTAGCAATTTTTATTATTATCCCACTTTTACATTTTTTTTAAATCTCATTATTACCCTTATCAATCAAGATTCATACACCATGTCCCTCTCTCTTTGCCTCAATTCCTTAACTGCAAATTCACAAACCCATTTGAAAATTCTCATTTTCAAATTTATCAGACCCAACTCCTACAAACCACTCAAGCTCCCAAAGTTCAAGTCAACCCCAAAAACCCTAGTCAGATCCATTCAAGAAAATTCAGAAGGTCCCTATTAATTTGAAAAAACCCAGGTAGAAGGATTTGTTGTCTGGTGCAGCAAGCTTGTACCCTGTTTATGTGACTATTGGAGGGGTTGTTGCTTGCTTAAAGCCCTCTGCTTTTTCATGGTTTGTGGAGAGAGCTCCTAATTCTTACAGTCTCTCACTTGGGTTTATTATGCTTGTAATGGGGCTCACTTTGGAGTTTAAGGACTTGATCAATTTGTTCAAGTAAAGGCCTATTCAACTAGGTTTGTTTTTTTTTTTTTATAAACGAGAGTATAAAAGTAATTTTTTTTATTTATTTTCTCTAATTTCATTCTAAATTTCAAAAGCATGATGAGGGGAGAAAATTTTATTTTATTTTTCCTTCCATTCGAAAGCCCATCGAAATTGGAAAAAATATAAATTCACTTCCCTCTCTTTCTTTTCTCACTTTATTTTCTCTTCGTTAAAAAAACGGACCCTCCCTAAGGGTGTGCTCCCGAGTCTTAAAAGGGAGATAAAAGAAAGAAAATGAAAGGAAGTGTAAGTATATTTTTCTTTCAGGTTTGCTCCCGAATTTTATAAGGAAGGAAAAGAAAGAAAATGGGAGGAAATTTTTTAAAATTTTTCCTCCTCCACAATCCTCCCAAAAGTGGGAGGAAGGAAAATTTCATCAAGTAATTTTTTTTGAAGTGCCAACTTTACTCCTTAAATATAACTCTTTCTTTTTTCATTAAGAATAAAAATATAATTTAAATCTTTTTCCTTCCTAAACTCGGAAGCATTATTTAGAGCAGGAGATATTGAATTCTCTCCCATTGAAACTCGGGGAGCGGACCCTAAGGGTCTGCTCCAGAGTTTGGTTTTCGGGGAAAGGGAAGGAAAAGGAAGGAAATGGGAGCTCATTTCCTCCTTGGGCGTGCTCCTGAGTTTTTTCAAGCGAAGAAAGGGAAGAAAATGGAGGCCTCATTTCCTTCCATTTCAATCCTCCCGTGAGTGCGCGAATTGGGAGGAAAGAAATGTTACCGCCATTTCCTCCCCCTCCCTTCCCTTCACTTTCTTTCGACGAAAATACCCATTTATATATATATATATATATATATTTTTTTTTTCATTTCACAATCACAATTCAAAAACACGCTCCCTCTTCCTCTCCCTCTCTCTCTCTCTCATTACGACGAACAAATACACCGATCGGCCATGGCTCGAGTAAAAATTCCGGTCGTCCCTGCCGGAACTTCCGCCGCGGCTACCAACACTGCCATCGTCGTCGCCTCCGCTTCTACCACCGTGCCTGTAAAGAAGGTAATTCGATTTGAACCTAATTTTAACCTAATTTTACGTTCATTAAATTCCCAATGTCTAATGGCACATGTTTTTTATTGCTTCAATTGTTTTGCCATTGATTTCGACGTCTTTCATGAACTGGGTTTAAGGTGATTTTAATGGCTGAAATCGTGTGAGTTCACACGGAAATCATGTCGTGTGAGTTCACACGAGAAATCTTAGCTTGATTGATAGGAAGTGAAGTGTGTAGAGAGCCTTTTTTTTCTTTTCTTTTTTTTTTGTATGTGGGTTCATATTTTAATTGTCTTTAGTGTCATTTTAAACTTTGTGAAAGAAAGATTAAGGAATATCGAATGTTGTATCAGTGCCATTGTAGGATTACAGTGAGTTGTTTATGAGTGCTAAAAGCAATGTTGGGAATTTAACCAAACTGGAGAGATGCATCTCGTGTAAACTCACACGAGATGCATCTCGTGTGAGTTCACACGAGATGTGTCCAGTGTCCACTCTTTTCCTTTACATCGTTCATATTCAGTTATAAATGCTAAATAGCTAATTTATTGTCTCTTATTTGTTTTTTTGTAGGCACGTGAACGTATGACCGCGTCCAATAGAAAGAGGAAGGCCGAGACGGCAGCTAAGGTAGATAAACGCAGCAAAAGGATACATGATAGGACTATCGTGCGTGGGTCTGAGCTTGAGATTGAGGAGGATGTAGGAGATGATCATGATAGGACTTTGCAGACTGAGCAGACTGAGCAGCTTGATACTGATTCTGATGATAGTGGTAAGGAGGATGTAGGAGATGATGAGGCATCTTCTGATTCTGATTATAGTGGTGAGGTGGATGAGGAGGCGGAGCAGGAGGGTGGGGATAATGATGATGAGGAGGAGGGGAGGGATGATAATGATGATGATGATGAGGAGGAGGAGGAGGAGGAGATACATGATGTTAGACCTTTGAGGCATGGGAGGGGGAGGGGGAGGGATGTGGCTAGAGGGCAGGGACGGAGGAGGAGGCAGGGTGCGGGTGAGGAGGAGCCACCATCATGGCAGATTCAGAGTGACCCAGGTGGCGGCCCAGAGAATGTTTCACTTATATACGGGTTTGGTGATCACAGAGCCCGAGAGATTTGGAGGGACGCCACTAGTGAGTCAGTGGTGACTTTTCATACGAGACTGCTGCATCTGCAAAAGTAAGATAATCATTTATGTGAATTTATTAAAATCTTGAAGTTGTTTGGCACACACTCTAAATATTCCATTAATTATACATCTCGTACTTTTCTCGATCTCGAGTATTGATTATATTTTTTGTTTGGAATAAACAGGTTCAAGCGTGATGATCTGGAGGCTGCGATAGAGTCCCGGGCTGACCCTCGTTGATGCATCGGGCATCCAGCAGCTGCACGATGCCACCATTCAGAGGCCTAATCATGCGCTGATGACGGCATTTTTGGAACGGTGGTCTCCTGAGACTAACTCGTTCCACATGCCGTGGGGGGAGATGACCATTACGTTACACGACGTATTTCATATCCTGGGTATGTTGTTATATATTATCAATTTCAAGACTATACTAACTATCTACATTCATCTCTTGTACTAAAATGTGTTATTTCATCTTCAATTTACAGGTATCAGCTGTGTAGGTGCACCTATTCGGTATCCGGATCCAGTGCCTAACATATCCGGCATCACTAGACACCTCATTTTGGGCGGCACTGGGTACTTATTAAAGGATGTCCGGCGTCTCTTTTCTTCCCGTATAGGGCACATGACTGATGCCCAGCGTGCTTCTGCGTATATCCTGCACCTCTTGGGTTCCACGATGTTCGTGGACAAGAGTCAGGATAAGGTGCCCGCAGCCTACCTTTCTCTATGCATGGATCTTGAGAGACTCCCCACTCTCTCTTGGGGATCAGCTACATTGGCATATTTATACCGAGAGTTGGGGAAGGCGTCCAGATCCGGATGCAAGCAGATGGGTGGTTGTGCGACACTGCTAGAGGTACATCTTACTCTACTCACTTTCTTTTTACTCTGTCGACTCCCCCCCCTCTGTAATTACATGTTGCATTTGATTAGTATTTAATACTTTTTTACATACATCTCAGGGGTGGATATACGAGTACTTCCCGGATTTCCGGCGAATTTCTGACCCGCGGCGCGGCGAGGGCGAGAGCCCGTAGATGGTCACGTGCGATCTGGTGGGAGGGGATTAGATCATCTAGTGCAGTATCGCCGCACTCTTGACAGGATGAATGTTGACAGGGTGAGTTATTCATATTAAAAATGTTTCAAATTGTTACACTCCCTCCGTTATTATGTAGACTCTGCCTAACAAAGTCTACTCACAGGTTGTTTGGACTCCTTATGGTATCGGAGCGGACTCAATTCTGCCGGTTTCACACTTCAGGGGGGTTATACGCTTTTGTGACATCACTGAGGCATACATGCCTGATCGTGTTACTAGGCAGTTCGGGTACCAGCAGAGGATCCCCAGACGGCCCCCCGTGGCTCCCACGAGATGCATTTTGTCAAAGGGTCAGAAGGGATACCAAAAGGAGTATGGTGATGGAGATGATTTTTGGGACGCGTGGGTGGAGTACAACATGGAGTTGTTCAGGCCTGTTCCCCGTTGGAGGCCACCACTAGATTCTACATCTTCTCCCGTGACTGGAGATTATATGTGGTTTCTGGCTAGGAGTCATGTTCGGATATCTAATCCGATACACGATCCCCCTGTTGACATTCCACCTCCCCCACCTCCCCCAGTTGATATTCCACCGCAGCCTGGGGTTGCAGAGATCGCAGATCTCATACTTCCATTATTGACAGATGCGAGGCTCCCCGAGGACGTCATAGGTATACTTAGACGGGCACACGAGAGTTTAGGTCGTCTCATGTAGGAGGTCGCATTTATGTATTACTGATTATGGAGTTTTGGTATATTTGTAGTACTAATATGGAGTTGGATTTATTTTCTGTAGGAAATGGATAGTTGTTGTTGTGTCTGATTGTATTGTTGTTGTTTATGGAGTTATGGATTTGTAGTATTGATTATGGAGTTATGGATTTGTTGCTGTTGTTTATTTGGTGTTCTTTGTTGTGTCGATTGATTGTTGTTCTTTGTTGTGTACGATTGTGTTGTTCTTTGTTGTTTATTTGGTGCTATTGTTTACTTGGTGCTGTTGCTGTTGCTGATGTGTCTCGTATGGATCCACACGAGACACATCTCGTGTAGATCCACACGAGACACATCTCGTATGGATCCACACGAGATGTGTCTCGTGTGGATCCATACGAGATGTGTATATTGTGGATCTACACGAGACACATCAGCAACAGCAACAGCACCAAGTAAACAACAGCACGAAAGTCATACTGATGAAAAATTGTATACGAAATAAAAGTGTTAACAAGGATAAGCATATAATTCAAACATCCAAACATTCATACAAACTTTATAATTCAAAAACCATTACACATATACTATCCCCTACGTAATCTTTCTCTTCTTGCATGGTTATCCTGATCATAGAGTTTATTAAATGCTGCTATCCTATCTCGGTATTGGAGGATCAGTTGACTTGCGCTTGGATCACAGTGTTCCCTCCAAGTGTTCGGTGGTGGTGGAATTGGGTAATCATTGCACGACATGTGCACGCAAAAGTAATAACGATTAAATACAACTAATTTAAGTAAGACACTTAAATATTACAAATATAGATGAGACAGTTAAGTATCATACCAATATAAAATGGTTTGTCACTTGTCCCACCACAACTGTGTTTATCGGTGGTCCTACTCCTATTTGGTACGATCCTTTGGAAGGCATAAGCTGTCGCCGCTAGCCGAGTACGAAATGAACGCCACATTATACCTCGTGGCAATGATGTGCCCAAGATCTGGAAGGTCCATCCAATAAGTATTGTCCGGCGGCGGCCGGACATAGCAAGCAATCCTACGTAAGAGTTCATCTACATTTATCCAAGTTAGAACTCTTTGATAAAGGTCTTGGCGAGCATGCACCTCATGGTAACAGTCTGAGCGCACTCGAGCCCACATCTCCTCATCTCCGTATATTTGTGCTGCTACGGCTCTATAGCCACAATGTCCATCAGATGCCACATCTGTGATGCCTCCAATATATGGGATAATGAAAGGTGGAAAAGACGTCAAATACGTAGAGTTGTATATACTAGTGTGATTGGGTTGTCCATTTCCCTCTCCACGACCCTGATCCCGTCCTCGTCCTCGACCTCGCCCTCGACCCCGTCCTCTCCCACGATCAAAAGCAACTAGTGGTGGATGAGACGTAGGAGTACTAGCAGGGGTAGATGGTGTGGGTTCTGAAGCTGATTTCCGTTTGTGCGTGGACTCCGAACTCGCTTGGCTTGATGCAATGAATGCAGATCTAGACCTGAAATAGGGCAAAGAAAAGAGTGAGAAGCATTCATACTATCAACATGCAAATCAAATACATCAAGAACGTAATCAACTGTGTGAGCCACAAATGAATGAAGATCTATACCCTTTGCTAGTCGAGGATGGTGTAACGGGGACTCGAAAAAAGTTGTTAGTATGCTCCCAATCGACGGTTCTGCGGAACTTCCGGTCCGGGGTTTATTCGCCTTTGAAATATGATCTGGCTCGTAAGCATCTCTTGTATGGTGATTTAGCCCTTCTTCCATCGTTTTGAATAACTTTCTCCTTACCGGTTCAGGTGCTTTCTCAAATTTATTCAACATAGCTTGAAAATTGTCTTTATTTATTGAAGGCTCAGATGGAGGGTTGTCTACTTCAATGTCCAAATTCTTCCAAAAATCATGAATCGAGGCCAGCTCAATCCGTCCCCCATAGTCCTCTATCCTTGCAATCTCGTAACTATATGGAAGTCCATGTGTTCGCCTATAGTAACACCCGCAGGCAGCCTCAGTGATGACATTACCCCCATTACGACCCTGCTTGATTTTCTGAATTCGACCCCGCTCTTGTCTGATAATGCGCAAGGCTTCCGTTGACACTTTAGTCAATATGTTGTGATACAGATTACGGGTCCTCAAATCAATTGGAGTTTTGGTCTTTGATCTATTCATACCCTGTTTGATATTTTTTTAGTTGGATATCGAAGATCTTATGAGCCTTTTTGAAGATTGTGTCAAAAGTAGAAGAAGCACTCCCCAATGCCTTCTTCAACCTGTTATGCTCACCCTCGATCTGTTTGTGGTATGGGTCCCAAAGTGTGGTAACACATCCGTGTGCATGGACGAGAATATTCGAGAGTATGGAGTAATCCATGTATCGCGGAGGTAATCCAATAATACGAGGATAAGATATGAAACGGTCACAAAGCCCTTGCCAACGTTCGTCCCATTCGCCGGAGGTAGGGAGTGAGATTGCATAATTTAAACTCCTCATGAATGCTTACGCCAAATCCTCGCTACCTGTAATTTAAGCAATTATATATATTATAAACAAAGAAAATCAATAAATCAATAAATAAGTAAATAAATAAATACATGTATGACTCAACCCATGCCTTCTAACATTGACTTCGATATGCCTCCGACACAAGAAGAGTGCGGTGTCGGGAAAAACTGTACGGAGCGGCGATAAAACCCGATTCACGATCGGTGACAAAAGCTGTTGGCAAGCGGGGAGGTGTAAACATCTTTGTGCAAATTGTCCAATGCCCATTTGTAATCATCCGCACTCGATACTTGAGGAACGCATACGCTATTGTGAAATTATGCCGGTGGAAGTAAATCCTACAAGCTGCAAGAAGTACGAGTCCATAGCAGTTGGTGTTGTAAGTGCGATCACCTTGTACAACATATGGAAAACAGTTTAGCATCTTCATTGCTAATGGGTGAGAGAAGAATATATCGCCGATCATGCCACTCTCAGTGTCTTCCCTCGTGTAGTATGTATATTCATGATCTACGAGTAATTTAAGGAATTGTTGTAGCGGGGTCCTTCCTTGTCGTTCTTTTTCTCTATATTTTGTGATGGCATTGCGGACGTGCATTGGAGTGGTCACGTTCTTCTCATCGTACATCTTTAACATTGCAACTATGTCATTTGGACGCAATGAACATTCACTTGCGCTACACACAACGTCATATTCGGCACGTGTCAATTTCCCGAGAGGAAAACCTTCCGGATACAAAGGAAAGCCATGATTATGTATACCATTCCTTACAACATAACCCCATAACCCATCATCCCTCCTTTCTTTGGCATGTAGTTTAAGCGCACTCTCTCTTCTTGCTACTACTCTTCTTTATATTCTTAGATCTTCCGGGCCTGTGATATCCACCAAAATGGCATATTATCATCGCATAAGCTAGTTTATTTCCACTTCTATTCTTCGAGTGCTCTATAACAAGGTGTATATTTCGACGCCTCGCGATTTCCCGTACATGTGCAAGAAGCGCATCCCTGTTTGGAAATAATTCTGATGTCGTGAATTCATCACTGATATCCGGAAATGGACCCTGCAAAATACAGTACCAGTCAGTTTCAAAGCTCCAGTAAGTATACATTTTGTGTATAAATACACGACATAGATCAGTAAATCTCGTGTTAGTGTACACGATATGTAAGCTACTATGTCGTGTATTTTTACACGAAATTATCTCCGTCCAAGATGGAATTTTGATTTTGATTTTGATCACAATACAAAACAAAACATCAAAAACTTACTTCATAGAAGCTTGGATCATTGAAACTTGGAGAATGTTGATGTGGAGGAGAATTTGGTGAGATTCCTTCTTCTTCATCATGAACAAATTCTATATTATCAAGGTTAATATACTCATAAGAATACATGCTATGATCATTGAAACTTGGAGAATGTTGGGGAGAATTTTGTGAGAAATCCATGCTAAGAACTTAGAGATTGATTTTTTGAATAATAATGGGTTTCTGGTTTCTGTTCAGAATGGGTGTGTTTTAAGGAATTATAAACGGCGAATTCAACGCAGCTCGTTTTGAAGGGTTACTGGATTTTAAACCTCTCGTGTACATCAACACGAGATGGAAGAATATATTTCGTGTGTTTATACACGAGATGTATAAATTATAAATGGCTACCTATTTATTTTTTTTTAATTTTTTTCTACATTCTAAATGATATTTAAAGTGTTTTTCATCTCTATGAAAATCCTCAAAATCCAAATGGAAATTGAGTTACAAATATGTGCCATTATTTAGGGTTTTTAGGGTTTTATGTGTTCCGATCTTGTGAAAATGGTATACGGATACCTCGTTTATTTTTTTTTTATTTTTTTCTACATTCTAAATGACATTTAAAATGTTTTTCATATCTATGACAATCCTCAAAATCCAAATGGAAATTGAGTTACAAATATGTGTCATTATTTAGGGTTTTAAGGAATGTGTCCCGATCTTGTGAAAATGGTATACAGATACCTCGTTTATTTTTTTAAAAATTTTTTCTACATTCTAAATGACATTTAAAGTGTTTTTAATCTCTATGACAATCCTCAAAATCTAAATGAAAATTGAGTTACAAATATTTGCCATTATTTAGGGTTTTTAGGGTTTTATGTGTCACGATCTTGTGAAAATGGTATACACATACCTCGTTTATTTTTTTTTTAATTTTTTTCTACATTCTAAATGACAGTTAAAGTGTGTTTCATCTCTATGACAATCCTCAAAATCCAAATGGAAATTGAGTTACAAATATGTGCCATTATTTAGGATTTTAAGGAATGTGTCCCGATCTTGTGAAAATGGTATACGGCTACCTCGTTTATTTTTTTTTAATTTTTTTCTACATTCTAAATGACATTTAAAGTGTTTTTCATCTCTATGACAATCCTCAAAATCCAAATGGAAATTGAGTTACAAATATGTGTCATTATTTAGGGTTTTTAGGGTTTTATGTGTCCCGATCTTGTGAAAATGGTATACGAATACCTCGTTTATTTTTTTAAATTTTTTTTATACATTCTAAATTACATTTAAAGTGTTTTTCATATCTATGACAATCCTCAAAATCCAAATGTAAATTGAGTTACAAATATGTGCCATTATTTAGGGTTTTTAGGGTTTTATGTGTCCCGATCTTGTGAAAATGGTATACGAATTCCTCGTTTATTTTTTTTTAATTTTTTTATACATTCTAAATGACATTTAAAGTGTTTTTCATCTCTATGACAATCCTCAAAATCCAAATGGAAATTGAGTTACAAATATGTGCCATTATTTAGGGTTTTAAGGAATGTGTCCCGATCTTGTGAAAATGGTATACGGCTACCTCGTTTATTTTTTTTAATTTTTTTATACAATCTAAATGACATTTAAAGTGTTTTTCATCTCTATGGCAATCCTCAAAATCCAAATGAAAATTGAGTTACAAATATGTGCCATTATTTAGGGTTTTTAGGGTTTTATGTGTCCCGATCTTGTGAAAATGGTATACGGATACCTCATTTATTTATTTTTTGTTTTTTTCTACATTCTAAATGACATTTAAAGTGTTTTTCATCTCTATGACAATCCTCAAAATCCAAATGGAAATTGAGTTACAAATATGTGCCATTATTTAGGGTTTTTAGGGTTTTATGTGTCCCGATCTTGTGAAAATGGTATACGGATACCTCGTTTTTTTTTTATACAATCTAAATGACATTTAAAGTGTTTTTCATCTCTATGACAATCCTCAAAATCCAAATGTAAATTGAATTACAAATATGTGTCATTATTTAGGGTTTTAAGGAATGTGTCCCGATCTTGTGAAAATGGTATACGGATACCTCGTTTATTTTTTTAAAATTTGTTTCTACATTATAAATGACATTTAAAGTGTTTTTCATCTCTATGACAATCCTCAAAATCCAAATGGAAATTGAGTTACAAATATGTGCCATTATTTAGGGTTTTTAGGATTTTATGTGTCCCGATCTTGTGAAAATGGTATACGGATACCTCTTTTATTTTTTTTAATTTTTTTCTACATTCTAAATGACATTTAAAGTGTTTTTCATCTCTATGATAATCTTCAAAATCCAAATGAAAATTGAGTTACAAATATGTGCCATTATTTAGGGTTTTAAGGAATGTGTTTCGATCTTGTGAAAATGGTATACGGCTACCTCGTTTATTTTTTTTTAATTTTTTTCTACATTCTAAATGACATTTAAAGTGTTTTTCATCTCTATGACAATCCTCAAAATCCAAATGGAAATTGAGTTACAAATATGTGCCATTATTTAGGGTTTTAAGGAATGTGTCCCGATCTTGTGAAAATGGTATACGGATATCTCGTTTATTTTTTTTTAATTTTTATCTACATTCTAAATTACATTTAAAGTATTTTTCATCTCTATGACAATCCTCAAAATCCAAATGGAAATTGAGTTACAAATATGTGCCATTATTTAGGGTTTTAAGGAATGTGTCCCGATCTTGTGAAAATGGTATACGGCTACCTCGTTTATTTTTTTTATATTTTTTTCTACATTATAAATGACATTTAAAGTATTTTTCATCTCTATGACAATCCTCAAAATCCAAATGGAAATTGAGTTACAAATATGTGCCATTATTTAGGGTTTTTAGGGTTTTATGTGTCCCGATCTTGTGAAAATGGTATACGGCTACCTTGTTTATTTTTTTTATATTTTTTTCTACATTCTAAATTAAATTTAAAGTGTTTTTCATCTCTATGACAATCCTCAAATCCAAATGGAAATTGAGTTACAAATATGTGTCATTATTTAGGGTTTTAAGGAATGTGTCCCGATCTTGTGAAAATGGTATACGGCTACCTCGTTTATTTTTTTTTATTTTTTTCTACATTCTAAATGACATTTAAAGTGTTTTTCATCTCTATGACAATCCTCAAAATCCAAATGGAAATTGAGTTACAAATATGTGTCATTATTTAGGGTTTTTATGGTTTTATGTGTCCCGATCTTGTGAAAATGGTATACGAATACCTCGTTTATTTTTTTTTTAATTTTTTTCTACATTCTAAATGACATTTAAAGTGATTTTCATCTCTATGACAATTCTCAAAATCCAAATGAAAATTGAGTTACAAATATGTGCCATTATTTAAGGTTTTTAGGGTTTTATGTGTCCCGATCATGTGAAAATGGTATACGGCTACCTCGTTTATTTTTTTTTATATTTTTTTCTACATTCTAAATGAGATTTAAAGTGTTTTTCATCTCTATGACAATCCTCAAAATCCAAATGGAAATTGAGTTACAAATATGTGCCATTATTTAGGGTTTTAAGGAATGTGTCCCTATCTTGTGAAAATGGTATACGGCTACCTCGTTTATTTTTTTTTAATTTTTTTCTACATTCAAAATGACATTTAAAGTGATTTTCATATCTATGACAATCCTCAAAATCCAAATGAAAATTGAGTTACAAATATGTGCCATTATTTAGGGGTTTTAGGGTTTTATGTGTCCCGATCTTGTGAAAATGGTATACGACTACCTCTTTTATTTTTTTTTAATTTTTTTCTACATTCTAAATGAAATTTAAAGTGTTTTTCATCTCTATGAAAATCCTCAAAATCCAAATGAAAATTGAGTTACAAATATGTGCTATTATTTAGGATTTTTAGGGTTTTGTGTCCCGATCTTGTGAAAATGGTATACGGATACCTCATTTATTTATTTTTAATTTTTTTCTACATTCTAAATGACATTTAAAGTGTTTTTCATCTCTATGACAATCCTCAAAATCCAAATGGAAATTGAGTTACAAATATGTGCAATTATTTAGGGTTTTTAGGGTTTTATGTGTCCCGATCTTGAGAAAATGGTATACGACTACCTCGTTTATTTTTTTTTAATTTTTTTCTACATTCAAAATGAAATTTAAAGTGTTTTTCATCTCTATGACAATCCTCAAAATCTAAATGAAAATTGAGTTACAAATATGTGCCATTATTTAGGATTTTTAGGGTTTTATGTGTCCCGATCTTGTGAAAATGTTATACAGCTACCTCGTTTTTTTTTTTTTTTAATTTTTTTTCTACATTCTAAATGACATTTAAAGTGTTTTTCATATTTATGACTTTTCTCAAAATCCAAATGGAAATTGAGTTACAAATGTGTGCCATTATTTAAGGTTTTAAGTTATTTGTCTCGTATGGATCCACATGAGACACATCTCGTGTGGTTCAACACGAGACACATATCGTGTGGAACTACACGAGACACATCTCGTGTGGATCCACACGAGACACTTCTCGTGTAGATCCACAACCTACGGGAGGCATCAATGGCGTCACTAATTCAAGAACCCTAATTTAAGAACAAGCATAATTAGAAGATGTATGAAAATTAAGCTCCAAATCTTAATTAATCTGATTCTTCATTGAAAGCTCACCACCTATCTCTTTCCCTTTTCAGTTTTTCCCACCAAATCAATCATACGAGCAAGAAATGTATTTCTGATTTTGACAAAGATATTGTGCTTACAGTTTAAATTTTGACTTGGGAAGAAATGGGAAATCGATTTATATGTATGAACAAGAAGGGTACATCTAATAATGGATCGAAGAGCAAGAAAATTGATAGTCAATCTCAACTGAAGTTGGTGGCGACCGACGAGGAGCTTTTGCACCGACAAGCTCTTTCTATAGCGATTCATCAACATTTGTGTAGATTGACGCGAAATGGTACCGAACATCTCATGAATATCCACACGAGACGGGCAAGGGTAGGATTGAAATTTTTTATCCGTCCCCTATATTTAGTATTTACCCTCTTTCTTTCCTTGCAGTAAAAAACTCGGGAGCGGACCCTAAAAAGGAAAGGAATATTCATGAGAAAATAACTAGGGGAGGGGAGAGGAGATGAACGGAGGAGGAGGAGGCGGCGAAGAGCTGCCAAGGACGGAGGCGAATGTGCTGAAGGGGCATGAAGGAGCAGTGTTGGCGGCCAGGTTTAACGCCGACGGCAACTACTGCCTTACGGGCGGAAAGGATCGCACTATTCGTCTTTGGAACCCTCACCGTGGTATTCACATCAAGACCTACAAATCCCACGGCCGTGAGGTCCGCGACGTCCACGTCACTCCGTACGCGCCTCTCTCTCTCTCTCTCTCTCTCTCTCTCTCCTACCCTCTCACAGTTCTAACTTTTTAACTTTCAGCATACAAATTCAGGTGTTCATTGTGTACCACATTGATTCCTAGTTTTTATATTTTGATGAATTTTGGGATCATAGAAAGTCAGTTTGTATGATTCATCAACCTAGTCTCAAAGACGAAATTGGAACTCCAAAGTGTCTCATTTTTGTGGGATACAATCCAGAAACAGTTGTATTTTAAGTACTCTTTCAGTATGCACTTTTGAAGTTCCCTCTTGGGTATTATTAGAATATATTTTGAAAATGAAACAAAATAATTGTAGAGTGGGCATAATTGACATATTTTAGAATATAGTATAATTTAAATTATAGTGATGGGGCTATATTGGCCTACAATATAATCTAAAATTGGGGAAACTAAACTTTGAGCTAAACCAAGGAAGCGATTCTTGTAGTAGTCGTGAGCGAAATGGAAGGGAACAGATATAGTGGAGACGAGGTGGGGCCTGAGAGTGTTTTTTTTTTGGGGGGGGGGGCAAATGTGCATGAGAATTTGACTCCGTGAGAGATTGAACAAAAAGCTGCGGATTTGGTGGGAGATACAAGGTAAAATCCTTGATTAGGGGCTGTGAGATATAAAGCTAAATCTATACATATCTCCTTGATAACAGACTTTAGAGTATGCAGTTAATTATATGTATATAAAGGTTAACACTCGTCTCTAAAGCTTGAGGGGGAATGTGGAGCCAAACATGGGTTTGGAAGCTTTAACGGTAATGCCACCAGACAATCATGTAGGCCTTTTAAGTGGATTTCTTGAGATCGGTGTGTTCTGTGTAAGTCTGATTCCGAGCTAATGATTATCTCTTTCTTCATTGCGAGGGAGCCCAATTTCGTTGGAGTAGGCTGGTTGGAGTTGGAGTGGATGGTGAGTCTCTAAGTTTGTTCGGAATCTGCCATCTCCCTTTTTGCGTGCTTGATAGGGGACTTGGTTAAGATAAACATGCTATTGTTTTGGGGGGAATGTGGGATGTTTGCCAAATTATGGAGCATCTAGATGGAGAGGAATGCCATGATTTTCTGAGACCAGTTAATGCCCAGACATTAGCTGTCGGATAGAGGGGTATAATTATGGGCCTCCGCTAGAGGCACTGCTAGAGGAGATCTGGAGATTACAAAGCCTTTTGGTCAAAGGAACAGTCCTTGGTAGATTAGCACTAGCATTTATTGATTAGTTTCCTTTTAATATTACTATTTATTGATTAGTTTCCTAGTTCTTATAGTATTTAGACACATTCCAAACATTCCCATTAGGGGAGGAGCATTGAGGGTTTGGGACGGATTCGGGTGTTTTTTGTCATCCCTAGTTGCTGTGTTGATGTGCGTGTGTTTGATGTATGTATGGGTGTTAGATGTAAGTTAGGATTTAGACAGAGGATTTGGGGAAGAAAGATTAGGGGTGATTTGGGGTCTTCAAATAATTTAACAGAAAATTTAAACGGTAATGTTGAAACGGACTGATTGTAGAGGAAATGAATTTTCGAGACCAAGTACTTTAAAAAATCACCAGTGGCCAGACACGTAGTTAAGTGAAACTTGAGGGACAGAATAATTATTTGATCCAATATATGTTTGACAAATCTTGGATATCAGAATTAACAGATTATTTGCTGGAATCATAGTCCAATTGTTCCCAAACATTACTCACCTGTCATGTAAGCGTGATTGAGCAAAGTCCTCTCCGCCCTTTTTTTCCTTTTCTTCTCAGAAGCTTATAATTTGTATATATTGTAGAGATAACTCAAAGCTATGTTCATGTGGCGGTGATCGGCAAGTCTTTTATTGGGATGTAGCAACTGGTCGTGTGATTCGAAAGTTTCGTGGTCATGACAGCGAGGTTCGTAAATTACTATAAATTTGATGCATTGCAATCAGATTAGGAGATGAAATAAATCATGCTTTCATCTGAAATAAAAAATCATAATTGTATGCACATGCTTTATCTACCCAAATAAGAAACTAGAGCTGATATCAGATCACTGTTCGGAATTAAAGGCCCTTGTTGGACAGTGTCCTAAAATTTTGTTTTCTCCTCTCTATCTCTCTCTCTGTCTCTCCTCTCAAATTTCTTAACTAGAACATGCTTTCTTCATTTACTTAAAAGATGGAATCCTTTATTTTCTTTGTTTTTATAGCCAAAAAGTACAAACCAATATCTGTTAGCATTAACAGTTATAGATGATTCTTAGGAAAATAGGAAGAGAAAGTACAGTTATTGTTGGTTGATATAATAAATTGAAGAAATAAAAATGGTGCTAACATGTAATTTGATGATAGTGTTATACCATACTCCCTCCGTCCCGCTACAATGTGCACACTATAAAATTAGTGGAGTAAGTGTTGTGAGTATGAAAAGTGAGGTTGGAGAGAGAAAGTGGGGTAGGAAATAGTGAGTTGATTGGTGTTGTGAGTATAAAAGTAAAGTAGGAGAGAGAATTAGCGGGTGGAATAGTAAAGATTCTTTGTCATTTTAGGAAGTGTGCAGTTTGTAATGGGACGCCCAATGAGGAAAGTGTGCAGCTTGTAGCGGGACAGAGGGAGTATAACTTTCTTTAAAGAAACATGAAAAGAAGTAAAATTTATTTCATAATTGATTTGTGCATGGAAAAAAAAAAGTGAAGAAGGATTTTCGAGGCTACATTGCAATATACTCCCTCCGTGCCAGAATGAATGTCAAAAAAAAAATCAAATTTGCTCGTGATGAAGACCAATTTTTTTTAATTTTTTTTATTCATTTTGGGACAGAGGTAGTATATTGTAAATGTTCTTCATCTTTAATTTGAAGTTTTTTTTTTTGTTTGATTGAACCGAATACTTTTAATAATTGAAGAAAATAATATTACAACTTTAGTAAATTACATTAATGGCTCGTATGGAAGCGAGATAAGGATAAACATCATTATAAGTCCCGGTACTAAGGCTATCTTTACTCGTGACCGCTTGGACGAGTGTCACTCAAAAAGGACTAAAAAATTCAAAAAAAGAAAAGAAAAGAACAACGGGTTGGCTTGTAGGTTGTGTATGTGGATGAGAGAGAACTTAGAGAAGTAGTATTTTCTTAATAGGTTGGGTTGATGTCACCAATAAAGATAGTCTAACCGTGGTAATAAAACCACCCTCTTCCGAGGATAATGTGGGGATACGATCCTTATTTGAACAATCCTTCTTATTAAACCGGAAGCTAGAAAACATATGGAACCACCTCTTTAGCATTATCTACCTATCAGGCCCTTTATTTTGCCGGGAAAACTCTGTTTTTGTCCATCGTACTTTGGAGCGTGTTTCACTTTTACCATCAAACTTTATTTTTTTTCATTTTTACCACCATACTACAAACAATGGTGTCATTTTATACCCAAATTTGATATTTATATTCAAATTTATTTAATTTTTACCATCGCATTACGAACATTATTGTCATTTTATACCCAAATTTGGTATAAAATGAAGTACAATGGTAAAAATGAAAAAAAAAAAAAGAAATTTGATGGTAAAAATGAAATACACCCCAAAATACGATGGACGAAAATGAAGTTTTCCCTATTTTGCCTACCAAATTGCTCATAAAACTAGTACAAATCACGTGTTGTCTTCCATAGAAATGGTGAATTCACATCAAATGATTATTGAAAAGGATCAAATTGACTTCAAAATCAACAGGGGACTATTATTATAAGAAAGTAGGAGTATCGTTTTAAGTGGGTGGATATATGAAACGGTAGGTTTATTAGATAACAACTAGATTACCATGAACACTGCTCTTGCAAATCTTGATAAGATTGTATTACAGTGTCTTGTTGTTGCTCTGAATTTATTCATTTATCGTTATCAGGTGAATGCTGTGAAGTTCAATGATTATTCATCTGTAGTGGTATCAGCAGGGTATGATCGATCCTTGCGTGCTTGGGACTGTAGATCTCACAGCACTGAGCCAATTCAGGTCTCTCTCTCTCTCTCTCTCTCTCTCTCTCTCTCTCTCTCTCTCTCTCACACACACACACACACACACACACACAAGCACATGGATAGAGGAACAACATCATTGGTTATTTGAACTAAGTTTTTACTGAAAAAGATTCTGGTTAATGTGCAGGTCATTGACACATTCCTGGATAGTGTAATGTCTGTTTGTTTAACCAAAACTGAAATTATTGCTGGAAGTGTTGATGGAACTGTCCGGACATTTGACATCAGAAATGGTAGGTATGTAACATGTAAGAGACAAGAAAGCTATTATATCTGTTAGTATGGTCCAGATTTTGAGATATTTTGAGAGATTTCTTATTGAAGGGCTTTATTCATTACTTTATGTTGGCTTCTTATCATTACCCTTTTCTTGCACTACATTAGAGAACTATCTGATGACTTGGGCCAACCTGTGAACTGCATCTCTCTCTCAAATGATGGTAACTGTGTGTTAGCCAGTTGCCTGGACTCGACTCTACGCCTTCTAGACCGGTATGTATTTCATTCTCTTATTTTCATTTTCCTTTGTGAAACACATTTTCTCTTAATTGCCTGATGCTGACTAGTACTTAATTTGGCAGAACTACTGGTGAATTATTGCAAGAATATAAAGGCCATACTTGCAAGGTTCGTGCAAATATATATGGTCATTGCTCATCTATGCTGTCATAATCACAAATGTTAATATTTTCCAAATGTTTCTGTTATGCGTTTAGTGGTTGGCTTATGCATGCTGTAATGGTTTTTTCTCACTGAATGTCTTTTGAATGATTTGTTGGAAGATTGCACTATCAATTTAAACCAATTAATTTTTAGTTATGCAGTTCTTAATTGCTCCTTTGTTGTGTTCATTCATCAGTCTTTCAAGATGGACTGCTGCCTTACAAATAGTGATGCGCATGTAACTGGTGGGTCTGAAGATGGTAATGTTTTCTTCTGGGATTTGGTAGATGCATCTGTGGTGTCCAGTTTCCGTGCTCATTCCTCAGTGGTGAGTTTCTCTTGAATCCCTTGGTTCGTTAAGAAGTACCTTCTAATTATATTTATATATATATATATATATATATATATATATATATATATATATATATATATATATATATATATATATATATATATATATATATATATATATATATATATATATATATATATATATATATATATTTTTATTTTTGGTACCTGAGACAGTATTCCTCCTCTAGTCTTCCAAAATGATTAGCTACAGGCTTTCTCACAACTTACAGTTTACATATGTGAATTGAAGTTGAACATGCATTGTTCCTCCTCATTTTGAAGTTAATTATATTCTCAAAAACTCTCAGGTTAAAATCTTCTTGTTTCACACTCAAAACATTTTTCGTACAGATTAATTGTCGGAGTTTTGCGGTTGAAAAATTTCTGATTTCAGACTGAAAACGTCTTTCATGTCCTGTAACTTGTGCCTTCTGTAGGGATGTTTGGTTAAAGAGGAAAACGTAAAGGTTTTTCATCTTTAGTAATTGGATAAAACTTTTCTTGTCTGAAGGCTTAAAGAGTTCCAAGAACTTTCTTAAGGGAGTATGCATCCTTGTCCCTTTGTGGAGAAATCCACTCACTGTTAGCTTTCGGATCTGTTCTCGATATAGTGGCATACTCTAATAGGTGGGAAAATGTCTTCCCTCACTGCTGGTTTTGTTTAGGAGAAGAGAGGAATATATGTGATTCTTTTTCATAAGACACTGCAATATAATTTGCCCATGCAACATGTCTTCCCTCACGTATATATAGGTTGAAATGCTAACCTTGCCATCATCTGAGAGAACGGAACATGTTTTTAGAATCAACATAGTCCATGACAATCTATAAAGCTTTGCTTATCACGGGCCTTGCAAAGGGATTTATGAAAGTTAAATGTGACTATCATTATTGGGACGGAGTGAGTAGTACTAGCTAAATCAAAGAAGTAAACCTAGAGTATCTCCGTGTAACTTTCCTTTTCTTCTCTATTTCCTTTGCCAGTAAGCCGGCCTTCCTCTTTTCACAAAACGACTTTGCATTTTACAATTTAATAAACTAAATTGCCACCCTAAGCATCCATGTTGACAGTTGTGCAAAGGAAACCCCCTAGAAAGTTTTTATTCTGTAATTTGGACGTACTGGACATCGTGTTGCTCTATTTGCCTTTAAGTTCATTAACATGAGCATTTTTCAGATCTGCAGTAGCAAAGAAGCTTCATATGAGTTCTTGTTTTCTTGTTTACCCTTGTGTTCCTTCTCCATATGCATTCTTGTCTCATAGGATACTTAACAGTTTATGTACCCAGAATCTTTTTTTGTTATCTGGATTTATATTATAATTGATCATATTTGATTATTAAACTATCGTTTAACAGTTTATGTACCCAGAATCTTTTTTTGTTATCGGGATTTATATTATAATTGATCATATTTGATTATTAAACTATCGTTTGACAGGTAACAAGCGTAAGTTATCACCCCAAAGATAGATGCATGATAACTGCCTCGGTGGATGGAACAGTCAAGGTTTGGAAAACTTCATAGGATGATGGGTATCATCCTGGTGTCGAACATCAAAAGTAGGAATGAATATCATTGTAATTCACAGAGGAAAAAAAATGCAGGATTAGATGTAATTTATTTGGGTGCTTTTATTAGGGTTAGACATTGAACCGGCTTGTTTTTTCTCATGATTTAGGCTGAATTGTTGGCAGTTTACCTCAATGTCTTATCTCAGTTTATCAATTATCAGCTGGTAGTGAACATGTAAAATTTTGGCGGAGAGACAAGTATCTCAAATTAAATTGTCTCTGTAATTTATTTGTGTGCTTTGTTTTGTTTAGTGTTGGCCATAATTCTTGCCACTAAAGAACTCATGCGACATCTGGTATCCTTTTTCATAGAAGTTGTAGGGATTCGACCCCCCGCCAAATGCACTTTCAGGTTAAGTTGAGGGTTCATGAATCCAATTGTCACAGCTGGTTGAGTTGAGGGTTCGTGAAAGCTGTTTATATAAAACAATTGGCCCTTTGCCTCTTAATGCCGTTATATATAAGTTAAAAATCATCATTCTCATCTTCCACATCCCATAGCCGCCAACCTCCGACACTTAGATACATAGGCTTCTTCTACAACTATAAAAACAAAAATGAAAAGTGAACAAATGATTTGTAAAATGTATTGTAGTTCAAACACTTGTCAGGGTTGTTGTCTTTGAACTCTCAAACAATATCGAGTCCAGATGGTATTGATTAAATAAAAATAAAAATAAAAATAAAAATAAAAATAAAAATAAA
Source organism: Adenophora triphylla var. japonica (assembly GCA_022495995.1). Lineage (NCBI taxonomy): Eukaryota > Viridiplantae > Streptophyta > Magnoliopsida > Asterales > Campanulaceae > Adenophora > Adenophora triphylla. The sequence continues at coordinate 495,295 of JAFEMH010000887.1, read as the reverse complement.
AAAAATTTCATAATGCCCAATAAGTTCCTTCCCCATGTTGTATTATGTTTCGAAATACAACATCAATTAAGGCCATAATACTGCATTCCGGCGGCCACCGGTGACCGGAGTCCGAAGCCCATGGACCGGTGACCGGAGTCCGAAGCCCATGGACCGGCGACCAAATTCCGGCAATCGGCGGCTGGATTCCGGCCAAAATTGCCGAATTCCGGTGAAAATTGACCAGAATCCGACATGCGGTGATAGCAGACGACAGCGGCGGAGCTGGGCTGTGGCGGAGGCGGTGGTGCGGATGCAGTATTATGATTTTAAACTACTGAATAACTAAATGTTGTATTATACATAATACAACATGAGAACTTATGAGGCATTTTAATACAATGAGAAACTTAGTGGGAAGTGATTTGTTCCAAAAGGAACTTATGGGGCAAATTCCCTAAAAAATTACAATTATCAAGAATCTAAAGGGTAAAGCCTTTCATAGTTATTACAATTTACACATAAGAAACTCATTCGGAATGTCTCAGTAGCTTAGACTATATGTCCATAACACAGAGCTTGGATCAAGCAGTACCCTTAAACTTCGCATCATATTCATATGGTTGCTGCACGTGAAAAGGAAATATTATTCATTAGTATTAAAAATATTATACCTTCCAAGATTCACCAAACATACCATTCATTACAAACATGTTATATCAGCAGAATTTAGCAACATGATTGTTTGTTTTTACATCATGTATTTTATATGTTCTCCAGATGCATTTTTAACATTTAATACTCCTAGGAGTTTGCACACTTATTAATAAAACCTAAGTAATGAGTAAACAATGGCAAGTGTATTGAAGACATAATTGTCCAAAACACTATTGATGATTAAATGGGTAAAAAGTTTTTTTTTTTTTTTGTAATTCTACAAAAGTGGGTATAAATGTCCAAAACACTGTTCATTATCTACCATTTTGGGAATAAAGCAAAGTAGAACGCTTCGTCTGGGCGTATCAAACAGGTAAGTAGGACTCTTCGTCTGGGACAGTGGGAGTATAATATGACTGACTAATTTTGTTGCTAAAATCGACGGGAAACCCACAGATCCCTCACTTCCCCAGAATTGGTAAACTTGGATCAAAACAATAAAATGATTTACAGGATCAACAAACGTGTATTCAAACCCCTGCCAAAAAGTATAGACTAGACAATAATAACACATTCTCAGCCCTCAATAAAACACAGCAGTCAGCAAGCGGTAAGAGAGCATTCAGATAATTATTTAAAATTCCAGGTAGATTATACCCCCACTCGTGTGTGTGTAAGCATCACGTACACCATGGATGTAAAAATTTTAATCAGAAAATTTACCGAGCTAAGGAAAAGTGATTTAGTAGATAAGGAAAGACTTACCAAGAAAATGGCTGAAATCAATCTACGTGCAAACCATCTTTTATGCATGGCTTGTTGAGCATGTGAAGCTGCTTCCACACTGTCAAATCGCAAATACACATAACCAGCGCTTTCCCTGTTATCAAAAGATCATTTAGCTTTATCACTTTTTTTTTAATTATTATTGGAATTCAGACTCAACAATGAAACGAAAATGCAGGATAAAATACAAATAAATAAGCAAATTACAATAAAAGAGTCCAAAACAAGTTCTGATTTCTGGGTCCCTCCCTCCAAAACCATTTTACCTGACAGTAATCCCCCAATGTAGATTGGATCCAAAAAATGTGGGAGCTTGTGAAAGGGGATTATGCTTCACAACCTCCAAAACAGAACAGTGGTGCTTTCGAAAAGCCCAGCACGTAAAAGTTGCAGCTTTTCATAAAGAAATTGGAGCTTACGTTTCTTTCTAAGCTAGCTTTTCATTAACCGGGATAAAGCTTAATGACAACAATACCCTCAACAACTTTGGAAAATACCAAACTTAGCCACCAAACTTAGATACACTCTCCGTCCCAATTCAAACTACACAATTTCCATTTTGTGTGTCCCACTTAAAATTGCGCAAGCCCAGAATGATAACTACATACTCCCTCTGCCCCAAATTGAATGACCATTTAGTCCCAAAATGAATGACCTTTTGAAACTTTTCCATCAAAAAACTGTCCCTAATGATATTTCCAGAATGTCTCTGAAACGAAAATTAGACATTCATTTAGGAACGGAGGGAGTACTTTCCTTATTTCCCATGCATAGCACTTTCAGTGCAATTTGAAATGGGACGGAGGGAGTATAGGGTAAAAACCTTAGCTCTCCCTGACCTCAAGTTTCGCGATGTTTTTTGTTCGTGCTGATTCTTTATGGCAAATACTTAGTATGTCTCCCTTTAAGTATCATGCAAAAATTAGCGAGTTGAGGCATACACATGAATGCCCCTAACCCCCCCCCCCCAGTGTTCCAAGCTATAGTTTTGCAAGTGCAGATAGAGACACTAAAGATAGCAAGAACAGGTGCAATATATAGCAGCATTTACCAGCATACGTATTAAACCAGAATGACATAAGACTTTAATCAAACTAGTTTGAACATACTTGTCCACGTGAATGTGCTTCACCCTCCCATAATTTGAGCATTCTTCTTGCACGTCATCCTTAATGTCGAGATCAAATTCTGGCTCTGTCTGCAAATATGGTTTAAAGAATTCTATCAATGCGAGCAGACAAGCCATATATTAAGAAACTGATTTGACAGGACAGACCGAATAATAGAACACGCGACATAAAACAAACAGATAAACAATTAACAAGATCCTATATTTTGAGGTTTGTATAGAGCAGCAAGAAATTTACAAACCTCTGTTGACGGATCAAACATATTTTTCAATAGTAAGCATTCGCTGGGGATCCCAACAGGTTCTGAAACCAAAGATGGGACAATTTGGCCAGGAAGAACTGGAGCAGGAACTGTAGCTGACCCATTCATGGGAAAGCTCATGGCTTGTTGACCGACAGCTGATCCATTAAGTAGAGGCGCACCAAGAGATCCCACAATGCTACAAAGATCATAATCAGGTTTAGTCTGGTGTTATAAAGAATATAAAGGAGATAAAGGGACCAAGACAAACCTTGAGGAAACACCACTGCGATCCAACTTCTGCATAAGCATAGCTCTTGATTGAGCATTTAGAGCCTGTAGAAGGAGATAATACAATGAGCTAAGACAAACTTTTTTCACAACGTAGACAAATTTTCACCGTAGACAATTTCGGATGCACAACATGCTTCAAATTGTATCCTAATTCCACGCACCAACGGTTTAGCTTCAGCCAAGAAAATTGGGAAAAAGAATACTCACTTCAACCCAAAACGAGTGTCCCTTTTATTTCCATATTCTGGAAGAATCAATTTTGTTTCTAGCTTTTCTATGGGCTCAACTAGTGGTATTTGGGAACTTGTTGACACTTGGAAATTGTGATGCTAGGGCTCTGACCTAAACTAGCCTTTCTGCATGTTCTCAGTTGTGTTTTTTTTTCCACTCATTCTTTAGCCACGTGAACTTCTTGACAGCCAGTTCATGTAAATAACATATCAATCCACAACACTAGAGTTGAATCACATAACATGTGAAATGCATGTTTAATTTTGAAAATAAAACACAATGGCGATGTTGTTTAGTAATGAAAAAACATTGTCAGTTTCATTTGGGAGGGGTAATTTGCTAAAAGTACCAATCTCACTTTCACTACTAGTATCCACGAGAAATGATGGCTTAATGTTTCAGATTTTTTCCAGAATCACTTGGTAAGTGGTAACGGGAAAGCCTCAGTTTAAGGCTTCTATTTTTCAAGGAAAGAAAAACCTGGATCTCCTTTTCAGCTTTTCTGTTTATATACAAGGATAGGCATCTGTCCGACAGATGGGATGGGAACATATCAAAATGGGAATCAGTCAGGAAGAAGATGGTAATAATTTCTACCTCAACTAACTCAAATGCGGTTTTGGCTCAGCTAGAGGACGTTGTGAGTTTTTTATGATCAGGGTCCAATAAGGAATTTTGGTCGCATATCATTGGAGGATCCATGAATTTTTTTTTCCAAGTGGGCGTACAAATTACACTATAAAACTTCAAGTTATAATTGCCCCAGACACAATTACAATACAAACTTCAAATTATAATAGTCCCCTGCCTGATTATAATACAAAACTTTAAGTGACTGTCGTCTATGTTATACAGTATACAATTATCCGATGTTTCAATCAGACAAAACACACACATGCACACCCTATTACAGATACTGAACAAAATTGATCACAGATTTGAAGGGAAAAAAGAATGACAGCATAGGGTTTCGAACTCCCGGCCTCAAAGTTAGAATAATTATGTTTTACTGACTGTACTATACAACATATTTTAATAATGGGTGCAAAGTTTGGAATACTGTTAAAAATAAAAAAAAGGTTAATTGTGAAAATACTGGGTGCACTTGCACCCACTACCTATAAGGTAGATCCGCCCCTGCCGCATATACGTGAGAAGGCAGAAGAGGCCTTAAAGATCAGAAACTTTTCCCCCAGTAATAGTAGTATCTACTAATTCACTAACTCAATAGTGAGCGAATTCTGGGGTCCACAAAAAGAAGGATTTGGCTACAGGTCCATCTGTTACTTATTCCAGCCCGTGTCAACAACCATTCATCTCAGACTCGCACTTGTAGCCAATCCTTGTAGCCAATCCAGGTATCATAGGTTTCTTAAATTTTAAAATCAAGTAGAGTTTACGTAGATCCAATCACATAGCACGAAAAAAATGATCCAATGTACAATACTTTAACTGTAAGAGACTCACCAGACCACCCCCATCATCATCATCAAAATCTGCAGCTTTTGCTCCTGAATCTTGAGCACCAACGTGATCTGTAACAGATGATACCTGTAAGTGAACAGGCAAAATTAGCCATAAGACAAACCTCAAATAAACGTAAATTGACCAACATCAACAAGAAAGAAAAGAGAGAGAGAGGGCCACAGAAATAGGTCTAGTTTTAGTGTCTCAGATACTCATATCATAATTGAAACATAGACATATACAAAGTACCTTTATTGTTCGACCGGCAATCTCAAGTTTCCCATTCAAACTTTGAGCTGCCTTTGCATGTTCAAGTTGCGCAAACTATAAAGAGAAGAATAAATAATAATAACTGTTATGAGGATGGTAATCATTAGTATAACAACTTGTCAAGAAAACAAAACTTTCAGTGCACTTAGGAAAATGAGGTATACTGACTTGAATAAAGCCAAAACCTTTGCAGTGTCCCGTTTCAGGATCCGTGGGGAGTTGCACAAGCTCCACGGGGCCAAATGCTTCAAAAATCTGGAGAAAGACCACAACTCACACATAAAGATGTCTCAGAAAGCAACTATTATAATCAAAGTAAAAAATGTATACTTACCTTAAGCCAGATAAAAATATAGAATTAGTTGGATTTGTTGAATCAAAAAATATAAGAAAATCTTCAATCAGAAAAGAAAAAACAAAAAAGAGTTCAAGTACAGTATAAGGATTCCTCAATTTTTCTTCTCAAAAAATCCCACCAAGGAAATGAAATTCAGGATGTATGAAGCAAACCATACGAGTGAGAGAGAGAGAGAGAGATGTTGGGTTTAACAAAGTTATATTGTGCTATATATGAAAATTTGGTGTTTAAGTGACAGTGAAGGCATACTGCTAGGTATGTAGCAAGCATTAAAGCCGAGTACATCTTTGAAAGCAATTCCATTTAAACTCCTGACTTGGAAGCAAGCACCTACAGGGCTTTCAGGACAAACAGGCTAAATGTTTTCTATGAGGTGCATTAGTTCAAGGAGGTGATCAACAAACACAAAGACTACCCTAAAAAAATATATATTGGGGGGTGGGGGTGGGGGTACAGTCGCCTGATCGCTAAACCTACTTGTTACTCTTCTAAGAATAATATACAAATCATCCTCTCAGCCAATAGCATACAAATTAAATAAAAATACCAACAAACATAACCAAACAGAATAGTAATTTTACCTGTTTGAGCTGGAGCTCAGTCATGTTAAAGTGCAAATTTCCAACGTATAGTTTTCGATCAGCAGCTCCATAAGGCCCTGCAAGACCACCTGCTCCACCACCTGAAGCATTAGATTGGACAAGGTTTTTCTCTGCCTCTGAAGGTTTAACCATTACAGGCTGCCCAAGAAGTAAGTGACCAGACAGGGCAATCGCCATTGGCACAGACATTGCATCATAAAATTCGATATACCTGCAATTCAGGGTTCAAGCTAGATTTGTCAATCACAGAGAGCCAAAGATGGATTCTGAGTACATACAGAGAAAGCGATGTTTCCCACCAGCTACGAACATCAGACCATCTAAACAAGATAAACTTTTGTAATGCTTCACGAAGATCGAACCATTAATATGAATGGCCAAGCAGGTGCGAACATAAATAGATGACATTAAAACTAAAGCTTATATCTTGAGCTAGATACCACAACAAAAGGCCGGTAAGACTAATATAATACAATACTCCTTAACTCAGATTGTATTCGTGTTCACAGAATCAGTGACCTAGTACTTACATCAACTCAAGCCACTTTCCATAATGCCCTAAAGTCAATACTCTTCAACTCGTATATTCTATTGTGACACCATATGAAAATGACATCAGGAGGAAAATAAAATGACATCAGGAGGAAAATGGTATAGCAAGGAATTCATACCACACAACAAAATCCCAACAAGAACAATACAATTTTAGACCTACTTCAATCACTCGCCATGAACTATTCTCAATTATAAAGCTTAAGCGAGGTACATACCCGACTCCTTTTGACCGTCTTGAATTTCGGTCCATTATCAGCCGAACATCTCTCACCTGGACATGGTAAAGTTAAAATATTCAGATATAAACAGAAAACTTCTTAAACATGCGAAAGATATGATGCCACTGCAGACATCCACACTACAAATCACCACACCAATTATGGACTGCTCAGAAAATCAGCAGCTAACAGGTTTATATCTTTCACTCACCCAAATATATAGAATGTTGAGACAAGAAAGTCATTATACTACTGGTGACTGAACAGAGAAGAGTTACTGCAACACGAAGGAGACGGAGCTCAATAGCATGCAATCATATGCTAGAAGCAGCATGCCAAGTAATAACTTAAATTACTAGTATGCATATACCACGGACAAAATTTAAAGATGCAATGCAACAGCATAACAAGCTAGGTGCCACTGAGATGTGATTGCACTCAACAGAATCAAGACATAAAACAAACCTACAAATTCAGATGGACTAACAGATGGCAAGTAACATCCAAACTTACCTTTCCTGCTTTTGAGAAGAACTCATAAACATCATACTCACTTGCCTTCAGGGGCATCTATCAACAACAGAGACACAAGAGCAAAGGTTACAATTACAAGATAGACAGGAAGAAAGACAAAACAATTGACAGGAGAAACATTAGTTCTTCTGCTTATTGAGTACTGGATATATACCTGGTAAGCAAAAACAGTTCTCTGATCCCTTTCTGGATCAGCTTCAGGCTCTACCGCTTCTTTCTTCTCTTTCACTCTCCTGCCACACAAATTTACTTGCAGGATAATAAGAAGGGATTCATGGGAATCTTGATATTTAACAAAATGACGTCTATGAAATCAAGATATTTATTATTGATTAATGAAAATATATTTAGCACAGTTCGTGTACATCATGATAAATTCCATAGCAAGAAAATCTGTCACAGGAATCCACTAACATAATGTACAACAACGGCAACAAAACCTTAGTCCCAAAATGTTTCGGGGTCGGCTAGAATGAATCGTCATATTGAATCGTCAATTGAAAAAGAAAAAATAGGTGGGAAGAAAGATTAATGTATACCACATAAGAGATCCAAGTCAATCCAGCTATTTACTATATAAACCTACAGTCCTACTATCTCTTTTCGCATATCGAAAACAAAGACCCATGTATGCAAATGATAGACTTAGACAATTAGAGAATCGCTCTATTACATAAGGGTTCTGTATTTGGTTAGACACAAAATGTTACATGAAAGAACATCATAAAAGAATATTGGCATATTGTACAGAGCTAATAACATAAAAGAAACAGATTATATAATGATTATTGCAATGGAGAAGTGGGTGATGGAGAAAAGAAGGAAACATGTGGAATCCTGAACTACGTTAATGGAAAAAACGAGAGAGGGAGATAATCGATTAAATGACCGGTATACCCATTATTCATAACAATTTGTGAGAATTAAAGTTAATACATAACACTAATTTATGCAATTAAGGTGATATTTTTGGTTATACAACTTTACCTCTAAAGATTCTTCTTTCCTTCTATATTACAATATGTTTAATGATTCTGAGTGCTATATTTATATGTATGTTCATCCATATAAAATTGTATGCAACTGAATGCACTAATAAAGTTGATGAGCAACAAATATTCTTTCATGATGATGAAAATTTGGGCTTTGTGTGAATTAAAGTTCATGTATCATACATAAGACTAATTTATGCCACTAATGTGATATTTTTGGATATACAACCTCACCTCTAAAGATTCTTCTTTCCTTCTATATTATTTGTTTAATGATTCTGAGTGCTATATTTATATGTATGTTCATCCATATAAAATTATATGCAACTGAATACACTAATAAAGTTGATGACCAACAAATATTTTTTCATGATGATGTAAATTTGTGCTTACCAACAGGGGAGATTCACAAGTGACCCCTGAAACCCCATCACCGGAAATGTAGTGTGTAAATACAAACAATTGACACTACTAATCTTATAACCTTCAGCACATTATGTAGTGAAGTGTATTAGATTCAACAGTCTAAATTTCTACAACACATCATAATTTCAACATAAGATTCAAAATGACTTTGAACGCACTGCAAAATTGTAATATCTGGCACAGGATCACTGCAAGAGAGATGGATGATTTCCATGTTTCTATCCATGATATGATACCATGGAACATAAATATGGAGTTATAGAATAAACGTCTTCGCAGAGAACAAAAACTTGATACACTGAGACAGCACCATATGCGTTGCCAACCTATAAATTCAATACATAATTGGTTAACATCTCTGCTCACAAGTAACCTTAAAGCCAGTTACGCACAAATATTAGAAGATTAAAATTGGAGCCAAATCTTAAAGGCCAAAAAAGGAACCAAACAGACCTTATCAAAATCAATAGGTGGAATATGCACTTTCTTCATTGACGCCTTGAAGAAGTTTCCGCATTGTTAGCCCATTAGTATGTGCAAACAATCCATCTACGATTTCAACCCAAGTTAGAGCTAAATACTTTATGGATAAACTCTTATATGTTCTTTGGTGAGAAATTCCAATTTTTTATTTAATTTTAAAAATTGATGGCAATTACATACTTGAGACTTTGATTAGATATTTTACCAGAGATTCTTCAGGGAGAGAGATCTCAAAACACCAAGACAATAAATCCAGCCTCTCATTGTATACGAGAAGTGACAAGAGTAGACAACCAATAATGTTCTCGAAAGATAAAGGTATTAAACTTAAGTTTAATACAAATGCAGGGTTATTTTAGATATAGTTGGAGAATAAAACCTTAACCAAATCTCACAAAATTACCAGCCTTTTCTACTTTGGTAGTAAAACCAGTAATCATTATATGCTTCACAGCCACTCACGAAAGGGTACACACCCCTCAATAACAATCAAAAACTTAGGCTAATCTGCTAAACATTGCTAGCAATCAACCTCCTACTTAACTGTGAGCCAACTAAAAAGACAGGAAAAATAGAGGAGAAAAAAATATGTAAACCAACAAATAATAAAATAATTGAGATTTGCTGAGAAAGTTTACCGGCTCTCTCTAAGTTCAAGCTCTTTTTCTCTCTCACGGAGAGATTCCTTCTCACGTTCACGCTCAAGCCTCGAATGACTCCGGCTCCTCCGTGCCCTTTCTCGGTCCTTCTCTTTCTCCCTCTCCTTTTCCTTCTCTCTATCCCTTCTCCCCCTTTCTCTCTCTCTCTCTTTCTCTTTCTCTTTCTCCTTCTCCCTCTCTTTCCTATCTCTGTCCCTATCTCTATCTCTATCAGTCCCTCTATCTCTAGAACTTCGCTCAGTATCTCTCTCCCTATCTCTACTGCTCCGGTGCCGATCCCTATCCCTTTCTCTCTCCACATCCTTATCTCCATATTTACTGCTCCGGTGCCGCTCCGATCGAGACGACAACCTATCTTTCTCTCTCTCCTCCCGCTCTCTCCTACCCCCATTCTCGTCGTCGCCCCTACTTTTCTTCACCTTCCGCTCTTCCTCAGCACGATCATCTCCGTCGTCACCATCGTCCTCGTCTCTCTCCCGTCGACGGTATCCCTTCTCGCCGCCGTCTTTGCTCTTCGCAGACGACCCGTTTGGCTTCTCCGTCTCTTCTACAGCCTTCTCCAGGTACTCGTACTCGTCGAAGTCCATTACCACTCCGGCGAAATTAATTCAGCTCTCTGCAAGTGCCAATTGAGGAACCCTAGCTGTGCCTGTGGAGTTCTCTAATTTAGGGTGTGCTCCGGACTTTTATTTTGGGCAGTGCTCCAAAAGGCTCCGTCTAAGACTACCCACAGTGGTTTCATCCCACTCCCCCATTTCATCTAACACTTTTTATCCTTTTTCTCATCCACCTAATATTTTATCTACCCATTTCATTTACCCTCACTCCAATGGCTAACTTAAACTAAATTTCAACTCCCTCCAACTCATCATTCTATACCCCACTACTTTTATTTTATTTCATTTATATTCTTTATTTTTATGATTAGTAAAATAATAATTCAGGTAATAATTCAGCCCAAATTGAAACTTAATTTACTAGCTGACAAATTGAGATGTATTCACGGAGGGGAAAGAAAGTCACAATGAAAGTCCATGCAATGTCTAGTTGAATTTTACTAGGTAATAATTCAGCCCAAATTGAAAACTAAGTGTTTTTTTTTTGTGTCCAAATCAAATGAAACTTATATCGATTTGTAGGGAAAAAAAAATGATGAATTTTGGTGAAAAAAAAAATTAAAAAAAATAATAATTTACTAGGTAATAATTCAGCCCAAATTGAAAGCTAAGTGTTTTTTTTTTTGTGTCCAAATCAAATGAAACTTATATCGATTTGTAGGGGAAAAAAAATGATGAATTTTGGTGAAAAAAAATTAAAAAAATAATAATTTACTAGGTAATAATTCAAATCCCCAAATTGAAAGCTAAGTGTTTTTTTTCATGTCCAAATCAAATGAAACTTATATCGATTTGTAGGGAAAAAAATGATGAATTTTGGTGAAAAAAAAATTAAAAAAAATAATAATTTACTAGGTAATAATTCAGCCCCAATTGAAAACTAAGTGTTTTTTTTTTGTGTCCAAATCAAATGAAACTTATATCGATTTGTAGGGAAAAAAAATGATGAATTTTGGTGAAAAAAAAATTAAAAAAAATAATAATTTACTAGGTAATAATTCAGCCCAAATTGAAAGCTAAGTGTTTTTTTTGTGTCCAAATCAAATGAAACTTATATCGATTTGTAGGAAAAAATGATGAATTTTGGTGAATTTTTATTTTATTCTTTTTTCTTAGTTATTGTGTCATTCATTTTGATGCCAAGTAAACCGAGACGGAGGGAATATAATTTAGGGTGTGCTCCGGACTTTTATTTTGGACAGTGTTCCAAAAGGCTCCGTCTAAGGGCGCCCCGCCGTCCCTAGGCGCTAGGCCTCTCTTCAAAGTAAGTCTAGCGTCAGGTCTCTCTCAAATATCTAGTTTTAAGTTCGGTCTCTCTCCAACGTTTAGTTTTAAGTCTCGTCTCGATTAATTTCGACTAATCCCGACTAGTCTCCGTCTAGGCGCTAGGCCCGACTCCGCCATCTAGCATTCGCCTAACGCTTTTTAGAACCTTGATTTTGAGTGTGCTCCCGAGTTTTATTTTGGAGGGAAAAGAGAGATATGAGGAAGATTTCCTCCTTAGGGTCCTCTCTCGAGTCTAAAAATGGAGGGGAAGGGAAGGAAAAGGGAGGAAATGTGGGAGGATTTCCTCCCTAATGGTGCTCCTGAATTTTTTTGAGGAGGGAAAGGGAAGGAAATGAGCTCTCATTTCCTTCCATTTCAATCATCCTGTGAGTGGGCGGATTGGGGAGGAAAGAAATGTTCAGCCATTTCCTTCCTCTCCCTTCCCCTCCCTTCCCTTTCTCTCCCTAAAAAACTCGGGAGCGGATCTTTAGGGTGTGTTTCCGAGTTTTTTTTAGGAAGAAAAGGGAAGGAAATAGGAGGAAATGGAGGCCTCATTTCCCTACTATCCAATCATCTCAAATGTGGAAGGAAATGAAAGGAAATGATATAATTCAAAAAAGCTTTTGTGTTCTTTCTATTTTACCCTCACAAATAAATATTCTTCTTTTATTTCATTAAGGTTATAACTATAATTTTATATTTTTTTTCTTCCCTTTCCCTTGTAACTCAAGAGCATCTATGGGAGATTTTAATTTTCTTCCATTTTCTTTCCTCCCATTTTCTTTTCTTCCCTTCTCTTTCCTTCCCTTTCTCTCCCTAAAAAACTCAAGAGCACACCTAGGGTCCAGTCTCGAGTTTTTTTAGAAGAGAAAGGAAGGGGAGAGAATGGGAAGGGAAAGAAGAGGAGGGAGAGAGAATTATAAAGAATAAAATAATAATAATTATTATTATTTTATTATTATTATTATTATTATTTTATTATTATTATTATTATTTATTTTTATTTTTATTATTTATTTTTATTATTATATTATTATTTTTATTATTATTATTATTTTTTATTATTATTTTATTATTTTTATAATAATAATAATAATTCATTATTATTTTTTTTTATTATTATAAACTTGTTTTTTATTTCTATCATTAATAAATAAGGGTAATCTTGAAATATATAAAATTTCAATAAAGAAGAGGACTTACATGTTTTTGAAAAGTAGAATTAAGCATTAGGCTTAGTACTTACAATTTATTACCTTACATGTGCTTTAAGTGGCTGGTACATGACTTATGATTTATCTTACCCTAAGTGAAATCAAACACTTCAAAAACAACTTATGGAAATTCATAAGTCATAAACACTTTCAGATAAGCCAAATCAAACAGGCCCTAAGTAACTTAAAGTGCTCTGAGTTCATCGAACTTAGAAGTGAGGTCGAATTGCTTCTCTATTTGCAATGGGGGACTCCAGTGACATTTTAGAAAAAAAACTAGTGACTATACAGGAAGATTGTAGTATTTCTTTAAAATATTTTTTTATATATATATTTGAGATTTGAAATTCACACAAGCAAATTTTCAAAGAATACCCCTATTTAGAAAATTAATACCCCTTCCGTCCCACTATAAACTACATATTTTTTTAATTGATTGTCTCATTATAAACCACACTTTTTATAACATCTTAAAATAAAAATATTTTATTATTTTATATTGATAGAACTCACATGTCATACTCTCAATAACAATTCCATTATTATATCCATCTTTCTCTCTCATACCACACTTTTCCTTATAACACCTATTTCAATAACATTTTTTCTTAATTTTTATGCCAATTGTAAGTGTGAAAATTATAGTGTGCTGGGGGAGTATATACACATATATATATATATATATATATATATATATATATATATATATATATATATATATATATATTACACATTTTTCTCATACTTTCTCCACCCACTTCCACTTGTTTTCCCCTTCTACTACCACTCATACAATATATTACACCTACACCCTCACCTTCAACCCTTCTAACATAAACAATTCTCACTATTATTGTCGTTTATGTTAAAAGATGGTAGAAGGCGAGGGAGTAATAGAAGATTATGGGGTGTAAGTGTAATATATTATCAATAATAGTGAGGATTGTTTGTGTTATGAGGGTTGAAGGTGAGGGAGTAGTAAAAGATTAGGGGGTGTAGGTGTAATATATTATATGAGTGGTAATAGAAGTGGGGAACAAGTGAAAGTGGGTGGAGAAAGTAAAAGAAAAAGGTATAAAGATGTGGGGAGGTGGAGATTATATAGGTATATACTCCCTCCGTCCCGCTAATATTAGCACAAACACTGTTTGCGCGGGAATTAAGAAATATGATATTTTAATAAAATATTGTGAGTGTAAAAGAATGAGTGGAGAGAGAATGAGTGGAGGGTGTAATAAATTATAATGGTGTTGTGAGTATTAAAATAATGTAGGAGAGAGAATGAGTGGGGTTGGGTGAATATTTTATTAATATAAAATTTCCTTTTTGGGAGTGTGCGGATATTAGCGGGACGCCCAAAAAGGAAAGTGTGCTAATATTAGCGGGACGGAGGGAGTATATATAGATATATATAAGTAGAAGATTACTTTAACTAATCAAAATAATCTTAATTAATCAATTAAGATAACTAACTAATTAATCAATTATAAAATAAATGCAATATACAATACATAAATTAAAATAATAGAGTTGTTAAGATCTTACTTAATATTGATATTGGCTTCTGAATTGTATAAGATTGTTGATGCTATTATAATGCTGATAGAAATTGAAGAACTGAAAGGAAAAGACTAGTACAATAGTTTTTGAGAAAATTACTTTCTAATCCCTGAATAATATCAAATTTACTTCCTAAAACAAAGACATTTACAACTTACTTCCTAATCCGATAAAATATTTTATCTAACCAAATAATCTCTTGACAAATTAAATGACTAATCACACTCCCACCATATTAATTTAACACACCCAAAAAAAAAAAACACACACACACACTCTCTCTCTCTCTCTCTCTCTCTCTCTCTCTCTCTCTCTCTCTCTCTCTTCATCTCTCCCGTCACCCCTCCCCATTTCCGGCCACCTCCTCCGGCGAACCCTTCCCCCACTTCCTGCGAACTCCTTCTAACCTCCGGTGACCCCTACTCCCTTCCCAACTCCGGCGACCCCTCCCCTCCCTCTCCTCCGACCACCCTCCCCTTTCCGACCTCCGACGGCTCTTCCTGTCTTCAATCTAGCTGCCGGAGACTCTTCTCTCTCCAATGAACTACCACTTCTCTTTTCCGGCAAATCTACAACTTCAACGACCTCTCCATACAGGCGATGCTTTCCCCGCACAAACCCCAGCTCTAGCCCTCTTCTCCGGCAATTCCAAATCTCTGGCGCTTGTCTTCGACTTCCGGAGTCTAGCTGCAACAACAAAAGCGCCGATCTCTCTTCCCTCTCTCAAGCTTTTCTTAGTCAAAGATAAAGTCAATAATGTTGCTGAAGAAGGTCCGAGCGGTGCTTAAATCTGGCTGAAAATTGACTAAGGGTTTAGGACTTAAATTGCATCTTCTTTCCACCTTCGCAAGTCCCCAAGCTCCCTACTGTAATTTCTTCTTCTCTGATTCTTTGTCATTATTTTTTGCTTAATCTTTACATTTTTTTGAAACACTTTTTTTTCCCAATCATTTGTAGTATTATCTTGGACAGTTTCTTGATATTATTTATTTTAATTCCCCTTAAAGAAACGTAAAACATTGTTGTGAAGTCTTTTAATTTTAGCTATTGGGGTTTGTTAAAAACTTCATTTTTGCTGTTTTTTTAGTTTATAAATTCCTGCCTTTTCCCCTTGTTAAGGGTGCAAGGATTATGATATGAGATTGTCTCTGATCTGTGGTAGCTCCCATTTTGTTGTAGCAACATGAATTTGGAAGTTGAGCAGAGAGCAAGCCTGGTAGCAAGAATTTGCACCCCCTCGTTCGTCGAAAGCTCCTCTCAATGATCTCAGGAATATACATGCCGTGTCGGGTTCGAGTTCGGGTCTGATTCAGCCATTTCGGGTCTGGTTCGGTTGATATGCTTGGATAATCGGGTCGATTTCGGTTAGGTCAAACCCGACCCGTTGTCATCCCTAATAGCTACGGTAAATATAGGTGTGGTGCGGCTAAGATTTTTTTTTTTAAAAAATTACTCTTTAAGATTTTCAAATATTTTCTAATAAATTGCTCATTATGGAGTAGTATGATGACAATTTGGTTATACTCTTTCCGTACCGCTCAAAACATCACCATTTTGATGAGACACAAAAATTAAGAAAAATAATGAGTGGAAAAATGGTTGTGAGAGGAAAGAAATGAGTAGATATGATAAGTATGACCCACAATTTAGTTGACAATCGAGAACTTACCGATAAGTTCTCAGTTGTTTGGTCGCCGGAAATGTCTTCAGAGTAAATAAAAAATATTCTTAGTAGTTTAATTGACAACTGAGAACTTACTGATAAGTTCTCAGTTGTTTCATCGCTGGAGAGGTCATCGAAGTTTAATAAAAAAGGTTTTTAGTAGTTTAGTTGACAACTGAGAACTTACTAATAAGTTCTCAGTTGTTTGGTCGCCGGAGTTGGATCGTCGGAGTTGATTATGTTCTCAGTAGTTAAGTTGACAATTATGAACTTACAAATAAGTTCTCAGTTATTTGATTGCCGAAGTTGGTGATCACTAGAGTTGATCGTGTTCTTATTAGTTTAGTTGATAACTGAGAACTTACTGATAAGTTCTCAGTTGTTTGGTCATCGAAGAGGTCAACAAAATAAAAAATAAGATTCTTAGTAGTTTAGTTGACAACTGAGAACTTGGAGGAAAAAAAATAGGTTCTTAGTAGTTTAGTTGACAAATGAGAACTTACTGATAAGTTCTCAGTTGTTTAGTCGTCGAAGTTGGTGGTCACTGGAGTTGATTGTGTTCTTAGTAGTTTAGTTGACAACTGAGAACTTACTGATAAGTTAAGTTCTCAGTTGTTTGATCACCGGAGAGATCGCCGGAGTTGGTAATCACCGAGGAGGTCGCCGGAGTTGATCGTGTTCTTAGTATAGTAGTTAAGTTGACAACTGAGAACTTAATGATAAGTTAAGTTCTCAGTGCCGGAGTTGATCGTGGTCTTAGTAGTTTAGTTGACAACTGAGAACTTACTGATAAGTTAAGTTCTCAGTTGTTTGTTCGCCGGAGAGGTCGCCGGAGTTGATGGTCGCCGAAGTTGGTAGTCGTCGGAGTTAATTGTGTTCTTTAGTTTAGTTGACAACTGAGAACTTACTGATAAGTTAAGTTCTCAGTTGTTTGGTCGCCGGAGTTGGTAGTCGCCGGAGTTAATTGTGTTCTTAATAATTTAGTTGACAACTGAGAACTTACTGATAAGTTAAGTTCTCAGTTGTTTGGTCACCGGAGAGGTCACCGGAGTTGGTGGTCGCCGGCGTATAAAAAAAAAGTCTCCGGAAAAAGTCGCTGGAAAATGTCCCCAGAGTTGGTCGCCGGAGTTGATGGTTGCCGGAAGTGTTGACCGGAGAAGATGGGGAGGGGGTGACCTAAGGTGAGGGTGGTTGGAGAGAAATTAAATTGTTAAAGAGAGTGGACTTAGTGAAATGATATGAGGGTGAACTTAGTAAAATGTTGGGAGGGTGTAGTTATCAAGCTAGGGACTAAATGGTTAAGCAAATTAAAAATTATCCTAGGAAGTAGTATTGTTTCTTTAGAGGAATTATTTGGTAAATGCCTCATAGTTTTTTTTTTCTAAGAAAAATGGATGCTTGTACAATGGGGGGAAGTCCCCTATTTATAATCTTCGTACTTGAAAATTTATCTAATTTTATTTATTGTTTACGGCTGGCTTTATGATGGTGGATGATGAGAAGGATTGTTGAATGGTGGTTAGCACATGGGCTGCTTTCTTTTTTGCACTGAAAGTAGTTTTGGTAATGTGATGCTATTGCACCTTTTCCTTGTCTTCTTACTGTAATTGTACATGTGTTAATAAGTCATTATTGTCATTATCATTTTCTTCCTACAGGTGGACTGAGGCGGTGCTACAGGAGCAATTGTTGAGTTTCAATAGAATTTCTTCCATATCTACCTCTGATGTACATTTGGCCATCTTTGACATTAATTGTTGTTTATTTGAAAGAAATTCTTCATTTTTTTGATACTTGATTATAAGCAACAATATTGGAAAAATAGGAGTTTGTCTTAAAATATTCTATAACTGCTTTAGTTACACAATTTGCAGGGACAGTTTTGTCCCACCATTTTATATTGTACTTTCGTATAAGGGTCGGCAATATTGTCATATCCAATTATTCGTCATTCACATGATATTCTGTCATAAAAATCCAAGGGACTTGAAAATTGTGACAAAAGAGTAGCCATGTGGGGATGAAGAAATGTGATCTGAAAATTTACAATTGTTTTTGAATTGTTCAAATGCTTCTCCTACATCTGTTGGGACTATGGTTTTATCAATTTCATAAGTTTTTCCAACACTTATGAAACCAATATGGCGTAGGGTAAGGGAGATGTGTACTAAAGTAGAAAAAGAAGGATATTGAAAAGGAATCATTTTGTTTATAAAATGCTCGGGTCCAATTAGTAATATAGTCTCAATAATTAAACTCCGATACCGAGTTTATTTGACTTGAAAGTTCTATTGGTTTGTGTGGTTCCACACCCCAACCAGACATTGTTAATATTTTTAAAATAAGAATTTTGCAATAGCAAATTTTTGCCTGATTTTCTTTATTAAACGTGTATTGAAATTTGACTGAATTTGTTTGTGTTAACATAAAATAATTGGCTATTTCCAAAATTGTCTGGTAAATATTGGTGATGAACTGGTAAAAGTAATATTAAAATTGGTAGCGATGCCAGTTTTTGTTCATTTCGAAAAATTCTGGTTTAAAAGTGCAAATATAATCTTCATTTGATTTGTAAACATAGTTACATGAAGGAGTATGTCTTGGGTATTTGCTTTGTGTTGCTAATTTTGCAGAAAGATTTTGGCTTTGTTGGGTAAACCTAAATTGTTCAATTGTTAGGGTTTGTTTAAAAGTGGGTGTCTTATGATGACGACGGTTTAGATGGACCAGTTGGAGAGAGGATGAAAAATCTATTTTTTATTTTTGGTGTTTTATCTGGTATATAATGGGGTGGTCTGAAAGCAGGTCTGAATTGTGAGGGGGTATTAGATTGTGTAATATTTCTTCTTTTGTTTCCATTGATGATTTGTTTTTAGCATAATCCTTCTTCGTAGGGGTTGTTACCCTGATCATTTTCCCTGCAAAAATTCTCTAGTAAGAAAATCAGGAATAAATTTTTCATCACCTAATATATGAATGATTTCAAAGTCGAAAATAGATAAAAGTGTTTGCCATCTTGCAATATTTGTTTAGAAGCTAAATTTTTTACATCTTTTTGCAATACATCTTTTGCTGCTTTACAATCGACTTTGATAGTAAATTTTTGGTTTGGTAAATCATTTTGGAATTTAGTTATACATAAAACAGTTGAGATTATTTCTTTTTTAATTGTTGAATAATATTTTTGAGTTGTGTTCCAAATTCCTGAATGGTATCTCATTATTTGGTCTTGGCCTTTAACAGTTTGTTTGAGTATACCACCATATCCTATCTCGGGGGCATATGTTTCAACGATTTTTGGGGCCTGTTGGTCACAAAGGGCCAAACACGGAAGAGTTTTAATATTTTTCTTGATGAGTAGTACTATTTTGGTATGTTCATTTGCCTAAGGGATGGGTTTTTTCTTTAACTTATCAAAAAGTGGTTTACAAACTTTTTCTTGGATTAGGAAAAATTATGCCACATAATTTAAAGATTCTAAAAATCTTTGTAACTAGTTTCTATCTTTTATTTCATTTGAGAATTTGTTTGCGAAATATATTGATCGTTGTATTGGTATGACTATTAGTAATTTCATAACCTAAAAATCTTATTTTAGTTTGGTACAATTTCATTTTTGTTGTTTATAAAACTAATACATTTTTTTCTACAATTTTATAGAAAATATTTAGATGTTTTTTCGTCTAGATTATCACCGAATATTAAAACGTCATCTATATAAAATATTATGAAAGTTTATGGATTGATTATTTCGTTCATAATGTTTTAAAACTCAATTGGTGCATTCTTTATTCCAAACGACATTATATTCCATTCATATTGTCCAAAAGGGACAGTAAAAGTTGTTTTGTACATATCTTCTTCTGCAATTTGTATTTGCTATAAACCAGATTTTAAATTGAACTTTGAAAATACCTTGACACTTTGTAATCTTTTCAAAAGGTCTTGCTTATTAGGGATTGGGTATCTTATCCATTGGAGGGCTTTGTTTAATGGTTTGTAATTTATAACTAATCTAGGTGCACCTATTTCAATTTCAGCATTTTAATATACATAAAAAGTGGGGCACGACCATGGTAACTTACTATTCCCAATTATTTTTTTGTTTAGAAGATCTTGAATTTCTTTTTTTTTTTTAGTATTCTAAAAGTTCTTGGTTTATTTGTATTGGACGTGCTTTTGTTGGAATTAATTTTTCATTGAAATCTTTTTCATATGGTAATGTCATTATGTGTTTTTTCTGGTCCCATAATTCAGTTGGGAGGTCCGAACATTAATATTTTTTCAACTTATTTAATTCCTTCTATTTTTATTTTATATTTTTTCGTATCCAATCTTTCTTCAATTCTTTTTATTTGGACATCTTCCTTCAAGAAAAGGATCTGCTTTTGCAGAGAATTAATTTTATAAATGTTCTGTAATTAGAAAGAATTAACATCGTGCATAGAAATAGGATATAAAAATTTGAATAATTTTGTTGTCCTAATATTTTTGTTTCAACTCCTTTCTCAGATACAGTGAATGGATATAAAATTTGTAAGAATGAATTTCCTAAAATGATATTAATATTTAATCCCTTAATTAACATTAAACTTGTTTTGAAGCAAATAATATTGTTACATATATGAGCATCTGAGATTTTATATTTAACTTTAACTTTTGTAGAATTGGCTGTTGATAAACTTTGTTTGGTGTTTTAAAAATATTTTGATGGTATTAATACTTCTTCAACGCAATTCATATCTGCTCCCGAGTCTAACATGACAATTCCACTAAATTCAAAATCTTTGATTTTCATATTAATATGTACTACCACTTTTGAAATTTGACTGTTGTTATTGTATTTAAAGATTCGTTCATGAAGTCATATCAGTGTTGTCTTGTTGTTCAGTTGAATTATCAATTGTTGATAGTTGGAGCTTAATTTTTCTAGGGTGAATTCTTTTCTTAATTCAACGTGATCTCTTTTTAATTTCAAATATCCTTTTCATAATCGTTTAAGCTCTATTTTTAGTTCTTTTATTTCGTTCCGTAGATCTTTTTGTTTTCTTTTTATATCAAATAATTTAATGACATATTCGTACTGTGTTAGTTTGCTTGATTCTTCTGTTGTTTCCTCCTGAATTGCCTTTGCTAGTTGTTTTAGAAATTTCTTTTTCATTGTAGGGTCATTTACTCTTTTTTTTTTTTTCAGAATTGTGTCATATTCAGTTGATACATTTATTTTATTATTACAGAAACAAATTTTATTATTACATTCACAGTCACTATTTGTGTTACTTGATGAGGTCTCTCCTTGTGATTCTTATTCTTTCATGTCAGATTGTTGATTAAGTTGCTCTAATTTATCTAATACTCCCTCTGTCCCATTTGAAGCTTCACCTTTTACCCAAATGAGTATCTCATTAGAAGGTTCATCTTTCCTAAAATGGTAAAAAATATGGGTCACACTTGTCAACTCTACTCACTTCTTCCTCTCACATACTTAAATTGTGGACCCTACTTGTCATACCTACTAACTTTTCCTTCTCACACAATTAAATTAAGAGTCCCACTTGTCATATCCACTCACTTCTTTCCTATCACAACCCTTCTCCCACTCATCACTTTTCTTAATTTGTGTGCCCTCACCAAAATGGTGAAGCTTCAAATGGGACGGAGAGAGTATTTGTTTTGTTTCTTTTATTTGCAGGGAATTACAAATTTCTTGAATCTTTTTTCTCATATAACAATTGTTTGCTATTTGACCTTTCTTTTTGTATAAAAAACAAGTTATATCTGAGTTATATTTTTTAATATTTTTATTAGGGCTTATTTTCTTGTAATAATTAGGAGTAGACATATTTTTATTATTTCTAGGTTTTGTATGTCTTTTCTTATATCTATTATTAGAAGTATTATATTCGTTTGATTGGTGTTGTTACTTAGTATATTTTTTTTCTTTTGGGCCGTTGGAGTCTTTCAAAGCCAAATTGTTTACACCAATGTTATAATTCTTTTTAGTTTGCATACTTTTTTTTTTAGTTTATTTTGTAATTTAAGATCTTGACATAATTTTAATCCTGTAATATTTACACAGGAGATCAGATCTCCATATGTTAGGTCGTCATATGATACATGACCAAATTTTTGTTCTATTGTTTCTCGAACTTTCACAGTGAATATACTTGGTAATCCAGTGATAAATTTCTATTTCTAATGATAGACATTAGAATCAGCTAGAGTGAATAGTCTTTTTAAGAAAGTATCTTTGTACCATTTAAAATTTTCTAGCTTTCTGCATTTAAGATTTTGTAATATTTCACTATTTCTTTCTGTATATAAATCTAAATCTTCTATGAAGTGTGTTGTAATATTATGTACTAGGTAAAGTAACCGACAATGTTCTCGTTGACCAAGATCATTTAAAATCGATTGATCTTGTTTATTTACTTTTAATGCTGTTAGAATGTTGGCTTTAATTGTATCGCTTAATCAGGGCCGGCCCAGGGTGAAGTTGAGGAACCTAGGGCTTTAGGCCTCACCAAAATATTGGCCTCCATTTTTTGTTATTTTTTGTTAGACGGTTAGTAGTAGTAGTAGTATGTTTTTGATTTTTTTAATTGTCCTATCTATCTATTATTCTATTACTACCTTGAAAGAAACAAAGAGTTAAAGCTTGCAAATTACTGGCTTTACGGCCTGTCCGAGTCCAACTCTTTGATTTCCTAAAACAAAGTTAAACGGTTATTTTTTTCACTTAATACTTAATAGCTATATTTATAATCCATCTCATTATTCCAAGACAATCTTCTTCGGTTCTTTCCTTCTTGATTCCAATCCTCTATTTTTCTCAAATTGACATTGACAATTACGATTTGCAATTTGTGAACAAAGCGGAGGATCGATCGATCGAGTAAACTAATTGGCAATATTGGGCTTTGCCTTGCGAGGCCGCGACCAGGTTTATTTGTTCTAACTACTTTTTTCTTAGTATTATGCATTATTGCCTTGATTTGATAATTTGATTTATAGTCATTTATTTTAATTTTGTGAAAATTTATTATTAATAATTTTAATAATAAATTTTTATTTACTTTAGAAAGGCCTCATTTTAGAGTTCGTTTTAGGCCTCCGTATTGATTGGGCCGGCCCTGCACTTAATAGTTTGTCTGATACCGAATAAAGGCCAAGAGAATAGAATGACTGAACGATAATGACAAGAATCAATTTCGAAAGCCAAAGATTTTCTTTTCTATTTCATAAAATCAAAGTCTGAATCAAAACATAACCCTAACATTGTTTAAATACTAATCTAAGAATATTCTAGAGCCCTATCAAAACCCTAATACAACTTTTAATTGAAAGTACTAAAATACCCTAATTAATAAATCACTAAAACCCTAAAACCCATAAAACAAATCAAGCCCAAATCAAACCAAAACTGAAGCCCAATGCGTTGCTGATGTTTCCCCCGTCTGCCCTCCAGGCGGGCGCCTGAGACTCCACGAGGCGGCCGCCCCACTTCCAGCCCCTGCCTCTGTTTCTGTCGTTGCTGCTTTGTTGCTTGCTGCTGGTTCTGTCGTTGCTGTCTTCTGCCAACCTGCATCATCCTCCCCTCCTTAGAAAAGACTCGTCCTCGAGTCAATATCCTCGATATGAACACCACTATACCCCGAAAAATCTGAACACCATCCGCAAAAGGAATTTGATGCCCTTGACGAACTCTAAATTTCATTGCTCTTGTGATACTGTCCATCCAATCAGCCCAATGCGTGGACATAAAGAACTCAATAATTAATTTCCGAATGATGTATCGAGCAAAAGAACGGGAAACATGTAGGTGTTAGTGCCCTAGGCCTATAGAGATAGACTTATTTGTAATGTC
This sequence comes from Adenophora triphylla var. japonica, assembly GCA_022495995.1. Classification (NCBI taxonomy): domain Eukaryota; kingdom Viridiplantae; phylum Streptophyta; class Magnoliopsida; order Asterales; family Campanulaceae; genus Adenophora; species Adenophora triphylla. The sequence goes on along the minus strand of JAFEMH010000887.1, from coordinate 471,226 downwards.
ATTATTCATTTATATATGAGATTATTACTTTGATTATTATATATGTTTGCATGTTTATTGTAATAATCGTGTCCCTAGTACTTATGAAGCACTAGTATGAAGTCTAATGGATAATCATGTGATCATTATATGCATGGAGATGCACATTAGATTCATGGGTACTTGTTAGAGAACAAGGTACTGGACTTGACCCATTATGAGATTTATGTCATGGTCAAATGTCATAATTAAATCTCATATAGTCATATCATTGATATCCTTTGACCTGAGATTATCATCGTCTTCCGCTCGATGAATATCATGTTTGATATAGTTTAACGTTGTCTTTAACCGTATGACAATAAGGGCTATCATTGGCATGGTATGATTCTTGTTGGGAAGAATGATAAGTCAAGATGGAAATTGTCCCTCGTAAAGAGAGATGTTTGCTAGGCCACTCGTAAGTAAGATTGATGTAGTGCATGGCCATGCCCGAATGAATTAATGTGATTAATGTCATTCGATTAATCAATTTACTTGATAACGAGAAAGCATTGAACAATATGAGTTGACGTGGACCATGACTCATGTTCAATATAACATCGTGTGACAATGGGATTGTGATATGTTCTATATAGGAAATCGAACTTGATATTATATTATTTGGGTAGGAATGATGGCTTGCTAGAGTCCGCTCATGTCTTATGAGGATCGATGTGATCAAACTCATTGCCAACATAATATAGTCCTATGGGGTCACACGCATCGAACGAATTGTCAAAAATGAAGAATATGGAGTTTTTGTTCTCAGGGGACGACTCGTCCCCAGGCCAGAACCAACTATTCCCCTTAAAGGGGACGCCAGATTCAGAAGTTGGGTGCCAGGGGACGACTCGTCCCCTGGGGGACGACTCGTCCCCTGGGCACTGGACTGACGCGGAATTGACTTAAAACTAGGGTTTTCACGAGGGGAAAAGTTTTATAACGTATAAATACTTATCCCTGGTTGCCCTAGCCGTCAAGAGAACGTTTTGGCTTGAGAGAAACATCAAAAGTGAGAGATTTCAATTGAGAATTGAAAATCAAACACCACCAAATCCATTGTTCTTCATTGATTGAAAGGTGTTTCAATCAATAGGATCTAGCAATCCTCCTAGAAGAGTTTTAGGGTTCGTTCATCACGTGGATACACATAGAGGATCTTCGCTCGTCAAGATCTTTGGTTCGTGATTCCCGTTCGTTCATCAAGGATTAACAAGGTCGTTCAATCTGGAGTTGGGTCAAGTTTATCAAAGGCAAAAGCATTCAAGGTTGGTATTTCTATTTCATCTTTCTTAATTATTCATCTAGAACGGATTCTAGGGCTTGGGGTTTTTCGAGTTATTGCTTATTCCGCTGCGCATGGACCCTCGAAACCCTACAGTGGTATCAGAGCCCCGTTCATGATGCTTAGTTAGATAATCATGATAATTGTGTAATATGATTATATGAATTTTCATGATGTGCATGATCTAGAATATGAAATTGTATGAATTTTACTTGTGAAGTAATTGTATATATAGATATACCATGATTATGAAATTGTAATATATGATTAATATGATTAATCTAGATTATGGGATGTCAATTTCATTAATATGATTAATGTGATTAATCTAGGATGTTTGTGAAGTATTACTTGGTATATTGGTGGACACCAAAACCTTCCCCACAGGCACTTCGATGGAAGTGTGGGATAAACTTGGAGCACGTGGCCGCGTACTAGTAATTACTGATCAAATGTGATATGTGTTGCATCATTCCATGTTCATAATTATGCTCATATAGTTTTCATGAATCAACCTTGGGATGTAATTGATAAGCATGAAAAATTGAACCTTCTTTGTAATTTGAGTTTGTTTATGCCACCCATGTTTAAACACTTGTGAGTACACAGATAGTTTCATGTAGGCTACGCCACAGCGAGGTACATTGATTCTATCTTTGTATGATCAAGATGAGCAAACAGTGATTGCTATACGTTTAACATGGTTGAACTCAATTAGGCTATCAAAACAGTTTTGGGCCTAAGGCATAAGATGAGATTGAAACATGTGACATATGATGTCTATAATCTCATAATGATCTAAGAGTCATATATAGATATGATTGATAAATGTTATCTACCTTTTTAGTTTAATTTTGAGCAGTCGTGCCATAGCCGACTTGAAATTAAATTAAAGTTGGGTCTTAGCCTATTAAATTATATTATACATGTTTGTATAAGAAGGTTATATAATTTAGTGGGAGTATTTGTGAAATACGTTAATTAATCTCTTAAATGAATTGGTACTTATATGTGTTCATATCTTGTTGCATATCTTTGTAGATCACTGGCTGTAAACAATAATCAAAACATGTCACTGCGATCAGTCCTTGAGAAGGACAAGTTAGAGGAGAATGGCAATAACTATGTTGATTGGATCCGCAGTTTGGGAATTGTTCTCAAACAGGAAAGGAAGTTGTACATTCTCGATGGACCCGTTCCACCCGAGCCGGCTGCTAATGCAACTAAAGCGGAAAGGGACCAACATAAGAAGCATATGGATGATTCTATTGATGTTGGTTGCCTAATGCTTGCTACCATGTGTAAGGCTCTTAAGGACCTTGTACACATGGAAGCCTATGATTTGGGGAAATCATTTGAAGGAAATGTTCCAGTTGCAAGCACGTACGGAAAGGTTTGACACTATGAAGGCTCTTCATTCATGCAAGATGATTGAAGGACAACCTGTTGGGCCTCATGTGTTGAAGATGAAGGGTCACCTCGAACACCTTGAGAGGCTTGGGTATCCTATCCAGTTAGAGCTGGCTACGGATATGATATTGCATTCACTCCCGAGAGTTATAATCGGTTTGTTACGAATTATAACATGAATGGGATGAATAAATCTCTGTCTGAATTGTATGGGATGTTAAAGAATGCGGAGAACAATATTACCAAGAAAACCAATCAAGTGTTGATGGTGAATAAAGGAAAGGGGTTCAAAAACAAGGGTAAAGCAAAAGTTGCTAAACCGGAGGCAAATGTTGCCGTTGCTGAGAAGCCTAAACCCAAATCCCAAAAGGATGCGGTGTGCTACCATTGCAAGGAAACTGGGCATTGGAGGCGTAATCGCAAGCTTTATCAGGGAAGGATCAAGAAGAAGGGCAATGAGATTGCCATGACTTCGTGTATCTATGTGATAGATATTTTACTTTCTACCTCTAGTTCTTGGGTATTAGATACCGGATGTGGATCTCACATTTGCCTAAATGTGCAGGGACTAAAGAATAGAAGGTTGCTCAAAGAGGGTGAAGTAGATCTACGGGTTGGAAATGGAGCAAGAGTTGCTGCATTAGCCGTAGGGACTTACGAAGTCACTTTACCAAGCGGATTAATTTTAGTTTTAAATAACTGTTATTATGTTCCGGATTTGAGCAGAAACATTATTTCTATTTCATGTTTAGACAATGAGGGTTACAATTTTCTTATTGCGAATAAGAAATTTTCAATTTATTTGAATGACATGCTTTATTGTGTTGCTCATTCTTTTAATGGCCTTTATGTCTTGGATGTTGAGAATAATGTTGATAATGTCTATCATGTTAGTAAGAAATCCAAACCAAATAATGTGAATGACACATATAAATGGCATTGCCGTCTTGGGCACATAAACGAGAAACGCATCTCTAAACTCCATAAAGATGGATATTTAGACTCATATGATTATGAATCATATGATGTTTGCGAGTCTTGTTTATTGGGCAAGATGACTAAAGCACCTTTTACTAAGAGTAGTGAAAGGGCTAGTGATTTGTTGGCTCTCGTACATACTGATGTATGTGGACCAATGAATAGCATTGCTAGGGGAGGATTTCGGTACTTCATAACGTTCACTGATGACTTATCCAGATATGGCTACGTCTATCTGATGAAGTACAAAAGTGAAGCATTTGAGATATTTAGAATATTTCAAAGTGAAGTACAAAATCAACTTGGCAAAACTATTAAAACACTTCGATCCGATCGAGGTGGTGAATATTTGAGCCAAGAATTTGACGATCATCTGAAAAGTTGTGGAATTGTTTCAGAACTTACTCCACCCGGAACACCACAATGGAATGGTGTGTCCGAGAGGAGAAATCGAACTCTATTAGATATGGTTCGATCGATGATGAGTCAAGTGAACCTTCCTATTTCCTTTTGGGGACATGCACTGGAAACAGCCGCTTTCACACTTAACAAGGTCCCTACTAAATCGGCTCCTAAAACCCCACATGAGATGTGGCATGGAAGAAAGCCTAGCTTATCTTTCATGAAGATTTGGGGATGTGAGGCTTATATAAAGAAATTGGTTTCTGAACATAAACTTGCACCTAGATCTGATAAATGTATTTTCGTTGGTTATCCTAAGGAAACGAAAGGATATCAATTTTACAACCAATCCGAGAACAAAGTGTTTGTTGCTCGACACGGTGTCTTTCTAGAGAAAGAGTTTCTCTCTAAAGAAACTAGTGGGAGTAAAATTGATCTTGAAGAAATTCAAGAACCTGAAAATGACATAGAGCCAGTAGTAGAGACGGAACCAAATTCACAAGCTGTTGTGGAACCGGTTCAAGATACACAAGTTCTTCGCAGATCGGATAGGATACGATCCGAACACGAGAGATATGGATTTCTCATGACGGAAAGTAATGAAGTAGAAATCATTGAGAATGATGAACCTACTTCCTATCAAGAGGCGATGTCCACTCCTGATTCGGACAAGTGGCTAGGAGCCATGGAATCCAAAATCAAATCCATGTACGATAATCAAGTTTGGAACTTGATTGATCCACCCGAAGGTGTAAAAACCATAGGGTGCAAGTGGGTTTTCAAAAGAAAACCGACATGGATGGGAAGGTACATACTTATAAGGCTAGGCTAGTTGCTAAGGGGTATAGGCAGATTCATGGCGTTGACTATGATGAAACCTTTTCGCCCGTAGCAATGCTTAAGTCGATTAGAATCCTAATTGCCATAGCCGCATATTACGACTATGAGATATGGCAAATGGACGTCAAAACAGCGTTTCTTAACGGAAACCTACTTGAGGATGTATACATGATACAGCCTGAAGGGTTTGTCGATCCAAAGGATTCTAACAAAGTGTGTAAGTTGCAGAGATCCATTTATGGATTGAAGCAAGCTTCCGGAGAGTTTGGAATCTACGTTTTGATGAATCGATCAAAGAGTTTGGCTTCATCAAAAACGAAGATGAACCTTGTGTATACAAGAAGATAAGTGGGAGCATAGTGCTATTTACGGTATTGTATGTCGATGACATCTTGCTCATTGGAAACAATGTTCACACTTGAGACTGTAAAGTCCTGGTTAGGAAAATGTTTCTCAATGAAAGATATGGGTGAGGCGGCTTATATCCTTGGTATCAAGATCTATAGAGATAGATCAAGAAGGATGATTGGTTTGAGTCAGAGTACATATATTGACAAGGTCCTTAGAAGATTCAGCATGGAAAATTCTAAGAGAGGATACTTGCCAATGGGACATGGCATTACTCTTAGCAAGACTCATTGTCCTAAGACAAATGATGAGCGAAAGAGGATGAGTGATATACCATATGCTTCGGCAATTGGGTCTATCATGTATGCCATGTTATGTACTAGACCTGATGTCTCGTACGCTCTAAGCGCAACGAGTAGATACCAGTCTGATCCTGGTGAGAACCATTGGATAGCTGTCAAGAATATCCTTAAGTACTTGAGAAGGACTAAGGATGTATTCTTGGTATTTGGAGGAATGGAAGATGATCTGGTTGTAAAGGGTTACACAGATGCAAGCTTCCAAACCGACAAAGATGACTATAGATCGCAATCTGGTTTTGTGTTTATGCTAAATGGAGGTCTGTTTGTTGGAAGAGTTCCAAGCGAGCAGCGTTGCTTGATTCTACAACAGAAGTCGAATACATAGCAGCATCAGATGCGGCTAAGGAGGCGGTTTGGATCAAGAAGTTCGTTAGTGACTTAGAAGTCGTTCCGAGTATCACTAACCCGATAGAGCTGTTCTGTGACAACAATGGTGCTATTGCCCAAGCAAAAGAACCAAGGTCACATCAGCGATCCAAACACATTTTGAGACGCTTCCACCTCATTCGAGAAATCTGTGAAAGGGAGGACGTCAAGATATGCAAGGTACCAACGGATGACAACATCTCGGACCCTCTCACCAAGCCTTTACCACAAGCTAAACATGATGGTCATGTTAGGTCCATGGGTATAAGATACATGAATGATTGGGCCTAGTGCAAGTGGGAGACTTGTAGGTGTTAGTGCCCTAGGCCTATAGAGATAGACTTATTTGTAATGTCATTATTCATTTATATATGAGATTATTACTTTGATTATTATATATGTTTGCATGTTTATTGTAATAATCGTGTCCCTAGTACTTATGAAGCACTAGTATGAAGTCTAATGGATAATCATGTGATGATTATATGCATGGAGATGCACATTAGATTCATGGGTACTTGTTAGAGAACAAGGTACTGGACTTGACCCATTATGAGATTTATGTCATGGTCAAATGTCATAATTAAATCTCATATAGTCATATCATTGATATCCTTTGACCTGAGATTATCATCGTCTTCCGCTCGATGAATATCATGTTTGATATAGTTTAACGTTGTCTTTAACCGGATGACAATAAGGGCTATCATTGGCATGATATGATTCTTGTTGGGAAGAATGATAAGTCAAGATGGAAATTGTCTCTCGTAAAGAGAGATGTTTGCTAGGCCACTCGTAAGTAAGATTGATGTAGTGCATGGCCATGCCCGAATGAATTAATGTGATTAATGTCATTCGATTAATCAATTTACTTGATAACGAGAAAGCATTGAACAATATGAGTTGACGTGGACTATGACTCATGTTCAATATAACATCGTGTGACAATGGGATTGTGATATGTTCTATATAGGAAATCGAACTTGATATTATTTTATTTGGGTAGGCATGATGGCTTGCTAGAGTCCGCTCATGTCTTATGAGGATCGATGTGATCAAACTCATTGCCAACATAATATAGTCCTATGGGGTCACACGCATCGAACGAATTGTCAAAAATGAAGAATATGGAGTTTTTGTTCTCAGGGGACGACTGGTCCCAAGGCCAGAACCAACTATTCCCCTTAAAGGGGACGCCAGATTCAGAAGCTGGGTGCCAGGGGACGACTCGTCCCCTGGGGGACGACTCGTCCCCTGGGCACTGGACTGACGCGGAATTGACTTAAAACTAGGGTTTTCACGAGGGGAAAAGTTTTATAACGTATAAATACTTACCCCTGGTTGCCCTAGCCTTCAAGAGAACGTTTTGGCTTGAGAGAAACATCAAAAGTGAGAGATTTCAATTGAGAATTGAAAATCAAACACCACCAAATCCATTGTTCTTCATTGATTGAAAGGTGTTTCAATCAAAAGGATCTAGCAATCCTCCTAGAAGAGTTCTAGGGTTCGTTCATCGCGTGGATACACATAGAGGATCTTCGCTCTTCAAGATCTTTGGTTCGTGATTCCCGTTCGTTCATCAAGGATTAACAAGATCGTTCAATGCTGAGTCAGGTCAAGTTTATCAAAGGCAAAAGCATTCAAGGTTGGTATTTCTATTTCATCTTTCTTAATTATTCATCTAGAACGGATTCTAGGGCTTGGGGTTTTTCGAGTTATTGCTTATTCCGCTGCGCATGGACCCTCGAAACCCTACAGAACATACGTGTCAAACGGATCGGTGTACCCAAGATCAGCGGTAACCGTTCAAACGTCCGCACCAAGTTTGCCCCTTGCTTAGCAACTACTTCCTTGGCCTCTTTCTCTGACTCAACAACGGATTCAATGTCATCAACAAGATTTGATGTCATCGCTTGAGGAACATCACCACGACACCCATCAAACATAGGTGGTTTGGTACCAATCAACAAGGTCTTCTTGACTTGAAGATTCGAAAAACCCTCTTTAAAATTAACAGAATCCATCCAAGACTCAATCGAATCTTCCCGAACTTGCATCAAACAGAGGGGGTTTTGACCAATCAACAAGGTTTTCCTCACTTGAAGATTCGACAAAAATACCCTCTTTGAACTCAACAGTATCAATCCAAAAATCAACGGAATCATTAGGAATGGCCTTACCTTCGATTTCTGGAGATTCGATCCTCCTATCGATCTTCCTCGAATGGTTAGCTTCATACCTATCATGAAGTCCCTGATTTTGGCCGAGGGAATCCATCCCCTCTTGATAGTACTCCTTTTCTTCGGCTGGAACAACCGGATCTGAACCCCTCATCGCTAAAAGTTTTTCTCTGCGATCCAAGCGGATTTGGAGTATTTGAATCTGTCTTCGTACCTCCTCTATCTCGATATTGCGACGGCGTCGTCTGTACTGATGGTCATCTTCTTGGGGCTCCGCTGCACGGCTGCTCCATCGACCACTACGTCCACCACGAACCACGCTTCCTCGTTCAACCATTGATATACGAACCGAAACTCTGATACCAAATGATACCGAATAAAGGCCAAGAGAATAGAATGACTGAACGATAATGACAAGAATCAATTTCGAAAGCCAAAGCTTTTCTTTTCTATTTCATAAAATCAAAGTCTGAATCAAAACATAACCCTAACATTGTTTAAATACTAATCTAAGAATATTCTAGAGCCCTATCAAAACCCTAATACAACTTTTAATTGAAAGTACTAAAATACCCTAATTAATAAATCACTAAAACCCTAAAACCCATAAAACAAATCAAGCCCAAATCAAACCAAAACTGAAGCCCAATGCGTTGCTGATGTTTCCCCCGTCTGCCCTCCAGGCGGGCGCCTGATACTCCACGAGGCGGCCGGCCCACTTCCAGCCCCTGCCTCTGTTTCTGTCGTTGTTGCTTTGTTGCTTGCTGCTGGTTCTGTCATTGCTGTCTTCTGCCAACCTGCATCATTGTCCCACCATGTTCTCAATTCTCCCGTAAAGCCTAGAATTATATTTTCAGTTGCTTGTATTTCTGTAGCGTTAGCACCTGATTTATAGATATTTCCAACTATAATCATTTCTTTTGTTATTTGGATGATTTCTATTTAACTTATATCATCTATGTTTCATTCATATATTTTTTTGCATTATATTATTTACTTCTTTTGTTTATTATTATAAGATCATCCGGTTGTTTTCGGCGGTGAGGAGAATATTATAATGCGTTTATCAGCATTTCTCTTTTATTGTCACTTGTTTCAGAATTTTCTATTTCTGATTTTTCAGAAGACGATGAGGATGAATCATAATTATATTTTGATAATAAAGTTATTTTATTATTGGTAGATGATGATTCATCGTTATTGTTTAGATGAGAATAAATTTGGTTAGATAATTGTTTTATTGGATTATATAAGTTTGGTGTAATTCGGCTTATCACAAAAGGATTATCTGGTGTGGGTTTTTTTCATACATCTTATATATATATATTTTTTAGGTGAATTGTATGTTTTTGCATATGCTTGGAATCTTGATAATCTTTTGTTAAATAAAATAGTATTTTCTGTTGGAGATGGAGATTGAATTGAAGAGCTATAAATATCGTCCAAATTTATCCTACACACTTGGTTTGTAATATTATCTAATTTGTTTTCTACTATGTCTATTTGTTGTAATAATGTATGAAGGGTTAAATTTGTCCAATTTGCTTGTAAATATGTTTCTTTATTAATTTCTATGGCTTTTTCACTAACTGATCTTATATCCACTATTGAATTTATTCCAATGCTTATACCATTTTTCCTAAAATATGCTAATTCTAATGATGGTTTTTCTCCTTCATAACAATCTTCAGATGGTCCACCAATTTGGATTTCATTTTCTAATTTTTTTTAAGACACTAAATTTTGTATATATAATCATTTTCTAAAAATTCAAAAAATGGGATGTGTCTTTCTATGTTTTGGCAAAATTCGTAATAATATTTTTTTATATATTCTTGTTTATCTTTTGTATAATAATCAAAGAACCTTTTTCTGTTTTGTTTATTATATTTATTGTTAAAATCTTTTCTCATAATTAATCAATTAAGATAATTACCTAATTAATCAATTGTAAAATAAATGCAATATATAATATATAAATTAAAATAATAGAGTTGTTAAGATCTTACTTCGTATTGATATTGGCTTTCGAATTGTACAGGATTGTTGATGCTGATAGAAATCGAAGAACTGAAAGGAAACAAACATCTAGTACAATAGTTGTTGTTTTTTGCTAAGAAAAATGGATGTTTGTACGATGGGGGGGGGTAGTTCCCCTTTTATAATATTCATACTTGAAAATTTATCTGATTTTATTGATTGTTTACAACTGGCTTTGTGATGGTGGATGATGAGAAGGATTGTCGAATGGTGATGGGCCGCTTTCTTCTTTTGCACCGAAATTAGTTTTGATAATGTGCTAGCATTCCACCTTTTCCTTATATTATTATTATAATTGTACCTGGGTAAAGAAATCATCATTGTCATTATTATTTTCTTCCTTAAGGTGGACTGAGCCGGTACTACTGGTTTAATTGCTGAGTTCTAATAGGATTTGTTTCATATATACCTTTGATGTACATTTGACCATCTTTGGCATTAATTGTTTTTTCTTTGCAAGGAATTCTTCATTTTTTTATACTTGTTGAAGAGCAACAATATTTGAAAAATGGAGGTTTATCTTAAAATATTTTGTAACTGCTTTTGTTACAGAATTTGAAGGGTCAGTTTTGTCCCACCATTTTATCTTGTACTTTCGTACAAGGGTCGCCAGTATTGTCATATCCAATTGTTCATCATTCAAATGATATTCTGTTATAAAAATCCAAGGGACTTGAAAATTATGACAAAAGAGTAGCCATGTGGGGACGAAGAAATGTGATTTGGAAATTTACAATTGTTTTTTAATTGTTCAAATGCTTCTTCTACATCCGCTGGGAATATGGTTTTGTCCATTTCATAAGTTTTACACCACTTATAAAATCAATATGGCGTAGGGTAAGGGAGATGTGGACTAAAGTAGAAAAAGAATGACATTGAAAAGGAATCATTTTGTTTATAAAATGCTCGGGTTCAAGCAGTAATATAGTACCAATAATTAAACTTGGTTACCGAGTTTATTTAACTAGAAAGTTCTCTTGGTTTGTGTGGTTCCATACCCCAATCAGAGACTGTTAATATTTTGAAAATAAAAATTATGCAATAGCAAATTTTTGTCTGATTTTCTTTATCAAACGTGTATTGAAATTTGATTGAATTTGTTTGAGCTAAAATATTCTCATAAAATAGTTAGCTCTTTCCAAAATTGCATGGTAAATATTGGTGTTGAACTGGTAAAAGTAACTCTGAAAATTGGTAGGGATGCCAGTTTTTGTTCATTTCGAAAAATTCTGGTTCAAAAGTGCAAATATAATCCTTATTTGGTTTGTAAACATAGCTACATGGAGGAGTATGTCTTGGGTATTGGCTTTGTGTTGCTAATTTGCAGAAGGATTTTGGCTTTGTTGGGTAAACCCGAATTGTTCAATTGTCAGGGTTTGTTTAAAAGTGGGTGTCTTCTGTGTCATAGATGGCGACGGTTTAGATGGATCAGTTGGAGAGAGGATGAAAAATTTATTTTCCATTTTTTTGGTGTTTTATCTGAGATATATAGGGGTGATCTGAAAGCAGGTCTGAATTGTGATGGGGTAGGGTTAGATTATGTAATTGTTCCCATTGTCTTTGGCTTCACATTTATTTCTTCTTTTGTATCCATTGATGATTTGTTTTTAGAATAATCCTTCTTCGTAGGGGTCGTTAATCAATGGATACAAAAGAAGAAATAAATATGAAGCCAAAGACAATGGGAACAATTACACAGTATAACCCTACCCCTCACAATTCAGACCTGCTTTCAGATCACCCTTGTATATCCCAGATAAAACACCAAAAAAATGGAAAATAGATTTTCCATCCTATCTCCAACTGGTCCATCTAAACCGTCGTCAACTATGACACATAAGACACCCACTTTTAAACAAACCCTGACAATTGAATAATTCGGATTTACCCAACAAAGCCAAAATCCTTCTGCAAAATTAGAAACACAAATCCAATACCCAAGACATACTCCTCCATGTAGCTATGTTTACAAACCAAATAAAGATTATATTTGCACTTTTGAACTAGAATTTTTGAAAATGAACAAAAAATGGCATACATACCAATTTTCAGAGTTACTTTTACCAGTTCATCACCAATATTTATCAGGCAATTTTGGAAAGATCTAACTATTTTATGAGAATATTTTAGCTCAAACAAATTCAATCAAATTTCAATACACGTTTGATAAAGAAAATCAGACAAAAATTTGCTATTTGTAGCGATGCGTGAATTTTTTAACATCTTTTGAGTCGCCACTTATTATTTATTTAGGAAAACAATAAGAAAAACCTTTTAATTATTTTTAGATATTTGAGGGTTCGGGGGTTAAGTTATGGAATGGGAAGGTCGAGGAGCACCCATTTCACCCAATCCGAAGATTGGTCTTGCCAATTGAGTATTATCAATCTTTTCAATTTATAATAAAATAAAGGAATAAGAAAACCCTAATCAATTTCTTGATTAGGAATGTCGGATTGTATGCTTCGAGATCACCTCCTTCGATTGAAGGGACTCTAGGCTAATCCTTTTGATGGGATTACACTACTCTAAAAGCCAATAGAGAGGTTGAGAAGAAGAATAAAAGTATAGGAGTTTACCTTGTTTAGGGAGTATTTGATTTAGAACGTGGTTCTAAGATGTCTTCTCGGTCGAGAAGTGATTTGGGCAGAGTTTCGACTCAATATGAGAGTCAAATCTTGATGCGGACAGAGCTTCGCCTCAATCCTTGATTCGGGCTTTGATGTTTGTTGATCAACAAGGTTGATAAACAAATTTTAGGTATTTTAGGGTGATTTTGTAGGAATCTTTCAGGGAGAGAAATCAACAAAATGTGTGTGTTGTGTGTTTTTTATCGTGGATCGGGGACCTCTCAATCTAAAACTGTTAGGGTGAAATACTGAAAGTCATCAGGTATTTATAGGGGTTTAAGAGGTAGAGGTGGAGAGGTAAAACACTCCTAGGAAGGTTCCAGAATTCAGATGTGATTGGAGAACCGGATTAGATGATGTTTATCAAGAAAAGAGTTTGAAACGGAGAAGGATTGTGATTCTGCATATCCTGCAGAGGGGTTGTCTCGCGCGAGACACGTATGTCTCGTGCGAGACAACTAGTCGGTTGACTATTTTGTCCTCTTCAGTTATTCCGTTAGTCAGTTAGGTCTAAAACTAACGAGGTTAGTTAGAAACTTAATGAAACATGACGAAAATGGTATGCTTTCATCAAAACACAAAAGAGAGATAAAGAGTAGTGTAATCATGAATTATTGGTTCAGAATGGGGTGTCTACAGAGCCCCTCGGCGACAGGTCTTATGAAAGAAGAAGTGTCGTCGATAGAAAAGACATCATTCTGAACATTGGGATGGTCGTGCCGCACGGCTGCCTACGTATCTCTAAGGGAGAATCAGACCAAACGTAGTTCGACTCCAAAACACTAAAAAGGCTATTTTAGGTATTTTGAAAAGCATTTTTTTTGAAAAATTGAAGAGGGATTTTTTTTTTTGAAAAGGTAAAATCATACTGAGGAATCAAGGACTTGACCCAATTCTGATGATACCCGTTTTGTTGATGGAGTTGTTGAAGTCCGCCGCCTGAGGTTACTGACGTTGCCATTGTTGCCGAGGTCACGGACTTTGTTGTCGTTGCTGTCGTCACAGACCTTATTGTGGTTGCCGAGGTCACGGACTTGAAGTTTTCTGCGGTCGCAGAATTTGTTGACGTTGCCGAGGTCACGGACTTTGAAGTTTGCTGCGGTCGCAGACTTTGTTGATGTTGCCGAGATCACGGACTTTGAAGTTTGCTGCGATCGTAGACTTTGTTGACGTTGCCGAGGTCACAAACTTTGAAGTTTGCTGCGGTCGCAGACTTTGTCGATGCTCCACTCGAGGTCACAAGTGTCACTGTTGTTGCCAAGGTCATGGACTTTGTTGGTGTTGCCGAGGTCACGAACTTGAAGTTTACTGTGGTCACAGACTTTATTGATGTTGCCGAGGTCACAGACTTTTGAAGTTGTTGCCGAGGTCACGGACTTGAAGTTTGCTGCCATCACAGACTTTGAAGTTGTCGGTTGAGGTGGAGGTTCTGTCGGCCCCTGTAATGCAAGGATTTAAGCATGCTGGTCTCGGATTGACCTGAATGATTCTTACCTTTCTGTACCTGCTAGCACATAAAGATTCCAAATAGATTTTCTAGATTTTAGTTGTTTAACTGGACTTGCGTGGTGGTGCTCACGCCTGTTCGTGTAAATTGGTCGGTTGGTCATTTTGGTGGTGAGTTTATCTATGAGTATATGGTATATGGAAATGTAGGGACATTTGTATGGATTTATATTTGAGGTGGGTAAACTGTATGAGTGAACTTGTGTTTGACAAGTTGGGACCAAATCAGGTTTATACAGAATCTGTTGCTGGTCAGCGAGGCTGAATTTCAAAGAGTAACCTTGTGTGAACACGTCTAAGCCTGTTGAGAATCTTCATTCTTAATTCTCCCTTGAATCATGTCTCTAGGAGGCAAACGACTACAAATCTGTTGACTGTCGTAATGGTTTTATGTCTAAGTCCCTTTGCTGTCTCAAGCCCCAAGTTGCTTGCAAGTGGTAGATGACTTTGTGAATAGGCTTGTGAGGCTGCTCTCTTGACTTGAAGATGACGAAGAAGACTCTCCTTGTTGATTTGATTTGAAGAGGATCGAATGATGTCCGATGAATAAGGTCGAAGAATACTCTCCCTTTGTCCTTTGATTTTTTTTTCTTAGTGACGCACCCTGGTTTTTGCCTAGACCGCCCTTTCGGGTTTTCAATCTAGCGGGCATCTCTTTTGCGTCTTTTTTTAAATAGTATGTTAACTCGAAGAGGACTCAGTTGGAAGAATCTCATTAAGGAGAGAGAGATGAGATCTCAGGTTAGTTGAGGAGAGACGGACTCTATTCTTTGAAAGGTGATCCAAGCATTGATTCTTTGGAGAAGTGGACTCTTTAATGATGAGAGGGAGAAGCAAATAGGAAAGCCCCTAATGCAGATTTGATTATTTTGAAGAGTTAAAGTAGAGATTGACTGGGGGAGGAAAGGTTAGGAAGACCTAGTTTTGATGCTTGGATTTTAAGAGTGTGTATGAGAGCGACTAACAGGAAGCCCCTAGACTCAACAAGAAACGTTACTTGTCTCAAGGATCTAGAAAAGTTGTTCTACCTTTTAATGAACCGTGCATCATCTAGAAATTTCTAAATAAGTTTGAGAAGAAAGCCAATCATTAGTATGACTTAAGGGTAAACATTTTTTCTTGATACTGAAAGTCTTCTTCACTTGTTGTAAGAGGATATTGAGGAATCCTCTTTTCTTTTGTTGGTATCACTTGACTTCTCTTCTTTATGGAAGAGTCCTTCATTCATTTGAGGTTTCACCTTTGTTGTGGGGGCGATGAATGCTTGAGAGGTTTTTTTTTTTTGTACTCTCAAAGCTTTGAATTGAGTAGCCCCACTCTTCTTGGAATGAAGGTTGACAACAGCACCTTTGGCTTTCTTCGTTTGTTGACTTTTGACTTTCAGTAGAGGTAATGTTTAGCCCTTAAGCCTCCTAAGGATAACTTTCTTCTTAAACTCGCTTAGAAGTCTCTATTTTTTGCGATGATTAGGGAATGGAGGGTCCATTATTTTGTATGAATTAAATGATATTCATGAGGTAGAACAACCTTAGGGAAAGTGTTTAGGAAAATAACTTTGATTAATTGAGAAATTTAAGAACAGACTCGATAGTTTAGATGACACAAACTAGAGGAGGTGAGAAGTACTAGAAAGACAGAACGACTCTTCGAGTTCATACTTGGAAATTTAAAACCTAATCTACTTCTATCAAAGGAGAAAGGGAGAGGATAGTTGTATTCCCAAAGTGGTAGGTGCAGCTTTTCTTCTCGGAGCTTCATCTTCTTCATGGATTGCGAGGGAGAGGATTGGTGATGACGTTGGGACGTTCTAACTCTCCATTGTCAAAGAGGTCTTGGATGATGTCCTTCAAGTGGTGGCAAGTGTTGGTGTCGTGGCCGGTGAAGTTGTGATACTTGCAAAATAAGTGATGAGCGTGATTAGGACCCATATCCTTTGGAGGACCTGTAAGTACCCAAATCTGGCTCATGCCTTCCGGTTAATTTTCCCGGCAATTTCCCGGACTTTTCTAAAGTCCGGGAGCAATTCCGGAACTGTTCCGAACCTTCCGAGGAATGAAGGGACTGCTCTAAATTAAAAAGGCACGTTTTAATTGTATTTGGCATCCTTCTAGAAGTGCCACCTTGCATGATTCTAGAAACATGCTGAGTCATACAGGATAATGCCGCACGGCTGCATTAGCCAAGAAATCCTAGCCGCACGGCCTCATTAGCCTTATCCAGACTGCCTATAAATAGAGCTCTCTCCTCTTCCCATTTTAACCAATCAACAAAAATACCACACTCAGCTCCAAAAGCTCTCCCAAAACACTGCTGCGAAATTAGGAAGTTGAAGAGTGCAAAGAAGCCACCTCCTCCTCCTTGAAGCCTCCAAGAAGTGGTCCCTCCGCTAGGCAAGATCCGAAGAAGAAGAGGTCACCACCATTGGTAACCTCTCACCCCCTTTCCTTGCATTATAATGCCTATGTGATATAATTGCACTTTGTATTTGCATCTTGCTATTATCTTGCTTGGGACTTGGTATTTGTTGTTAAAGATCCTATCTTTATTCATCTAAATCATATCCCCCTCCCCCTTTGCATCATTTGCATAAAATAAGCATCATTTGCTCCTAAAAATGTAATCTTTGCAATAAAGGTGTATCCTTTGCACCTAAAAATCCATGCTTTCCATTAAAAATGCATCCTTTGCATATAAAATTCATGTCTTTACAATAAAGGTGCATCCTTTGCACCTAAAACCAATTTTTCACATAAAATGCATCCTTTGCATCAAAAATCATCTCTTTACCATCAAAGTAGCATCCTTTGCTTTCAAAATGTCATCTTTGTGCATCCTTTGCATATAAAAATACTAATTTTCCTCATAAAAATGCATCCTTTGCATAAAAATCCTTTCTTTACATAAAAAGCATCCTTTGCAATCAAAAGCATCCTTTGCACCCAAAAATGTCATCTTTTCACTAAAAATGTCATTTTTATATGCATTCCCCCATGTCCCCATTAGCAACCTTCAGAATAGACCGGTGTAAAGATCCTATCTTTACATCGTTTCTTCCATTAAAGGTGCCACAATCTCTTTAGAAAGGGATAAAACCTTGAACCTATATCTCCGATTATCGCTTGAGACGAGCATGATAGCTCCCATATAAGCTCAATCGTCTCAAGGCGTAGGATTGATGGGCTAAGGTCACTCCTTTCCTAAAGAACCCCATTTTGGACTGTAAAAGAGAGTCCTTCTCTCGATCACACAAAGACTCAAGGTCAAATAGCGATGATCACAAGTCCAAGATGAGGACGGGATCAAAGTCCCGAACACATAAAAAATCCAAGGAATCCCGAGCGACAACCAACTAAATGGTTTGTACGTCCGGAAGACGACTTGGGACATTCCCCCCTCTCTTTTCAACACATGCACACAAGAAAGCACGCAAGCAAGCACGAAAAATGGAATCTAGGGAGACTTGCTACGGCAAGGCACCTTGGGTGAACGATGATCCGTTCTTTCCAAGGGGTAACTTAACCTCCGAACCATAAAAAACCTTTTTTTCAAAATTTTGAGGAAATCAAAATGGCATGGCGACTCCGTTTTTCAAATTAAACCGGATGTTTTCAAACTCGCGTGAATCCGATCTAAAAACAAAAGTTTAGAATTTGGGCACACATTCACAGTTTGGCGACTCCGCTGAGGAAATCCCAAAGGAGAAAAGCTTTCATTTTCAAAATAAACGATACCCGGTATATAGGTGGAAACCACTAACCTTCCTGTATCGCTCCCTAACCCGGGGCTTGGGATAAACGGTGGTTTAACAATCCCACGTACCGGTATCTCTTTTCGAAAAATAAAATATAAAAAGAAAGCTTTTTTCCTTTGAGCGGGTTAGACTCCCATCGCGGATTCCAATTATCGTGCTTGCTTTCTTTGCCTTGCATTGCATCATTTGCATCTTGGGAATTGTGCATACTTTGAACAGGAAGCCTTCTCAAGGCTAGAAGGTGCCTAAAATGTTCGGGAAACAACCTGAAATAGCAAAGGAGTGAAACCTGGAAAATTGATCCATGCAGTCGTACGGCTCAATCCTCCTTGGATTCTGACCGGGCGGCCTCAGTGGCAATTCCACCAGGAAATTGAGGTTAATCTCGGCACTTGGCATCTTGGGGCTATTCAGTTCCAAGACCGACCGGGGCTCCTGTAAAATTTACGTGCCTTAACTGTTGCATTTTCCCCCGTCCCGAAAAATCATTCCTTTAAAACACATTTATGAAAATCTCTGTTTTAACTCAAAAAGAAATATTTTTAGGAGGCCGCACACTACGCGCACCTTATATTTCATGTAAACTTTGCACGCACGTCCCTTTAAACCCGGGGTGGTTTTTCAGCTGCAGTCACGGACAGCCTTACGATACTCCCGGGCGCGCACGGAATCACCCCAAACTCCCCATGGCAGCCAGTGTCGACCAATGCACAGTCCGTGTCACACGTTTCAAAAAACCGTGACTTTTTGGTTGGTTTTTGGTCTAGTCCGTGTCATATAGCCCAGTTGCGTGTCCCCGTAAAGGTCAAGCCTTAGTCCATAACGGAAGTCAAGATCTTTTGCTCAAGCAAAACTCTGTCGAAATTCCGACAAGGAAAAATCGGTAAAATCTTGACTCCGACATTGACTTTGACCTTGACCCGCACGAAATGCGTAAGAGTCGAGACCAAGTCCATGCCAAAAATCCAAAAGATCTTTCGCTCAAGCGAAGCTCTGCCAAAATTTCGACAAGGAAAAATTGGCAAGATCTTGACCCGACATTGACTTCGATTTTGACTCACGCACGGCGTATGCAACGAAGTTCAATGTGACACTGTGTCATCCGGCTTTTACCGCCTGACCCATGCCTATTATCTTCTCGGACATTACCGAAAAGTCAAAACGTCAATCGCGCAAGCGAAATTTTGCCGAAATTCTGTTAAGGCTGAAAGACGAGACTTTCCCGGTATTGCCTTGACTATAATTCGCATCGCTCGTGCGTTAAAAGTCTTATGACCCACTAGACCCGTTAGGAGCGTTCTTGTCTCGGTCGGTGGGATCCGCATGCCCTATAGGACCCTCGCCCGGGGCTGTCCACCCTGGGAGGTCGAAATACAGGTGGAATACGAGGGGCTTATAGACGTAGTGACGGAACCCACTGATCCAGGATCTAGAGTAGTTGCGAAAAAGAAGGGCAGAACCCCTTTTCCAACCAAATAGAAATTAATAAAAGACACTGTTTTAAGTAAACTGGAAGATTCTTAATTTGCATATTGCTTGAGCCTTCAGCCTAAACACCTACCCCGAGTCTAAACCTCTCCTATCCCTTTCCCGCAACGAGAAAGAAGTGGGTAAGAACACCGGGTCAGCGACTTGTTAGTGCAGAATTCTTACGCCCGCGAATCCT
Organism: Adenophora triphylla var. japonica; assembly: GCA_022495995.1. Taxonomy (NCBI): domain Eukaryota; kingdom Viridiplantae; phylum Streptophyta; class Magnoliopsida; order Asterales; family Campanulaceae; genus Adenophora; species Adenophora triphylla. The sequence continues at coordinate 451,441 of JAFEMH010000887.1, read as the reverse complement.
CAAGCTTCAACTTTCCAAAGTGTCAAAATGGCCAACGTGGTAGTCAACAATGGTAATGACCAAGTAGTCGGAGAGGCCATCCTGGGCTTCAACCTGCACCCCACATCCGGTATGATGTGTGTGATTGTGAAGACCGCCAAATATGAGTATCAAGAATGGATTAACGAAGACGCTCCTTCAAGAAAGAAGAAGAAGAGGAAGTCCATGCAAATGTAAATTAAAAGAAAGGTACGAAGCCGGGACAAGAGCGTTGGAACTTTAGGGAGCCTTCAGCAAGTTTGACTACTACGTCAGTTATGCCAAGGAACCAACCAAGAAACCCGTCATTCAAAAAGCAGTCCAGCCTGATACCCCTATAGTCAATGACCCGCTCGAGGCAGAAAGTTCTGAATTTGTCGCCATTGTGAAGTTCAATGAGAAGCTAGCAGATTTGGAAGCAGAATACCGAAAACCCATAGAATACGTGGCTAATCAAGGAAGAATCAAGGTCCCTTCAAGAAGACTTCATCAAGCATTATCCGTGCCAACCCTCCGTTGGCTATACCGACAAGGTCGTAGTGTCAAAGATCAAGAAAGAGAAAATGAGTTATCAGCGGTGTATTGATAAGATGAGCCGACTCTTCACTCAATGAGTCCAGCTTGTCACTGCACGAGCTCGCCGAGAGATTGCATCAAGCTACTCTAGCTCCTCTCACCATCTTTCCGAGGTACCGGCCTACCAATGATTTCCGACAAGTTTTTGATCACTTGAAGTCTCCAACTTTACGAAGAATGCCGACAAGACCGCTCCCCAGTGGCAACAAAGCAGAAAGAGTAAATCCCAGTCCAACCCGCGTCAAACACTTCGAGTCAATAAGTAGTGTAGGGTTCAGAGTCAGTAGGGTCTAGAGTCAATTGAGTCAGGAATCTTTGAATTCCAGTCCTCTGAGTCATCCGAAGGCCTCACGCCTGAGGATTATGAACATGTAATCAATGTCATCTTTCCCTTTGCTTTGAATGAAATGACAGATTTTTCTGAGTACCCTCTTATTGCCAACTTAACAAATGATAAATTAACTCAAAACTTAACAACAGTTAATAATGAATCATTTGAACAAGATGCAAACACACTAAACGAACAATACATTAAAGAAATCTTTAAGGTGTTACGTAAAAGAGGAAAACCGGGCCCAAGCCGCGAGGAGGTTTTGACAAGTGTTAACTTGGGTACCGTCGAGGAACCTAAAGAGACACATATTGGAAGCTTCTTCCAGGGGGTTGAAAGGGATAGACCGGTTAATCTCGTCGTAGAATACATGGACGTCTTTGCATGGTCATACAAGGATATGCCGGGCTAGGACAGCTTCAATAGTAGAGCACGTAATCCCTCTAGCACCGTATGCTAAGCCGGTGAAGCGTAAACCGAGGAAGATCAAGCCGTAATGGTCTCTACAGTCAAAGAAGAAATTGAGAAGCTGCGGGTAGGATTCATCGTAGTCATCGAATATCCGACATGGTTGTCCAATATTGTGACCGTAACCAAGGCCAATGGGAAGGTGCGGCTCGCTGTGTAAATTTCCGGGATCCGAACAAGGCCGCCCCAAAGACAATTACCCTTGCCAAACATAGACATCCCGGTGGACTCCACCGCCAACTACGAAGTCAAATCCTTCGTTGACGGCTCAGTGCTACAACCGCATCAAGATGGCCGAAGAAGACCAAGAAAAGACAAACGCCTTCACTACACCGTGGGGAACTTATCGCTATACAAAGAATGCCATTTGGGCTCAAGAACGCCGGGCTACTTATCAAAGGGCAACGACCGCGCTTTTTCATGACATGATCCACAAGGAGATTGAGGTCTACGTCGACGACATGATAGTTCACTCCAAAGGCGAGGATGGGCAGCACTTTGTTGACCTGCGAAAGTTCTTCGAGAGGCTAAGACAACATTCCATGAGACTAAACCCTGCTAAATGCACCTTTGGAGTGACAAGGGGAAAATGCTTGGGTATATGGTCACTGAGCGAGGTATCGAAGTCGACCCCGAAAGATCAAAGCCATTATGGACACGAGGCCACCTCAAACCTGCATTTAAGTCAAAAGCTTTATGGGCAAACTACAGTACATCAGCCATTTTGTCAACCAGTTGACCACTATGTGCGAGCCCATTTTCAAGCTCATGAAGAAGAATGTAGATACAGAGTGGATCAAAGAATGCCAGGATGCCTTTGACCAGATCAAGGCATACTTAGTACATCCTCCAGTGCTATGCCCCCCACATAGACAGAAACCTCTTCTGCTCCATCTCACTGTCACTGATACGGCAGTTGGGGCTATTCTTGCTCAGGAGAAGAAAGACTCTCGGGTAGAAAATGCCATTTACTTTGTCATTAGGAAGTCACAGGGGAAGTGAGCTCAATTACTCAGCATGTGAAAAGACTTGTGCAGGACTGGTCTGGGTAGTCGGTAAGCTGAAGCATTATATACAAGCCCACCCTGTGAACTTGGTCTCGAAAATGGACCCTGTAACGACCCTAACCCTAGACACAATTTTAGTATAACATTATATACTTTTAATATTAATATCAACCTTATGTGTTTATTTTATATCTTTAAATTTCTTATATTAGGATAAAATGATAAGGAAATAAATAGTGTCCTAAAGGAAAAATAATAATTAGAAATAAATAAAGTAATAGAATGGAGTGGTAATAAAATGGACAAATAAAATGTTATGGGTTGAGAGAATTAATTTAAATTGTTGAAAGAGTTTTTGGTAGGGAATATTTGGAGTGGGGGACAACTCCCCTAAAACCCTCCCCAAATCCCCTCCATATCCGGCCCCCCCTTCCTCCTTTACCATTTACATACTCCACCTCCCTTCTTCTCCTCCTTGATATTCTCTCTCAAATCCATGGAACTCCATTGTTGAAGCTTCACCTTCCAAGGCTCCTACCAAGATCAATCCTTCACCATTTTTAGATTCGAGAGCACTTTTGGAATCGGGAGACCAAGAGGAGTTCATCAAGCTAAAGAAATCCATGATCCATCTCCCATTTTAATGTGAGTTATTATGACTTCCTTTCTTTAAATGTTCATAAACTATTGATGTTGTTATTATTGTTATAATGGTTATTTGAGGCCTTAGAAACTTTCTTGGATGTTGAGAAATTTGGTAAGGAAATAGAATGTTGTGGTTGGTTAGGAAAATGGGTCAAGAAGGTAAGCAAATGGGTTAATTAAATTATGAAATTTATACTTGGAAAGTGATAGTGAAATGGGTAGTGATTCAAAGGGTAAATGATATAAGATTTAATCATTTTTGGGTTACATGGCTTAGTATGTGAATTGTTATGACTTTCCTTCTTATGAATGATCATAAATTATAAATGTTGTTCTTGTTATATTAATGGGTGTTACATGCTTTAGAACCTTACATGAGTTAGAAAATGGGTAAATGAATTTGGTTGAGGATAATGTTCTTGGAAGATGATTTAGAGGGTATAAAATGGGTAAAATGTAGAATGATAAATGACTTAGAATTCTTTATTTTGGGGTTGCATGATTTAGGGTGAACTTGGTGAAGCTAGGAAATCTTCTTGTTGATTTTTAATGTAGAGTAGAAGGAAAACTTGGAAAGTGAAAGAAAATGGTAAGAGATTACAATTTGGGAAACCTGGGAATTCATGGATCCGGCACTTGGGCGGTCGCCCAAGGGGGCGTGAGCGGCCGCCCATGTGTCCAGAATTTAGAGTGCCTTGTAAAGCCTCTTGGGCGGTCGCCCAAGACCCCAGGAAGTTTAACTGTAAATCATAACCGGAATTTGTTAGCAACATTGTTTGGTCACTTATAGATTGTGACCCCCACTTAGTAAATTGAGCTTGAACCTTCATTGAGGCCTTGTTTTATTGTATAATGACCTTGTAGGATGGATTGATGATATTCCTTGCCTTACATTGAGTTCATATACACTGTTTATATTATGCATAGTGTGTTGAATAAATGTTGCACTATGATAATTGTTAAATATGAGTATATATTACCATGTTGCTATGTTGCTTATCCCCTTTGTGGATTTATATTTCAAGTTTATGATATGTACTGGACTTCGGTATACCGGTGGTTGGAGGGTTGTTTCTGGTGAATATTGCTTTAAGCAGTTCACAGGAGATGAGTTATGTCAATAACTATCTCGGTTGTTAGGGGGTCGTTTCTGGTGAATATGCCTAGCGGTTCACGTGAGATGAGTTATGACAATAACTATCTCGGTTGTTCGGGGGTTTATGAATATTGCCTAAGCAGTTCATAAGGGATGAGTTATGACGATAACTATCTCAGTTGTACGATTTGTTTGTGAATAATGCCTAAGCAGCTCACTGGAGATGAGTTATGACAATAACTATCTCGATTGTTTGGGGGTATTTATTACTCTCTGTTTGTTATATGATATTGATTCGGTGGATATATATTCACGAATAAGATTGGAGTATTATTATACCCAATGTTGTACGACTATCGTTCAGACGGGAAAAGGTAAACCAAGGTAATGTAAGGTGTTTACAGCTTTTCCAACGTGTTATATGCAACTTGTTATGTGTTGCATCTTATATGGCATATTGCTGCATTCATAATAGCTTGCTGAGATTTATTCTCACCCCTCTCCCTTTACTGTTTTTAGATTCCGAGACAGGTGGACCAGCCAAGTAAGGGCGGTGAGGAGTTTGGAAGTTATATTGTGAGAATTTTCGGGGTATGATTAGGTTGGTATAGAAAGTGTGCTTTGGTATAATTCAATTACGGAATTGTATTTATAAATCTTCATTTTATGTTATAACCGAGGCCTTTTTGTAACTAAAACAGTTTCTTACTTTCTAAGTTGGTCAATTATTTCTCCATTGTGAAAAGGTGTAGATTTATTTTTAAATGGTTATAATAATTGTATTAAATTTTGAAAGTTAAATAAAAGTTTTAAAAGATTAGGAAAAATTGGGTTAGTTTGAGGATGCTCCAGCTTGAGACACGTGTAGATTCCGGATCGGGGTCCTCACATTTGGTATCAGAGCTCGGTTAGAGTTCTCGGGTAGAGTCTAGCTGAGTGAGAGTGTGCGATAACTTACGTCGAGAGTTTAACACAGGAATTTGTTCAAAGACAGAAAATGATATTGACCATCCAAGGAATCAAGGAAAGGTGAGTTATGGAAAGATAGATTCCTCCACCATCATTTGAGGTATTTTATTGTCTCGGGAGTTAGGGTTCATACTTTTATAAATCCCCGTTCATTCGTTCTCATGTGGCATTACATTTCATATTTTATTTGCATAATAGGCCTAAAAGTTGCCTTATGTGTTGGAGGTTCTACTCCTACGGGAGAGTACCTTGAATCATTCTTGTTTATCATGGTGATTGTGATTTGGGAGGACTGTCGCAAGAAGCGAGTCTCCTTATCTATGTTTGATTGCCTCCGTGTGTAATTGAGGCGGATAAATTATTAATTGATATTATGTCATATATGCGTAAATGTCGAAAGTATGACCTAAGGAATGTGAAGGTTATTTGGGTTGTGTGTTATATTTGATTTAAATACACTTGAATTATCTCATGTACCGGTGGTAAATGAATTTGTGAACTCTTAGTTGAGGTTAGGTATATGGCCTAATTAAGAGTGGTTTATGGTGGTATAATTGCATGATTAGTTATTCATTGGTGTCTCGTGGTAGAGACTAGATATATGAGACTAGTATTGGAAGTGATAGTCTAAGTGGGATTATATGAGTTATAAAATATCGCGAGTACGAGATCTTATAGAACTAATATGTCTTTGCCTTATGTGCTATAAGTTTATTTTCTAAGGAGAGATTGATTGAATTTTTGCTACTAATTTGAATAGGAAATCAGATATTTTGTAAGTGATATCACCCTATAAGTTGACTAAGTGGTGTTTTTCAAGTGAGTTTCAAAAATGGGTTTTCATCAGGTATCATACCAGGATATTGAAGCTTTGAGTTGATATAAGGTACTATTTTAGTATCCGGATTCCTAGATAGAGGACACTAATTGGGATGACAGAATTGATGATTCATTTTGGGAAAATTATTTGGTAAAGAAGATAATGAGCGTAGTGAAACTCCATAAGGGTAAATTGTTACTATATTTAGAAAAGATGATACTTGGTGGTTAATTATAAGGTTATAGAGATCTTAAATAGGTAACTGTGAAGAATAAGTATTCGTTAGCACTTGTTGACGATTTGTATGACTGATTTTAGAAACTAGTAGGATACTCAATGGTTATTAGTTGAATTTTTCGGAGTGTTACAATTACAGTGAAAATTTGCTTTAAGGATAAACTTAAGACAACATTTATATATAGTATGACCGTTTTGATTTGTGGATTGTGTATTAGTTATGGAGAGGTAAATAGGGTAAATACGAAGAAGTATAATAGATACAGTTATTGGTGATTTAAAGGATCAACTTCAGAAATTGGTAATATATGTATATGGTTCGTTTGAGAATTTATTATCATTAGTTGAGAAAATGAGGATGAATCTTACTGGAAGACAGGATACTTTAGGATGATTATATACTATAAGTCGACTTAGTTACGTGAATCATATGAGGGATTAGTGTGATGCTTGAAAGATATTGACGTTATACGAATTTTGAGTTTGTTGATGGTTATTGAGAGTTAAGTTAGATTATACCGTAATGTTTAATTGAAATTTGGGAATGATTGATCTATGAGAGTTCCAATTATATTTTCTTATTTAGAAATTATGATATTTGATTGGGAACTAGATGTTTACAATATGTTGTTGCTAAGTACAATACCAATATCAAAGGTAGGGAATAGATGACTCACATTAAGTAAAGGTGTTGAATATTCAACTTGAAGAATTATTGAATTGAGGATGCTTTGCCAAGTTTATAACCTTAATGAATGTTTAGTGTATTTATCGGAGATAGTAATAAGTATTACGAGATTGTGTTTTCTTATAAGGAATTCAACTAAGTAAAAATATTATGAGTGGTGGCTACACTATAAATAGAAGTTAAACAAGAGTATTATGTTAGAATTGTTTTAAATGTGCTTTAAAACTTTGGATTGTATATTGAACTTCGGTATGAGCAATTGTGCCCTTCGGGGATAGTTGATTTAATAAGGTCAGTAACCCAATTTCGTGTAAATTAAAATTTGTGAGTAATTTAACTATCTACCACTGGTATGGGACGGTTGTAGATAATTAAATCACTCGAGTTATTTTGTTAGCTTATCAATCTTTTGAAATTTCTTAAATTGTGAGTGGTTTAGTTAATTAAAACTGGTATGGGCCGGTTTTAAATAAATAAACCATTCGGGTCTCTTTGAATCTCTTTTTATATTATCCTTTGGAATTTTGAAAGATGTTGTAACTTTTAGAAAGACTTGGTATCCTAAAGATATAAATTGTTCAGAAGCAAGTAGAAATTGCAACCTAGTTTCCCTATAATGATTAATTGTATTCAAGTTTTGGTCCGAGAAATGAATTGATAAATGTGGGGTTATTATTGTGTCGATCACAATAGACTCGGTTTTGTTTTGGAGTTGGATCGGCTCCGTTGTGGGCGGCCAACCCTTCAATTTGAATATTGATTTGTCACTAGTCCTGAACATAATTGGAACATTGAATGGTGACAATAGAATGTTGACGTTAGAAGATTTATTAAAATATTTAGAGTTCTAGGTTGAACTTGAGAGTATTATCACTATAGATTTTGTGATTAAGTTACATTGAAAGTAAAGAAGGGTATGTTGTTACGTTATAGAAAGTTGAATTGTATTTTCTACTCGTTATATATATATAGCTTGATGAGATGTTATTAATAAAGTCCTCACATATGTTAGTGGATAATTCGATTGTATAAAACCCATAGTGTTAAATGGATTGGATAGACATCGTTCGGGAAGGTCATTTTGGGAAGGTAGGAATGCTATTAAGTTTAACCTTGTAAAAATTTGAAGAATCATTACTTGTGGTTGATGATATGCTACGGGCATATACAATAGATTTAGTAATCGATAGGACATAAGGTTACCAATGGTTGGATACGTATAATAGCAGTTATCATTCTAGCATTGAGATAAAACCGTATGAGGCATAGTTTGGGGAGAAAATATCGATCTCTAATTTGTTGGGGTGAGTTTGGAGAAGCAAGGCCTAAGGTAAATTGGCGCCAAGATTCGTTAATCCATTTGAAGCTTTAGAAAAAGGTTGGTGATTTGACTTATAGGCTGGTTTGGAGAAGCTTATAGAGTATTTGAAGTTTTAATGTAATATCGTCTCATTAATGGAATTAGAAATCGTGGAAAAGAATCACAGCATTGAAGAAACTATATGGAATTGGAGTCTGAGGTATGCATAAGTAACCGAGGCGGATTGAACTTTTAGGTAAGTCTTTTTAAAAAAATTCGGGACGAATTTTCTTTAAGGGGGAGTGAGTGTAACGACCCTAACCCTAGACACAATTTTAGTATAACATTATATACTTTTAATATTAATATCAACCTTATGTGTTTATTTTATATCTTTAAATTTCTTATATTAGGATAAAATGATAAGGAAATAAATAGTGTTCTAAAGGAAAAATAATAATTAGAAATAAATAAAGTAATAGAATGGAGTGGTAATAAAATGGACAAATAAAATGTTATGGATTGAGAGAATTAATTTAAATTGTTGAAAGAGTTTTTGGTAGGGAATATTTGGAGTGGGGGACAACTCCCCTAAAACCCTCCCCAAATCCCCTCCATATCCGCCCCCCCCCTTCCTCCTTTACCATTTACATACTCCACCTCCCTTCTTCTCCTCCTTGATATTCTCTCTCAAATCCATGGAACTCCATTGTTGAAGCTTCACCTTCCAAGGCTCCTACCAAGATCAATCCTTCACCATTTTTAGATCCGAGAGCACTTTTGGAATCGGGAGACCAAGAGGAGTTCATCAAGCTAAAGAAATCCATGATCCATCTCCCATTTTAATGTGAGTTATTATGACTTCCTTTCTTTAAATGTTCATAAACTATTGATGTTGTTATTATTGTTATAATGGTTATTTGAGGCCTTAGAAACTTTCTTGGATGTTGAGAAATTTGGTAAGGAAATAGAATGTTGTGGTTGGTTAGGAAAATGGGTCAAGAAGGTAAGCAAATGGGTTAATTAAATTATGAAATTTATACTTGGAAAGTGATAGTGAAATGGGTAGTGATTCAAAGGGTAAATGATATAAGATTTAATCATTTTGGGTTACATGACTTAGTATGTGAATTGTTATGACTTTCCTTCTTATGAATGATCATAAATTATAAATGTTGTTCTTGTTATATTAATGGGTGTTACATGCTTTAGAACCTTACATGAGTTAGAAAATGGGTAAATGAATTTGGTTGAGGATAATGTTCTTGGAAGATGATTTAGAGGGTATAAAATGGATAAAATGTAGAATGATAAATGACTTAGAATTCTTTATTTTGGGGTTGCATGATTTAGGGTGAACTTGGTGAAGCTAGGAAATCTTCTTGTTGATTTTTAATGTAGAGTAGAAGGAAAACTTGGGAAGTGAAAGAAAATGGTAAGAGATTACAATTTGGGAAACCTGGGAATTCATGGATCCGGCACTTGGGCGGTCGCCCAAGGGGGCGTGAGCGGCCGCCCATGTGTCCAGAATTTAGAGTGCCTTGTAAAGCCTCTTGGGCGGTCGCCCAAGACCCTGTGAAGTTTAACCGTAAATCATAACCGGAATTTGTTAGCAACATTGTTTGGTCACTTATAGATTGTGACCCCCACTTAGTAAATTGAGCTTGAACCTTCATAGAGGCCTTGTTTTATTGTATAATGACCTTGTAGGATGGATTGATGATATTCCTTGCCTTACATTGAGTTCATATACACTGTTTATATTATGCATAGTGTGTTGAATAAATGTTGCACTATGATAATTGTTAAATATGAGTATATATTACCATGTTGCTATGTTGCTTATCCCCTTTGTGGATTTATATTGCAAGTTTATGATATGTCTTGGACTTCGGTATACCGGTGGTTGGAGGGTTGTTTCGGTGAATATTGCTTTAAGTTCACGGGAGATGAGTTATGTCAATAACTATCTCGGTTGTTAGGGGGTCGTTTTCCGGTGAATATGCCTAGTAGTTCACGGGAGATGAGTTATGACAATAACTATCTCGGTTGTTCGGGGTTTATGAATATTGCCTAAGCAGTTCATAAGGGATGAGTTATGACGATAACTATCTCGGTGTGTACGATTTGTTTGTGAATAATGCCTATAGCTTCACTTTGGAGATGAGTTATGACAATAACTATCTCGATTGTTCGGGGTATTTATTACTCTCTGTTTGTTATATGATATTGATTGGTGGATATATATTCACGGAATAAGATTGGAGTATTATTATACCCAATGTTGTACGACTCTTGTTCGAGACGGGAAAAGGTAAACCAAGGTAATGTAAGGTGTTTACGGCTTTTCCAACGTGTTATATGCAACTTGTTATGTGTTGCATCTTATATGGCATATTATTTGCATTCATAATAGCTTCTCGAGATTTATTCTCACCCCTCTCCCTTTCTTGTTTTTAGATTCCGAGACAGGTGGACCAGCCAAGTAAGGGCGGTGAGGAGTTTGGAAGTTATATTGTGAGAATTGTCGGGGTATGATTAGGTTGGTATAGAAAGTGTGCTTTGGTATAATTCAATTACGGAATTGTATTTATAAATCTTCATTTTATGTTATAACCGAGGCCTTTTTGTAACTAAAACAGTTTCTTACTTTCTAAGTTGGTCAATTATTTCTCCATTGTGAAAAGGTGTAGATTTATTTTTAAATGGTTATAATAATTGTATTAAATTTTGAAAGTTAAATAAAAGTTTTAAAAGATTAGGAAAAATTGGGTTAGTTTGAGGATGCTCCAGCTTGGGACACGTGTAGATTCCGGATCGGGGTCCTCACAGACCCCGTCAAGTACATCTTTAATAAACCTTCCCTCTCGATGCGTCTAGCAAAATGGTCCTTCTTCTTAGCTGAATACGACATCAACTACGTGACCAGAAAGGCCATCAAGGGTCAAGCATTGTCAGACCATCTGGAAAATTTTCCCAGTAATGAGGACCGTGGGCCTGAACCCCAATTCCCAGATGAAGGGATCTTTATAGTCGAGCCTGAGAACCGATGGCAGCTTTTCTTTGATGGAGCCGCTAACAAAAGAGGAAATGGCATAGGGATGCTACTGGTCGATCCGAAAGATGAGCACACGCCCATAGCCCTTAAGTTGAACTTCCCTGCCATGAAAAATGTTGCCGAGTACGAGGCCTGCATTGCTGGTTTAGAAGCTGCCCTAGAAAGGAATGTCAAGGAGCTCGAAGTTTATGGAGACTCAGCCCTGATCATCAACCAGGTCTCCAACAAATGGAAGACTGTGGACCCTAATCTTCAGCGGTATCATGCCCATATGGAAGAGTTGACTGGACAGTTCAGAGAAGTGACTTTCCACTACTTGCCAAGGGAAAAGAACAGATTCGCAGATGCCCTAGCTACTCTAGCCTCACTGGTAGAGATCCCCGAGGGAAAAGCCATAAAACCCTTCAGAGTGGGTAGAAGAGAAGCCCCGGCCTTCTGTTGTGAAGTAGACTTGGGACCTGAGCCTATCAAGGAACCATGGTACAATCAAATTTACCAGTTTCTCAAAGATGGGGAGTCAGCTTTTAGAGATGAAGAAGGCAGACCGAAAGAAGGTGTCAAAGCCAAGAGCTTGCAAGCCCTAAAAAGGTTGGCCTCCCATTATGTCATTCTAGGAGGCAACCTGTACAAGAAGCGGTACCAAGGACCACTCCTCTTGTGCGTCACTCAAGAAAAGGCCAAAGAGTTGATGACTGAAGTCCACAATGGTCCCTGCGGTCCTCATATGAATGCTAGAGCCCTAATGCAAGTGATCCTCAGAATGGGTTACTACTGGATTTCCATGGAGATAGACTGTGTCCAGCATGTCCGAGCGTGCGATAAATGCCAACGGTTTGCCAACCTCAACCATCTCCCGCCTCATGACACATCTTGCGCATGACGACTCCTTGGCCGTTTGCAACTTGTGGTATTGACGTAATAGGGAAGATAGCCCCGACAGGAAGCAATGGGCATGAATTTGTGTTAGTAGCCGTCGACTACTTCACCAAGTGGGTAGAGGCCAAGTCCTACAAGGTCCTCACTTCCAAGAGGGTGGCCCAGTTTATCAAGGAAAACATAATGTGTAGATATGGGGTGCCCAATGAGATCATTTCTGATAATGGGTCGCACTTTGAAGGAGACTGCGATAGGTTACTGTCAGAATTCAGAATCACTCGCCACAAGTCATCCCCATACAGACCTCAGACTAACAGGAGAAACTCCTTTTGCCCTAACCTACGGGATGGAAGCGGTGTTACCAGTGGAGTTGGAAATCCCATCATTAAGGGTCCTCCTGGAAAACAGTGTCAACGAAGTAGAATGGCTACGTAGCATTTGAAAGTGAAGCCCAGGGACATCAAAGAGGGTGACTTAGTATTGAAAGTGAAGCCCCCTACCAGAGACAACCCCCTGGGAAAATGGGAACCCATTTGGATCGGCCCGTATGTGGTGCAGAAGATACTATCGGGAGGAGCCATGAAAATTGCAGACCTGGACGGCAATCCCTTTGTCCACCCAGTCAACGGTGATAAGCTCCGAAGGTACTATGTCTAAAAAAAAAATAATAAAAATATATATATATATATATATATATATATATATATATATATATATATAAATATATAAAAAGAAAAAAAGGAAAAAAAAAAAACCTTAGTGCAAAAAGAGTAATACCTACTAAGTGAAAACCCAAAAAGGGCGGTCTAGGCATAAAGCAGTGCACAAAAAAAAAAAAAAAAAAAAAAAAAAAAAAAAAAGTTCACCGAATGAACTACGAAAACCTCGAGCCCCTTAGTCTTTCTTGTAAAAGGGGAACGTAGGCAGCCATTTATGGTTCGGTCTAAACAATAAAAGGGCGATTAAGTCTCCATGAAATGCGTCCTAAACAATGATAAAGGATATTCAAGTTTTTATAAACGGGTCCTGAGCAATCAATAAGACATCTGAAATTTCCATGAAATTGTGTCTTGATTAATTTCTAAGATAATATCTCTTGTTCATTACAAGTTAAAAAACTTCTTGATGAGTTCAAGCACGGTCTACTCTTGACTCTGCTAACCTGCTACAAAGATCTAAAATACAATAAAATGCCTAATAAACTACTGTGTTTACAAAATGGCAATAAGGGAATCCTAAGAAAAGATCTATCAGCTGTCATTCACTGAGTCTTCTTTGGTCTTCTTCCCTTTACCTCGACCCCGTCGAGTGTTCTTTCTCTTCTTCTCTATGATGTCGGTCTCCCTCATCCCGATCTCCGGTATCCTCACTGGAGCCTCCATCAAACCTGTGTCAATAAGTGCCCTCTCAACACGGGCACGAGTCCGCACTTCCTCCCTGCCGAGCCTCGGTCAAGGAGCGACTGAAATCCTCTTATATCGAGCCTCCATATCTTTGATAAGGTCACCCGACCGGTTATGGTGACTCGCCTTAGCTTGATCTCCTCGTAGTCTGCTCGAGTCACAGTCAGCCCCCAATAAAGCCTGACGCCTCTCTCCCAATATGACCTGAGTCGCTCCCATCTCCCTCTCGTACCAATCTAAGTAGACCGTAGTCAAGATGGTACTCTTCCTGCTACTGAAGATAGCCCTGGGTGAGAAAGCAGTGTATGTCCAAGCCCTCGAGAAGAATGGGAAGCTGGCTGGATCTCTCATATCTAATGGCACCACCTCCATGGTACGGATGTCCTCCCAATCACCCAACGGCTCTGTAAGGCCCCGAAGCTGCTGGATACCAAGCGGGGTATGTAGAAGGACGACCAGCGAGAACCACGGAACCCTCACTATATAGGACTCCTAAAATGTCCTCCTGAGTGCAGCCTCCGGTGAGGTACCCGCACCGAATATCCGAAGTGGATAGCCTAGCCATCATCGGCTCCCGGTCACCCCGGTCCTCATTGTCGAGGTAAACCCCTCAGGAAATCACCCAAGGGCACTGAGTCGGCAAAGCCCCTGGCAAAGCCCCGAGCCTCTCCTGCAGCCACAAAGTCAACACGGCCGGACTCCCAGACCTCATGAAACGGTCTCCTCTAGCCATCCTATCGATGCCATGCAGGGTCTCACTCAAAACCAATGGGACAATGTCCTTCCCAGCCCTGCAATCCCTAACCATGTCCAAGAGACCACCGTGACAGATCCCCACGGACTCAGCGGTGAACAGAGAAGAGAATGTGCAGAGGATAAAGACATCCATAGCCACCGTGGTCGTAGCCATATCCGGAGACCCGAACCTGCCCGGGATATCGGAAAGGTCAATCCTGTTCGGAGCTATCATCATCCCCTCAGCCTCTCCCAGAGATATCTGCAGAAAAGATGCCAACTTTGCCGCCACCGGCACATCTTCGATCAGAGGAATCGATATAGCCTCAATTTCTGGACCCCCAATCAAGGCTCGGAAGTCTTCATAGGTTGGGACAATCTCATTGTAAGAAAAGCAGTAAAAATGTCTCCGGACGTCCCAAAACCTTTCTGCTGCTCTCAAAAGGTCCCAATCGGGCGGGAGATCCCTCAAATGCCATAAAGATTTGATCTTGAAGGTAGAATCAAACAGTCCCTTGTGAGATTGAAGGTTATATCTCACCCAAGATTGAAGATCGGATAGAAAGCGGTCTCTTTTCCCCCTTTGCAATCTAACGGGCTTCTCCATTGCAAAATGATCAAAGTTGATGTCTTTGGGTCAAATATATGCTCTGGGAACAGTTGGGACAAGTCTAGAGTGAAAATGAAATGAAATGGCCAAGCCTGGGTTTTATTCTAAAAATAACCATCTGACGTTAACTCCGTAAGCCGCACGGCTTCATTTGCTCTTAGGTCCTGACCGCACGGCTTCATTTGCCTGATGTGAGAAAAAATCTGCAGCAATCAAGTTGCTGCCCAAAGGGAGTTTTCACCCCACTTTTCCAACAGAAACCTGTACAAAAACATATCCAAACATTAACCATGGAGTTATGTGTCATCACAAATCATTTTGGCCCAATTTCAGCCCCAATTCCAAGCAAAAAACTGCCCTGAGGCTCAAGTAATATGAAAATTCATAAAGCATAAATTAAAAAAGCACATAAAACATTAATACATTGTTTACGCCCCATCGGCGCCCAAATAAAGCAAAAAATAAACAAGTTGTGCATAAAATTGTTCATTGTTTGTTTTTCCTCCTAAATCAATTCTAGAGACCTCCTAGACCTCCGATTCTTCCTCATCACTACTCAACTCATAAAGGCTCGCCTCTCTCATCAAGTCCTCACTGTCGCTCACGTCAGAAAGATGAACATTCACATGTTCATACTCAGCCAGATGCTCCAAGATGCCGGCATTGGGTCCCCGTCCCCGAGGCATGGCGCTAGAGGAGTACTCTGAAGCCGATGAGGTGGATGTCGTGCCCCCTACATGCCTCCTTTTGCGCACAGGCTCCTGCACGTTTGCTGCTGTGATGATGTGCCGCCAAAATTATTTTTCGAAAGGGCTTAACCTTGAAATTTTTCGCTTCTTTGAAAAACCAATCGAAAAAAAGACCGGAGTCGCCACGCCATTTTTGTTTTAAGGGCCAAAACTTTGAAAAATGCCCGAGATTAGAGATTTGGGTTCGGAGGTCACGTTACATGCCGGGAAGGATGTTAGTGTGCACCCGGAATGCCTCGTAAAACGAGTCTTCCAAGCTAAAAACCATTTGTTGTGTGTGTGTGTGTGTGTATGTGTTACTTTGGCCAAAATAAGTTGAAATTGAGGAAAGTAAAAATTGGGAATTCTTTATTAGACTTTGGACAGATCCCATGATTTTTGGTGTGATTTTTGGGTTGAGTTTTGGTACTCAAAAGATTTTTGGAAGTTGGAAACCACTTCTGCCAGAATGAAAAAGGCAGTGGACACTTGATTTTGAAATGGATTTAAGGGCTTTAAAACTTCATAATATGAGAAAACTCAGAGAATGAAAGTTGTTCCAGACACCTCAAATAAGATTTCTGTGAAAGAATTTTTCATTTTGGAGAAGATTTGAGGACTCAAAACCTTCTGGAAATCTCAGATATGAGATCTGGACTCCCATAGACTGGTGATCTGACCTTCAAAAGAAAATTTGGAAAATGGAGTTTTACTCATGTAAAAAATAAAGTAAAAATATGTATGGAAAGCTCTGGATGTTGGATACAAAAAGTGTTTTGTAGTCAACACCAAATTCCAAATTTATCTGTGTCCAAAAAATTAGATCATGGACTGGGGTCTTAGAAAATTGCTACTGGACAGCAACTTCTCAAGAAAGAAAAACATGATTTTAAAGGGGGTTTGGCATCCATGCTTGTCCCCATTTCTCTAGGTTTTGATTAGTGATCACTTGACATTTTAGTGGTGAATCAACTATATCAAACCATCCTTGGGGTACATTAGGACTAAGCATTTCATTTGCTTGGGAAGGGGAATTTTATCCTTTGAAAATGAGATTTGATGTATGAAAATGAGTTTTAGGGTTTTGAAAATGTTTTTTCTTTGCAAGTAAGTAAGAATGCTTTGAAAATAATGTTGATCCTTGTAGAAGATCATCCATGGAGATGAACTTCCATGGTGATCTTCTTGGATCTAAGACAAGAAGATGAACAAACTACATTTTGGAGTTTGAAAATGTATGCATGAAGGAGTTTAGGGTAAGGAGAAGGAGGGTTTACCAATCTTCTTTGTGTTTTGGAGTTTTTGGCTTGAATGTAAGAGTGTTTGAGGCTTGAATATGAGAGTGTTTGAGTGAGTGTGATTTTGGGTGAATAGTTGAGAAAAAGGTGACAATTCTAGAGAATTCCCACTGTTTTCTCACTATTTTCGCCAAGGTGCAGTTACAAATTGTGTTTCTTCTCCTTATTTCTGAGACTGAAGGCCTCAATTTATAGCCCTCTGAAAATGTCAAAAGTATCCGCGCGGATATGATCAACAGCGTGCACTGTTCATTAATTACAGCTTCAGGCTTTGGACAGGAAGAATAAAATTCAAAAATCCAGCAGTTTATGTTTTTCAACTTGCCCAATTCGGATTTTTCCAATTTCTTTTGCTTTTTTGATTCCTTTCCATGGTTTATCCTTTTTTAGCAATCCCTAATCTACCCTTACTTGGTTAGAAATGTTAGGAATGTTAGGAATTGTTAGGAATGTTATAACTTTCGTTAATTTTCTAACGAAAATACTAACAAGCTCAAATTGGAGCACTTACAGTAGCCCCTCGGCGACGGCGCTTTCGAAGGAAGCGGGGTCGTCGATAAGAGTAAGGCTCCATATTTGGCAGGATGATCAAGTGATCGAGTGGCTGAACCTATTTAATAGGCTACCTACGTATCCTTAAGAGGAATCAAGCCGGCCGTAGTTTGGGTCTTTGACCCTGGAGATGATGGCGTTTTAGGTGCCTCGAACCTTGAAAAGCGAGCTCTGCAGTCGGGTGCTGGAGAGAAACTCTGCTGGGGATAAGAGATGACCATTTTGGTCTGATGGCTGAAATTGTATATCCGCTCTGCTGGGGATAGGAATGACCATTTTAGGTCTGATGGCTGAAATTGTATATCCGCTCTGCTGGGGATAGGGATGACCATTTTCGGTCGGATGGTTGAACCTAATGATAGGCTACCTACGTATCCTTAAGAGGAATCAAGCCGGTCGTAGTTCGGGTCTTTGACCCTGGAGATGACTATTTTGAGGTGTCAACCTGGAGATGATGGCGTTTTAGGTGCCTCGAACCTTGAAGATGGCGTTTTAGGTGCCTCGAACCTTGATGATGGCGTTTTAGGTGCCTCGAACCTTGATGATGGCATTTTAGGTGCCTCGAACCTTGATTTAAAATGGCCTTTCGGTGGACTTTGTCTGCTGCCGAATGAGGGGGTGACTGTTTTGATCGAGGGGCTGGACCTAATGATAGGCTACCTACGTATCCCTAGTGGGAATCAAGCCCTTTCGTAGTTCGAGTTTTACTCGAGACTCCGTTGGCTTTTGGGATTCCATTGATTTTGCTGGGGATTTTGTTAGCCTTTACTGGGGAAAAATCAGACGTACTCGTCGGAGAAATCGGCCTTATGTTTTACTGCCGGGGAATGATTTTGATGAAAGAAACGGGATTCCATTATCTTTCTCGGGGAAATCGGACTTACGTTTGACTGCCGTTGATGATTTTGATGAAAGAGACGGGATTCCGTTATCTTTCTCGGGGAAATCGGACTTACGTTTGACTGCCGTCGAATGATTTTGATGAAAGAAACGGGATTCCGTTATCTTTCTCGGGGAAATCGGACTTACGTTTGACTGCCGGGGATTGATTTTGATGAAAGATACGGGATCCCGTTATCTTTCTCGGGGAGATCGAACTTACGTTTTACTGCCGGGGATTGATTTTGATGAAAGATACGGGATCCCGTTATCTTTCTCGGGGAGATCGGACTTACGTTTGACTGCCGTTGGTAATTTTGATGAAAGAGACGGGATTCCGTTATCTTTCTCGGGGAAATCGGACTTACGTTTGACTGTCGGGGACTAATTTTGATGAAAGATACGGGATCCCGTTATCTTTCTCGGGGAGATCGGTCTTACGTTTTACTGCCGTTGGTAATTTTGATGAAAGAGACGGGATTCCGTTATCTTTCTCGAGAAATTGGACTTACGTTTGACTGCCGGGGATTGATTTTGATGAAAGATACGGGATCCCGTTATCTTTCTCGGGGAGATCGGACTTACGTTTTACTGCCGTGGATTGATTTTGATGAAAGATACGGGATCCCTTTATCTTTCTCGGGGAGATCGGACTTACGTTTTACTGCCGTTGATGATTTTGATGAAAGAAACGGGATTCCGTTAACTTTCTCGGGGAAATCGGACTTACGTTTGACTGCCGTGGGGGTTCCTTTGAAAGGGGGTTAACTTTGGCTAACTTGGGTTAAGTGGAGGACTAAACTGCAGAGTCCTGGATTTTTAAAGGGCAAAAGGGTCATTTTGACCCTTCAATCGTGTCCGCGCGGAGGGGATTGCAAGTCAGATTGGTTTTAAATGAGGCGCCGCCCTTCTCCTTCTTCCTCACAATTTCTTTTCAGTTTACGAGAGAGAGGAGAGAGAAACCGAGGAGAAACCATTGTTGGCCAAGAAAAGCTTCGAAAATCTTCCGTTTTCTTCGATTTTTCGAGCAATGGAACACGGGGAAGCTGCTATCCATGGCCAAGGACGCGACCCGATCGCGGAGAGACGATTGGAGCTTGTCCGAATGAGGAGGCATTATTCTCTTTCGCAATCGATTGCGGAGGAGCCCTACCCTGATGCGTGGCAACATTGGGCCACTGATCCGAGTCTTCGGACGATATACTTCGAATCTTTTCGATCCCTTTGTCGATTTCTTGCTTGAAATTGATTTTTGGTGATGATTTTTTTTTTGAGAATTTCGAATAATTGATGTTCTTGGCCTTGGATTTTGATTTTGATGCTTTGCATGTTGTAATGAGTATACGAGTAATGCATTTTGCTTGAAAAAGAATGGGTATTTTTGCCAAATTGTTTTTTTTGAAAAATGAGACTATGATGAAAATTTTCCCGGAATTGGGACGGACTTTTTTTTTTGTTGCAATGTAGGATTCTTGCAATGTTGATATGAATGATATGCAATTTTTTTTTTCGAGAATGTGATTTTCTATGAAAAGTGGGACGGATTTTTCGTTCCCCTTTGATTGAATGAATGATTTAAAAGATTGTTCATGTATGCTATTTCATGAAAAATGGGACGGAGTTTTTGCTTCCGTTGAATGCATGTTATTTTATGAAAAATGGGACGGAGCTTTTGCCTCCGTTGACTCCTTGTATGATTTTTTTTTATGTATGAATGAATGTTGATTGGGATTTGGTGAAAACTGCTTTCTTTTATGCAAGAAAAATGGGGCTAGGTTCATTGCATGCTGTTATGCTGCCGAATTTTCTTCAAAATTTTGTGTCTATGGTGCATGTGCATGCTCTTTTATTTTAATGCAATTTTTTTTTTTTGAATGCAAAAAGTTTGTTTTTTTTTTGGCTCTCTTTTTTTTTTCAATTGCAGGGTGGAGATCGCTTTGTGACGCAGCAGCTGAACAAGATGAAGACTCGGGGATCAGTGGAGTCTGTGATTGGTCTATGGGACCGGCTTCCAGATATGGGCAGAGGAGCGATGATGAGTCCTAGACAGATCGTCGTTGAGACCGGGCTGTACGAGTTCATTGAGTGGGACGTGACCCACACATTTCACTTCTTCTGGGGCGAGGCGACGGTTACGCCTTCCGACTACGCTGCGATCACGGGCTTGTCCTTTAATGGACGCAGCATTGAGTGGAGAGACGGCTACAGCGATCAGGATCTGCAGGCCCTGCTAGGATTTTCCCCTATTCCCAAAAAGGGGATGGGTATGGAGTACGCTGTGGTTGAGGGAAAGATTGTGGAGATCATCGGGAGCTATGAGGCTGGGGATGAGAGGATAGGCGCTGAGCAGATTGCTAGGGCCTTTTTATGGTTTGCTTTTTCGAGCACCCTTTTTGGACATGCCTAGGGGACGACTGTCTTTGCTTTCTTTGAGGTCCTTGGAAGACGTGGGGATGGCTGGAGAGATATCTTGGGGAGAGGCGGGGCGGCAGAGCTCTATTTCGCTCTAGATCGGTATAGCCGGAAGGCTGTCAGTTCCTTGACATGCTTCGAGTTCCCTCTGGAGGTATAAGCTTTCCTTTCGCTTTCCCTCTTTTCTTTAAGCACGTATCTTTTTTCGCACTTAATCGATTTGATTTTTACCTTTCGCAGGTATGGGCGTTGGAGTTCTTTCACGTCACGATGTGGCGACAGACGGAGGAGTACGTCGGGGCGTATCCGGCCATGCGTTCCTGGTCAAAGTTTGCCCGGGAGAAGAAGGGCTCCAGAGGGCGCACGACCCTCGAATACGAGGGGACTTTGCCTTTGACGGGGCGAGACGGATGAGGAGATGATATTTTATCCACAGGATCGTTTCGATGTGGCGCGGTGAGAGGCGCTGAGGTATGGATCGTGCAGCGGAGGATTTTGAGGGGCTTGACTTGCGACGTCTATTATCTGGGGGAGAGGGTGACGCGCCAGCATGGCGTGAATTCGCCTCTATTGACACCGATGGAGCCTCCTGCTGACATGATGCACCCTAGTGAGAGATCTGCGACCTGGAAGGATTACCGGGGCGGCCAGCACTTCTCGGGATTTGTGGCGATTGAGCCTTATCCAGTATTTGTCTTGAGGAGGCTGAGGATGCCCCAGGTTCTTGATAGAGAGGGGTTAGGGGTCCCGCGGTACCCTCGGACGGACTTTTCATATGTCCAGGATGGGGTCCGATTGAGGGTGCAGATCCCTCAGCCTGAGCGGCTTCCACGAGCTTTTCGGCCTCGTCCGGGTATGAAGGTATGGCTTCTCTTTCCCACCTCTTTTTTTTTTTGCTTCTGTCTTTTCTTTTCTTTCCTGTCATCATTTTTTTTGCTTCAACTGTTTATGACGCTTTTGCTTTCGTGCAGTTTCCGGAGGTGGTCGTGGAGAAGCTGACGAAGCAGGTGATCGGGGCTAAGAGATTCATCAGGAGGATGGTGGCTTGTGGAGTCCCTCGGGCTAGAGCGAGGCGACCACAGCCGGCGCCTGCCAGGCGGGAGGCTTCCCCTATCCCTTCAGAGACTTCCTCCGAGACTCCTCTTTCTCCTCTCCTTGATCCCCGCGTGGTACTACCTTCGGACCACGTCATTCTCGGAGATCCTTACGGGCAGGGACACGTCTGGCAGCATGGTGGATCTTCTTCGCACGTCCAGGAGTCCGACGCCTTCACCTTCGGATACGATTTCTTTGTAGATCTTGGCTTGCCCTATCAGAGCGTGCCGGTTGGTCCTGACGAGCCTTCCTCCGGAGACGAGGACGATGATTCTGAGCCCGAGATATTCATGGCTACAGAGGAGGCGGGCCCGAGCAGCAAGAGGGACCGGGGGGAAGGCCCAGCCACCGAGGACTCTGACTGACGATCCTTCGAGACTGATTTTTTGAGATTGATTTCTGAGACTGAGATTGTATTTATACAGATACAGTTTATGTACATTTTTTTTTTTTTGCTTTTCTTTTTTTTCTCTTTTTTTTTGGAATGTAATAATCTAGGATTATTGTTATTTATTATTATTATTATTTTTTTTTTGAATGCAATGCTGTATGAATGCAATGTTGCATGAGCCTTGGTTTTTTGGCAAGGGTGTAGATGTTTGGTGCATGGACTGGTTTGGACAGGATTTGGCTGGGACAAAATATTCCTTTGGTGCGCGGTTTGAATTTGTTGCAAAGATTTTTACGGGTGGCAAACATATCCGCGCGGACAGGACCTGCATCTGACATTGTTTTAATTTTGCTTCAGATCTGGTCTCCCTTTATTTAAAATTCAAACACCTTCTTCAACCACCAGTTTAAACAGCCATTTTCGGGGAGAAGGAGAGAAAAACCATGGAGAGAATTGTGAGCATGAGAAATCCACCCAAATTGTCCCAAAATTCTTAAATGCAATTCTTCACCAAGTTTAAAGAGTGGTCTCGGGAGATTATGCATGAGAGGAGGTCATTCTTTAAAGAAAGGTACAAGGTGAAGTGCTTATGGTCTCTCAAGGAATTGGTTCCGGATTATGAGCTTTTGAGA
Organism: Adenophora triphylla var. japonica; assembly: GCA_022495995.1. Taxonomy (NCBI): domain Eukaryota; kingdom Viridiplantae; phylum Streptophyta; class Magnoliopsida; order Asterales; family Campanulaceae; genus Adenophora; species Adenophora triphylla. The sequence goes on along the minus strand of JAFEMH010000887.1, from coordinate 428,617 downwards.
GCTTCTTCCTCATTTTGGGATACTAGAAGGCATGTCTTTTGCCTTTCTTATAATGAAATGATCCCGACTGTTGAAGAATTTCGGGCTTTGTTCGGTGGTCCCGAGGTGGAGGAGATTGTGGTTCCTTTGCCCGGAGGGGCCTCTTTTATTGACAAGCTGTGCAACCTTCTTCATCTTTCCCCGGAGGAAGCACAAGGTATGATCTGTGGTCCCGATCATTTTAACATTTCTGGTCTCCCTGATAGATTTAGGGGCTTAGGCTTGCTTGACGATGCCTATTGGGACGCTTTTGCACTTTGCATGTTCGGGACTTTGTTCATGGTTTATTCGTTTGGGATCTGTCATCGGGCTCTGCTAGATGTAGTCGTTCATTTTCGCTTGGGCAGAGATGTTATACCTTTGATCTTGGGAGAGACTTTTCATGCTCTCGACAGGCTGGCTACCGGGAAATGGTATATGCACGAGGGCAGCCCATTCCTCTTGACTTTGTGGTTGATGGAGCGCTTGGGGATTCTTCGGGAAACTTCGGATATGATCAAGCCTTGGACATTCGCCAGGAGAGGGGTTTTGGTGGATTTTGATGATCAGGGCTCGTGGGAGCGTTGGATGGTGGTCGTCGGGCGAAGATATCAGATGGTCGGTGCCTTGTTGGCGAGTGGAGACTCGAGAGTGCTTCGGGACGGGTCTCATGTGGTCATGCTTAGGGGCTCTCTCGGTCCGGCTTCTACATTCCGGCTTTGGTTACGAGACGGTTAGGCTTGGAAGCCGGAGTTCCTTTGGAGGATTTTGGTGATATAGCCACCGGGGTGGTGGCTTACGCTCTATGGATGATCCCTCGGTGTTTCCATTTCTTTCTCGAGCATGGAGGTATGACGTCTTTCCTTCTCGGGTTATCCTCAGGCGTCCGAGACCTGTGTTTTTGACCACTTAGTACCTGGATTGGTACGAGAGGCATTTGGGAGAGACTCAGATGGCTATTTTGAGACGACGTGAGGCCATTGTGGGTGCGGAGGACCTGACAGTTTCGGAGAGGAGGAGGGCCGAGGCGAGGGCCAACCCTCATGACAGGAGCGGAGATATTGTGACCGACTATGAGGCTTATGTCAAGAGGCAGGAGAGGAGTACTCCTATGCTACCGGCTAGGCTACGAGGAGATGAGAGATGACGCTAGGGCTACCAAGGCCCCGACGGAGGCTGGTTTGATAGATCTGTTCTGTACCGAGAAGCTTGGTAGGAGGAAGACCGACATTTTTCCTGTTCGGAAGAAGAAGACTCGAAGGGGGAAGAAGAGGGGAGAGGCCAGTACGAGTGGCATGGAGTGACTCTGAGGTTTCCGAGTAGCCCTTTCTTGTCGCAGCAGACACATTAGTTTGATTATGTATCTTAGTTTTCTTTTAGCAGGTTGCCAGTTGTAGGAATGAACCGGGCTTAGACTCATCAAAAAGTTTTTAACTTGTAATGAATATTTGAATTGCTTGAGTTTTTCGAGACGCTTTCATGGTACGATCGGTGTATTGATGTCAAAGTATGACTTTTAATTGTGCTTTAGACCGAATCGTTTCATTGCCCTACGTTCCCTTCGGACAAAAGGGCTCGGAGTCTCCGTAGTTCGAGCTGTAGTCGATTTTTTTTTTGTTTTGTTTTTTTTTGTTTTTTTTTTGTTTTTTTTTTTTTTTTGGTGCAACCTGTTTTTACCTAGGCCGCCCTTTTCGGGTTTTCAACCTAGTTGGGTATTACTCTTTTAGCACTCTTTTTCTCTTTTTTGACTCGGTGTTTACGCGTAGTATACGCGCGGCTTGTCACCATTCCTTTGGGTGTACAAAGAGGATTTCCGTCGAGGTGCAAGTTGCATGGCTCCTCCGGAGAAGATCTTTTGGACGATGTATGGCCCGACCCAGACAGGCTCCCATTTGCCAAGCGGGTTGATACGGACTGGGGGCTTTTCTTTCAGAACGAGATCACCTTCTCGGATCTCCCGATGCTTTACTTTCTTGTCGAAGGCTCTGGCCATTCTTCCTTGGTAGGCTTGGATGTGTTCCATGGCCTTCAGTCGGCGCTCATCTAGTAGGGCCAATTCATCATGGCGACTTTGGAGCCATTCGACCTCGTTGATCTGGCTCTCCAACAACACACGGAGTGAAGGAATTTCTAGCTCGATTGGGAGTACGGCTTCCATTCCGTAGGTGAGGGAAAACGGTGTTTCCCCAGTTGCCGTTCTGACGGATGTTCTGTAGCCCCAGAGTGCCAGGTGTAACTTTTCGGGCCAATCTCTGCCTCTGACAGCCATTTTCCGGATGATGTTTTCCAGAGTCTTGTTTCTTTGCCTTCGACGGCTCCGTTGGTTTGGGGCTGTAAGGAGATGACTTGTGACGGGTTATTACAATTCGCGGCCCGGCCTTTCGCATTCCCCTTCGAAGTGGGATCCATTATCTGAGATGATTTCGGCTGGCAACCCGTATCTGCATATGATGTTTTCTTTGATGAAGAGGGCTACTTTCCTTGAGTTGAGGACTTTGTAGGACTTGGCTTCAACCTACTTGGTGAAATAGTCCACAGCTACCAGGACGAATTTGTGGCCGTTGCTGCCTGGTGGCGTGATTTTGCCTATGACATCAATTCCCCAAGTGACGAAAGGACAGGGGGTTGTCATGCAGTATAACTCATGAGGAGGCAAATGATTAAGATTTGAGTATCGTTGGCATTTGTCGCAGCTTTTGACGAACTGGATGCAGTCGGTTTCCATGGGGATCCAAAAGTACCCCATTCTCAGTATGATTTGCTTCAGAGCTCGAGCATTCATGTGGGGGCCGCAGGTACCACCATGTATTTCTTTCATGAGTTCGGTAGCCTCTTGTTTGCCGATACATCGCAGGAGGGGGCCTTGATAACGCTTCTTGTACAGCATGTTTCCCAAAAGAACATAATGGGAGGCGAGTCGCTTCAGGGCTGAGAGACTTGTTGCTTTGATTCCTTCTTTATATTCCCCATCTTCATTTTTGAAGGAGGCTTCTCCGTTCTTCGTGCGATAGATGCGAGTGTACCGGGGATCCTTTGGCCGGTTCGGCTTACGCCCGATTTCAAAGCAATAAGCGGGGTTTTCTCTTCTCCCGACTCTGAATGGTTTGACGGACTTCCCTTCGGGTATTTCAACAAGGGAGGCTAGTGTTGCCAGAGCATCTGCAAATCTGTTGCGATCTCTAGGCAAGTAATGGAAGCTGATTTCCTTGAATTGAGTTACTAGCTCTTCCATGTAAGTGTGATATTTCTGTAGACCCGGGTCCACGGTCTTCCATTTGTTAGAGACCTGATTGATGATGAGGGCAGAGTCACCATACACCTCCAATTCCTTGATATTTCTTTCAAGGGCGGCTTCCAACCCGGCTATGCAAGCTTCATATTCAGCAGCGTTGTTGGTGACCTCGAAGTTCAACCTTACTGCTATGGGGGTGTGTTCGTTAGTAGGATCGACCAGAAGCATTCCTATTCTGTTCCCCCTTTTGTTTGACGCCCCGTCGAAGAAGAGTTGCCAGCGATTTTCCCCTTCTAGAGCAAAGATTCCATCATCGGGAAATTGAGGTTCAGGTCCTCGGGACTCATTACTTGGGAAATGAAATCGGCCAAATGTTCTGCCATTATGCATCCTTTTACGGATTTCCTTGAAACATAAGTGATGTCGTATTCAGCAAAAAAGAACGACCATTTTGCCAACCTCATAGAGATGGAAGGCTTGTCGAACAGATATTTGATGGGGTCTATCCTTGAGACGAGATGTATCGGGTGAGACTGCATGTAGTGTTTCAACTTTCCCACTACCCAGACCAAACCTGCGCAAGTCTTTTCGCAAGCTGAGTAATTGAGTTCGCTTCCCTGAAGCTTTCTGCTTACGAAATAGATAGCGTTTTCGACCTTGGAATCTTTCTTCTCTTGAGCTAGCATAGCCCCAATTGCTGTATTCGTGACAGTTAGATATAGCAATAGCGACTTTTGCTGATGTGGTGGGCAAAGAATCGGGGGATTCACGAGGTACGCTTTGATGCCGTTCAAGGCGAGTTGGCATTACGGAGTCCATTTTGTGTAGGCATTTTTCTTCATCAACTTGAAGATCGGCTCGCGGATCGAGGTCGGTGATTCTAAGCGGCTTATGTATTGCGATCTCCCATGAAGGATTTCACTTGTCGGTGTCGGGGTGGCTTCATTTCGACTATGGCCTTGATTTTACGAGGGTCTACTTCAATTCCCCGTTACTGTCACCATATATCCTAGCACCTTGCCTCGTCTTACACCGAAGGTGCATTTAGGCTAGATTCGAGTCTCAAATGCTTTGTGGTCTCGGAGGCGGCGAAGAATTTTCTCAAATCAACAAAGTGTTGGCCATCGATCCTCTGGAGTGTATTATCATGTCGTCCACATAGACCTCGAATTTCCTTGTGGATCATGTCATGGAATAGAGCTGTAGCGCTCTGCAGTACGTAGCCCCGGCATTCTTTAGTCCGAACGGCATGGCCGTGTAGCGAGTAGGTGCCCCGAGGGGTTGTGAAGGATGTTTTGGCTTGATCTTCTTCTGCCATTTTGATTTGGTTGTAACAGGCAAAACCGTCGACGAAGGATTTAACTTCATGGTTGGCCGTGGAATCTACCAAAATGTCGATGTTTGGCAGGGGGAAATCATCTTTTGGACTGGCTTTGTTCAAGTCTCTGAAGTCTACGCAGCACCGGATCTTTCTGTTGACCTTGGTCACCGTTACTATGTTGGAAAGCCATGTAGGATATTCAATGACCACACGATGAACCATACTGAGCATCTTTTTTATCTCTTCTTTCACTTGTAGGGACCATTCGGGCTTAATTCTTCTTAGCTTACGCTTTGCGGCTTAACCACGGGTCGAGCGGTATTCGGTGCTCAACTATGGAAGGATCGAGGCCTGGCATATCTTTATAGGACCATCCGAACACATCCACGAATTCTTTTAGCAGCTCAATTAGGGCATCCCTTTCAGTCCCTTCGAAGAAACTACCAATCTGCTTCTCTTTAGGCTCTTCCGCATTTCCCAAATTCACACTCGTCAAAATCTCTTCGACAGCTTGGGCTCGATTTTCCTCTTTTCGGATAACCTGCTTAAAGATTTCTTTGATATATTGTTCATTTAATGTGTCTGCTTCTTCATCTAGTGAATCGTTATTAACTGTTTTTAGATTATTAGTTAATTCATCATTAGTTAAAGTGGCAATCAAGGGATACTCGGAAAGGTTCGTCATTTCATTGAGAATAAGAGGGAATGCAATATTGGCTACAATTTCGTGGTCTTCAGGCGTGAGGCCATCGGACGACTCGGAAGACTCAAAATCAACAATGAGAGACTCGGAGGACTTTACAAAGGTTGACACAAAGGGACGGGGGACCAATCCAAGCTTGGTGATCATTTCTTCTTTGGTCGCGGACGGGCCTGAGAGAGTTTCCCAATTCTTTAGCAGCATTCTTGTCGAGAGGCCTCATGACTCGGGGGTCATCTCGTTGTCCTCCTTCCTCGAGTCATTGCTATCATCCCTTTGTACGAACCCAGAATCAATTGTGTTCGGCGCCCGAAAACCGAGCATGTGGATGTAGGGATCTTCCTCAGTGCAGGGAATTCTATCTCGTCACAATCCGACCGCTCAATCCGGATGTAAGGACGTATTGCGTCTCGGTGTCTTCTTGGAAAAATCTCGTGCCCCATGCTTGAGCGGAAAGGCTTAACGAGCGGTTCGGCAAGGAGGACGTCCCATACGACGTTCATAGATTCGAGTTGAGTATGACGATGCTTATCGATCTTTATCATGAAAATTTCCTTGCTTGGCGGGGGTCGAGAGAGTGGGTTTGAAGAATGGTGACAAAGCCGTGATTAGGGACACAGGGGTTTGTGTGCTGTGTCATGGCGGTGTTCAATGTTTCCCTCCGGTATGGCTCCAAATGTTGGAAATGACAATTGAATTTGATGAATCGAACCTCTTCGGAGTACGCTCGCTTGAGTGCGTTGACATAATTGGCATCACCGGATTACGGGGATTACGATGAGACTTGCCCGATAGTCCCTTGGTCGATTCGGAGGAGGTAGCCCCGGTGTCTGGCTAAGAGCATGCTTAGTGACGATCTCTGCTTCGTTCCCTATGAGGAAACTGTCACCCCTTATGACTTCAAGGTCTCCTTGTCGGTTAATGAATTTGACGCATTGGTGGAGGGTGGAAGCTATAGCTTTCATGTGATGCAACCAAGGGCGTCCTAATAGGGCTGTGAACTCGGATGGGATATCCATTACCTGGAACTTCGCTGGCACCATTTGGGTTTCGTACCAAAGTTCCAGAGTTACTGTCCCCAGTATGGGACGAGACGAGCCGTCGTAGGCCTTGATAATCCGGGTAGACGGGATCATATGCCTTTCATTGAGGTCATGCTCACTAAACGTGATATTGAACTCGAAAATACCAAATCATAACTCGAAAAGGCCAATAAAACATTTGCAAAATTAAATACTGGAAAGGCTAAACTTGAGGAAATTCTGAGTATGGGAAATAATTCAAAAAATGGTCTTGGCTATGAATCCACTTTTATGGAAAAAGGAGAGAGTTCCTAAAAAACCAAAGTTTTTCAAAATCATAAAACTAGTTCTAAGAAAAGGAAGTTTGTATGCCATTACTGTTTTCTCCCAGGTCACATCAAACCTTTTTGTTACCAAAGAATTCATGATCCTGGAAAATCTGCTCCGCAGATGAGCCCCCAGATGTACTCACATCACCAGAAATCTGGGCAGTTTATGTGGGTGGAAAAGAAAAGTGAGGAATGCAAAGGGGTTTTCACCTCACTCAAGAGCAGCATAGGCAGCTCATGGTACTTCGACAGTGGGTGCTCGAGGCACATGATAGGTAATGTTGAGTTCCTAACCGATTACACCACTATCAACGGTGGAAATGTGAATTATGGGGGAGGAGCCCAAGGTAAGATTGTTGGTAAGGGTACTTTATGTGTTAATCATATGCCTAAGTTGAAAAATGTCTATCATGTGGAAGGCTTAAAAGCTAATCTCATTAGTATAAGCCAACTGTGTGATGACAATTTATATGTTAAATTTGACAAGCATGAGTGTAAAGTGTTTGATAGCACTGATAAGTGCTTGTTCACTGGAGTAAGGTCTCAAGATAATTGTTACAAATTTGGTGACAACTTATCTTGCCTTACTTCCAAAGTAAATGATCTTGAGGTTTGACATCAAAAGTTAGGTCATGCTAGTTTTAGGACAATGGAAGAGTTGGTGAGATTTAATGCAGTTAAACACTTGCCTAAACTTGATTTCAAACAAGCAAGTGTGTGTGGTCCTTGCCAAAAGGGAAAACAAACTAAGGCTTCCCACAAAAAGGTTGATCAAAGTTCCACTTCTGAGATTTTGGATCTAATCCATACTGACCTTATGAGAGCCTAAGTAAAGAGAAATACTCTTTTGTGTGTGTAGATAACTTCTCTAGGTACACATGGGTCCTATACTTGAAAGAAAAATATGAAGCACTTGAAGTGTTAAAGTGTGGTATAAAAAGGTAAAAAATTGCATGGTAAGAAAGTGATTAAAATTCGGTCCGATCATGGTACTGAATATGAGAACATTTTGTTCTCTGAATTTTGTGACTCCAAAGGAATAACCCATGATTTTTCAGCCCCTAAAACTCCTCAACAAAATGGGGTGGTTGAAAGAAAGAATCGAACTTTACAAGAGATGGCTCGTGTCATGCTTAGTTCTAAGAACATCTCTAAACGATTCTGGGCTGAGGCTCTAAACACTGCTTGTCAGATAGGAAATAGAGTCTACTTAAGAGTTGGGTCAACTATGACTCCTTATGAAATTCTTCTTGGTAAAAAACCTACTTTCAAGTACTTTCATGTTTTTGGATGTATATGCTATATTCTGAATGATAGAGATTCTTTATCTAAATTTGACTCTAAAAGTGATAAGGTTGTGTTCCTAGGATATTCCACAAATAGTTGTGCTTATAGGGTTTATAACCTTAGAACTAAAACTGTGATGGAGTCCATTAATGTTACTTTTGATGATATTGCTGATTTAAATCTAAAAACTCTTGACGATGATATCTCAGGTTGCGTGGAAACAATGGAGGATACCCAAAATACAACTGAACAAACGCATCAAATAGGGCTGCAGAAAGCTGATGCAGGTGCTGGTGTGATCACATCACCACCTACATCAGGACAAAAAGAGTCTGCTTCAGACTCAAAAAGTTCAGACTATGAAGAGGAGAATCTGGACCGGACCAGAGACATACCTAGCAGGATTCAAAAGAATCATCCAATCACCCAAGTGGTTGGCAATGTAAATGAGAAGGTAAACATAAGGGATAAAGCAAGAGTTGACTACCCTGAATTGATTGGACTGAATTGTACAAACTCAAAGGTAAGCAAGGTAAGCTCTTGTTGTTTTGTGTCACATCTTGAGCCTAAGAATGTCATAGAGGCAATGAAATATGATAATTGGATAGTTGCTATGCAAGAGGAATTAAATCAATTTGAGAAAAATGATGTGTGGGTCTTGGTTCCTAGACCTAAAGGGGGGAAATATAATAGGGACCAAGTTGATTTTTAAGAATAAGACAAATGAAAATGGGCAAATAACTAGAAAAAAAACTAGGCTTGTAGACCAAGGCTACACCCAAGTAGAGGGGATTGATTTTGAGGAAACATTTGCCCCAATTGCTAGGATAGAATCCATCAGACTTTTATTTGCCATTGCTTGTTATTTAGGCATCACTCTACATCAAATGGATGTAAATAGTGCTTTTTTAAATGGTGTCCTTAATGAAGAAGCCTATGTTGAGCAACCAAAGGACTTCACTGATCCCCATTGCCCTGACCATGTCTATAAGCTATAGAAAGCCTTGTATGGCTTAAAATAAGCCCCTAGGGCTTGGTATGGGAGGCTGACTGAGCACCTCATATAAATGGGTTTTAAGAGAGGTGAGGTAGATAAGACCTTATTTATTTTGAAAGATAAAGAGGGGATTTTAGTAGCCCAATTTTATGTAGATGACATTGTTTTTGGATCTTCATCCAAGAATATGTTAGACTACTTTGTCACTAGTATGACCACCACCTTTGAGATGAGCATGATGGGTAAATTAAACTATTTCATAGGTCTTCAAATAAAGCAAAATAAGGAGGGAATGTTCATTTCACAAAGTAAGTATACCAAAAATTTGGTCAAGAAATTCTCTCTTGACAATGCCTCTTATCTTAAGACTCCTATGGGATCATCCCAAAAGTTGTGTAAAGACGAGGATGGTGAGGATGTAGACCCCACCTTGTATAGAAGTGTGAGTACCCCAATCTAGGGGCATTTTGGAACATTCACATCTCATTCCTAGACCTCCGAGGGCTTTTCGTAAGTTTCTTGGGATGGAAGTACCCATAGGACATTAATTCTGGTCTAAGGACCTATGGGAAATTATCTAGTTTGGACCTATAAGGAATTGTTCAGGAAGGTTCCAGGCTGTTACTTGGCGCCAAGAAGCCAGTAAGGCTCGTCCTGTCGTGCGACAGAACGTGCCATGGAAAATGAGCACGTTAGGTTGTGCGACACAATCAGCCACTCTTAGGCACCTATATATTGAGCCCTCTCCCTCTCATTTCTGGATCCCTTCTCGACTCCTTACTGTCACTCTGCCCAAATTACGCCAGACTCACACAAAACCATCCTCACACACACTAATCCTTTCTCTCACACACACAATTCACTCATTTTCTCTCACATAATTCTCACACACATTGGAGATCCAAATTCTTCATCTAATATGAGATCCGAATTGCTTTTGAAACTGACTGTGAAGGATTTCTACACTGACTTAGTGTAGAAATCATGGACTACAAGGGTAATCCCTTATCTCACTCTTTATCTTTCTTCTCCTTATTGATTTCATGCAATTTCCATGTTCGCCATGCTTAATTTGTTAATTTGTCATTAAATATGCCATGCTTTGATCTCTGAATGTTCTAATCATGCATTTATTCTCGTGATAATGCATGCTCTTGATTAGTAATGATATGTTTTGTGCTTAAATGCTAAGGTGAGTGTGGATCATTCCATATCCACACTCATCAGAGTATTGATCTCTCCTGAGGTCTTCGGGACCTGTTTTCTATCTCTGATAATCTCGATTTGCCATTAATTTCCTTTGTAAGCAATTCATTGTAAAGCCTCTGCAGAGTGGCATGGTGTTTCGGGCGACACACTTGGCCATTCTAAGTCATGTGTCGTGCGACACACCTAACCCATCTGCAGCAGGTTCATTTTCAGTTGTAATCTGTTCAATTTGTGGTAATCAGGCTGTGGTCCCCTGCACAAAGTGACTCACAAGATGTATTTTGTCTCTTGAAGTAATAAAATGCATTTATTATGTATTGTCTCACACAAATTGCACACACGATTAAATATATTGGATGCTTTCATTGAAAGACTCGTTCGCGAGGCGTGTTGGGTGAACTCTCGGTTCTTCCCAACATGTAACCTGACCCCCGAACCTCTCTCTAATTTCAAATGGTTTTTCAATGTTTTCCATAAAACGGTGTGGCGAATCCTTTCATTATTTACATATTTCCCGTCCCATTTCCTTAAATCCTTTTTCTAAACTTCCCATGCTTTTCGCATGTGGACGGTGTATGTTCACTTGTGAGGTTGATGTTTCGAATCACCACCAACATAAATATAATTCCTACTGGGTCACACACATAGAACGAATTTGATTTAGGCTGAAAATTAGAATTTGGGATCTAAAGCTGTTGCACGGCCGTGCTCTATAATTTGGAGCGCCCGTGGAAGAGTTGCTGGCTGGAGCGGCCGTGCATTGGTTTTTGGAGCGACCGTGCAAAAGTTGCACGGGCGTGCTTTAGTAAACTGCACGGCCGTGCATAGCGGCGCTGAGAGTCTGTTATGGCTTCGAAAAAGGAGTCTTTTTCCTTAATTGTTAGGGTTACTTGCCAAGTATAAATAAGACCTTTTGCCCAGCCAATAGACACACGATTTTTGGGTTTTAGAAACACAAAATCATTGATTTTGATTGAGAATCAAAGACCAAAAACACCCAAATTAATTCCATATTCAGCCATTGATTATTGAATATTGATTCAATAATCGGAGGATCATCTAGCAATCCTACAAGAAGCATTTTTGGTTCGTTCGCGTGTGGATCACCATTAGAGGAAGGTTGCTTTATCTCCTAAGGCTTGAAGATCTCCGTTGATTGATTCATCACCAAGGTTGAACAAGGAAGATAGAAGATTCGACATCGAAATTCTAAGCTTGAATTTTGAGATCTGTTTTGAGTAACATAAATCGCATTCAAGGTATGTAATTCTATTTCATATTTTCTATCTCTTCATGCTAGACGGATTTAAGGGCTAGGGTTTTGTTGTTGTATAAATATTTTTTCCGCTGCGTTTGTAACCTCAAAACCCAACAGGTTATACTACCAAAGTCAAAGGTAGTGGTGTAGAGCTCAAGCCTCTTCGAACCAAGCTAGAGGAGTAAATCCAAAGTTTGGATGTAAATAATGTCACGAACGTCACTAAGGTTGTTCGGTGTTTCATATGGTATGGTCTGTCTGAGACCATCTTTGCCAACCACTTTTTTACGTCCCACTTTTCTCTGCTTGACTTGTTGAAAGATCTCAGCAAGGTGGCAAAGTATGATTGGGGTTTCGCCGGTTTGGCGGGTTGCTACGAGGCTATGAATGAGGCCTATCACAATACCGAGGAGAATATGTCGGGTTACAACTTGGCATGGGAGGTAAATTCTTTGCTTTATTATCGCTTCATTTTCATTTTGTTCATATTTTTGTTTATTTCTTTCAAATGAATTTCTTTCGTTTGTTGCTTTCTTGCAAATGTGGGGGTATTCTATCTACAAGCTTTACAATTTTGAGCTCGATCAGGCTCGGACGATGCTTGATGAGTTTGAATTTAACTGCCAATGCCTCTATCCGTGGGGGCCAATTGAGGAGCACGTGAGTGGCATGTGGTCGGTGACTAACAAGAGGATCATTCTTATTTCTTTAACCGACGACGCCTTCTATTGGGGAAGAGAGTGTTCCCTCAGCATGACGGAGGCTCTCTTATACGGGTAGTGCCTTATGATCCTCCAGGCAACATGTATTCGATAACTAGCCTATTGGACGATCTTTATGACGAACTTGTGTCGGGCTTTCCTGCTTCAGAGTTCACGTGTCCAAGTGACAGTTATGAGGACTTTCTGCCTCGCTTGATGGGTCCTCTTGTAGTGGGTGCACTATCAGAAAAACATGTTTTAGCAGCGGAAATTTTCGCCGCTAAAGCGGCATTTCTGTCGCTGCTGCATACCCACCGGCTGAATAATTCCATCGGTGGTCCGCCAGAGGCAGCATGTCGCAGCGGTCCGGCAATCCAATTTCCGCTGGTGTACACTGACGGAAATGGTATTCCGCCAATGTCCACCGGCGAAATTTTCCGCCACCGAGGTAATTTAATTTAATTAAAATTGTAATTTCACCGGCGGGAAATTTCCGCCACTGAGTTATTTTGATTTAATTAATATTCTAAATCCTCCGACGAAATATTCCACCGCTGAGGTAATTTTATTTAATTAAATTGTAATTTCACCGACGGAATTTTCCGCCGCTGTGCCTGTGTTATTCTGAATTATTTAAAATTCTAAATCCACCGATGGAATATTCCGCCGCTGATAATGCAATAACTAAAAAAATAAATAAAAATGTCAATTATAATATTTTTTTGTACCTATATATATATTTATCAAAAAAAAATTATAATGTCAATCAATTTAAATCAGTCCCTTAACATTTCTTATTCTCAAATCAGTCCTTGATATTTCATAGTTACACTTTGCTCCCCTAAACTTCTTTTATACTTAAATCAATCCTTACATATCATTTCATTTCAACTTTGATCCCTTAACTTCAAAAAATTCAGATTAGGTCCTTACAACATTCACCAATCAATCACAAATTTATTGGCCTTTCCATTTGATTTGAACAACCACCATTCTGAAAATAAAAAAAAATGAAAAATCCAGTTCAAAACAGATCTGGAAAATTAACAAAAAAAAAAAAAAAACAGATCTTCTTGAAATCCCAGTTGAAAATAGATCTAAAAAGAAGTCGGAGATGAATACGAAGAAACTTAGACGGAGGAAGATCGAGAGGCGGAAACAATGGGAGAATAAAGATGGAGGCGAAAATGGGGAATAGAGACGGCGACATAGATGGAGGAAGGCGACAATGATGGGCGGGGTTAAATATTTTCTGGGAAATATGAAGGTGAAGGCAGGGCCATCGCCTAAGAAGATGGTAAGTAAAATGGAAAGGAGAGAGGCTGGAGAGAGGAAGGGTGGGGTGGTGAGGGAGTGTTTATGTGAGAGAAGAGTGTTGGTGAGAAAATGTATGAGAGAGGGGTAGAGTTTTTTTTAAATGGATTTGGTTGGGTGATTGTGGGCCTTTGATGCTAATAAATGAATGGTTGAGATCAAGTAGTGGAGAAGTTATGTGATGATCCATGTGAACCTTTAATAACGAATGAAAAAATGACACCTCATATATGCTTTTATTATTGTTTTGTTTTTACTATGATTATTAGTAATAATACACAGTTATAATAATAACAATTGTATAATTAGTGTGAATACTTACTACTATAATTATAATACTTGTTAAAATAATAATAATAATAATAATAATAATAATAATAATAATAATAATAATAATAATAATAATAATAATAATAATAATACTCATTAGTGTTGCAAATATTTATTATTATACTCCCTCCGGTTCAAAATACATATCATTAATAAAACAAGTAAATATCAAGAAGAAGAATATTTATTAATATTATTGAACGATAATAAATAATATATAATAAATAAAAATTATGATAATAACATAGAAAAATACTAAAAACATCAAAATAAATTAAACTTCTAAGAGATATTAATATACCTATTACTACATCCCAAATCTCATATACTTATACCCCAAACTCTAAACCCTGAATCATATACATATACCTCAAACCCCTAAAAATATGATTTATTGATAATAAGTAATAATTGACATTTTTCATCTTTCCTTAAATCATATTTCTACCTCTAAACCCTCCTTTCTATATTATAATATTTAGTAAAAATAATTTATAATAATAATAATAAATAATATTATATCATTCACATAAAAAAAAGTTAAGAATTTTTAAATAAAATATTTTTTAATATACCCAATCCCTTAAACATATATCATATACCCATACACCACACACCCATACCCTATACCCTAAACCATAACTCAAATAGTTTTATTTATAAAAAAAAAAATTAAAAAATTAAAAAAGTAAATGCTATTATCCATCCCTCTTTTTTCTATTTTATACTTTTATTTCTTTAAAAATTCTTAACTTTTTTTATATAACTTTTTGTAAAAAAATTCACCACTAACTAACATCTCAAATAGTTTTATTTATCCAAAAAAAATAAAAAAACTAAATGCTATTGTCCGTCCATCTTTCTCTCTATTATATACTTTCATTTCTTTAAAAATTCTTGATTTTTTATATAACTTTTTGTAAAAAATTTCACTACTAACTAACATATCAAATGGTTTTATTTATAAAAAAAATTAAAAAAAAAATTAAAAAGTAAATGCTATTGTCCGTCTTTTTTATTCTAATACATACTTTCATTTATTTAAATATTCTTAACTTTTTTTATATAACTTTTTGTAAAAAAAATCACTACTAACTAACATCTCAAATAGTTTTATTTATCCAAAAAAATTAAAAATATATCATATACCCAATCTCTTAAACATATATCATATACCCATATACCAGACACCCATACATATATATACCCTAAACCATAACTCATATCCTATACCATATACCCCATACACCAGACATCCATATTTTATACTCTAAATCATATACTCCGTATCATATACACATACCATATACTCTAAATCATAACCCATATACATATACCCTAAACCTTAACATATATCCTAAAACATAACTCATACCCTATACCCTAAACCATAACTCATTTCTTTAAAAAATCTTAACTTTTTTTATATAATTTTTATTAAAAAATTTAACTAATAATTAACATCTCAAATAGTTTTATTTAAACAAAAAAAATTAAAAAATAAATAAATAAATGCTATTGTCTACCCCACTTTTTTTCTATTATACACTTTCATTTATTTAAATATTCTTAACTTTTTTTATATAAATTTTTATAAAAAAAAATCACTACTATCTAACATCTAAAATAGTTTCATTTATCCAAAAATAAAATAAAAAAGTAAATGCTATTGTCCGTCCCTCTTTTTTTCTATTATATACTTTTATTTATTTAAATATTCATTACTTTTTATATAACTTTTTGTAAAAAATTCACTACTAACTAACATCTCAAATAGTTTTATTTATCCCAAAAAAAATTAAAAAATTAAATGCTATTGTCCATCTCTCTTTTTTCTATTATATACTTTCATTTCTTTAAAAATTCTTAAATTTTTTTTGTATAACTTTTTGTAAAAAAATTCACCCTAACTAACATATCAAATAGTTTTATTTATCCAAAAAAAAATTAAAAAAGTAAATGATATTGTCCGTCCCTTTTTTTCCATTATATACTTTCATTTCTTTAAAATTCTTAACTTTTTTTATATAACTTTTTGTAAAAAAATTCACTACTAACTAACATCTCAAATAGTTTTATTTATCCAAATTTTTTTAACAAAATTTGTAATTTAACCACCGATGGAATAATTCCGCCACTGAGTTATTCTGATTTAATTAAAATTCTAAATCCTCCGACGGAATATTCTGCCGCTGAGGTAATTTTATTTAATTAAATTGTAATTTCACCGGCGAAATTTTCGCCGCTGTGTTATTCTGATTTATTTAAAATTCTAAATAACCACCGACGAAATAATTTCGCCGCTGATACTTTTCTACCGTCGAATTATTCTGCTGGTACAGTTCGAAGACCAGTCAACATACATCAGTAGCGGTATTGGAACGAATATTCGTTTTTAGTGGCAGTGTGAGTAGGCCAATCCAATTCGCGACCCTTTTTAGGTGCATTTTAATATGATAAAATCGCACTAGGGGCATTTTGGTAAATTTCCGGTCCAATCCGAGACTTCCGGAAACATTTCATAAGTTTCTTGCGAAGGAAGTACTTTTAAGTACTTTTCTCATGCAAAAGGACCTACAAGGAATAAATCAGATTGGACTTATTGGAAATTAACCTGGAACGTTCCAGAACCAGGTTTTGGCGCCAGAAACGGTTATGGGCTTGCTTAGTCATGCGAAATCTCGAGCCATGGAAAATGGATGCAGGAAGTAGTACGACACAACTCAACCACCATCAGTAGCCTATAAATAAGACCCTACCCCTCTCATATCTGGATCCCCTTCCTCCATACCGTTACTCTGCCCATTTGTCTATGTACCACACACACCAAAACACACACAAAACCTCCTCTCTCTCATACCAATTCCCTCCTTCTCTCCTTCAACCCAATTTAACCCACACACTCCACCTTTGGATCTCCCATCCACCATCACTTCCGAGCTAAAGTCAGTCCAGAAGCTGTGTTGAAGGGTTCTATACCAGACTTGGTATAGGATTCGTGGAGCTATAAGGGTAACCCCTTTATCCCTCTTCTCTCTCTCATACTATTTTGTTACTTTCATCATCTATGCTATTTGTCTTAATCTGATTCGATAATTACACTCACCTGTTCCTAATTATCGAATCACAATCGCCATATCTCTGTTTAAGTGATCTGATGCGTTTAATTGCTTGTTCATAGTTGGATATCATTGAATTTGTGGCTTGTTTGCCAAGGGAGTGTGGATCTTCCCATATCCACACCCCTTTGGCCAATTCATTATTAATTCGTGGTTATTTGAGTTGATCTGATATTGTAAGTTGATTTGGTTTGATCTCTATTAGATCTGATTTCATCATGTAAGGTTGCTGCAGATTAGCATCCTGTGTCACACGACACAGTCTGTCCTGATGAGTCCTGTGTCACGCGACACAACTTGTCAGGCAGATCCTGTGTCACGCGACACATCTTGCCCATCTGCAGTAACTTCTTTCCAATTGTAAGTTGTTCTCATGTTTGTAATCTGGGATGTGGCCCTCCATTACTGTAAGTGGTTCACAAGTTGTAACAATCCCATTTCATTAATAAAATTCATTTACCACACTTATTGTCATTGTTGTTTGCACACACTATGAATGCTTTTGGATGTTTATTTTGAAAGACTCGTTTACGGATGAGGCGTGTTGGGTGAACTCTCAAGTTCTTCCCAACACGTAACCTGACCCCCGAACCCTTTTCTCTCTTTTCAAAGGTTTTTCAAAGTGTACCTTAAAACATGGCGTGGCGACTCCCAAAAATGAACATTTTCCCATGAAAATTTCAGCGAGCGCACATTCAGTGGCGACTCCGCTGGGGACTGAAACTGGTTTTCAAAAGAGGGTCAAGCTTTCATTCATTTAAACATCCAATGTGTTCATTTTGTGTGCATCATTAATGACTTTGTGTGACACATGCATTTTATGGGATTGTGAGACTTGTGGGCCTTTATGTGTTTCATGTTGTTATGTTGTTGTGCTTGGGTGTTGTGATCTGTTCCTTGCCATGAGGAGGCAGGGGCTAGTTTCTTGTTTCAGGTTCTGGCTCAGTAGCTAGCCAAGTCGTGCGTCAGGCTTCGCGATAGAACTGGCCACTGTGCAGTTGTGCAGGTCTTGGCTAAGGGCAGTCCCTTGGATAAAAATGCACAGGTTATTATTGTACCTTGCCAATTTGTGTGTGTGTGTGTGTGTGTGTCTTTCGTTTGTTTTTTCCTTTGCAAATAAAAAGAAAATAAAAAAAAGGGATTCAAAATTATTTTTTCATAAATAAAAGAACATAGCCACCCTCACACTACTTCACATAGATTTAGAACCCTCGGGTGCAATTGACGGCATCGCAGACGGTGATGTAAGTCGCCTACGCTTGAGCGCCTAATATCAAGCCTATCCCCCTAGCGCATCATAGGTGGCGACACACTTTTAAAGCTTACCCGATGGTTGGTTTTTGAATACAACATTTTAATTACACTAAAATGAGTTGTTTCGAAATTTATAATAGGACATATATACCTATCCCAAAACCTTGCACGTGTGGGCATGTTGCCAATGCAACATGGTTTCACGTATGGACATGTCACCCTCGTGACATGTTCTAACGAGAGATCATGCCGCGTTGTCACCATGCGCCGACGAGAGGTCATGCCGGATTTTTCTTTGAAATTCTTCAAGAATACCCGTTATGCTGCCCGAATTTCCCCAGAAATTTGGATCACTCATCCGTCCCACATCGTGTTTAGGTCTTGTTTAGGTATTATTACCTATTATTACTTTCTATGCAAAACATTTGGTGTAATTTGAATGTTGCGTCTCTAGGTTTCCCCCGAGGTATAGATTGCGTAAATAAAGGCTTATCCTTTTCCAACCTTATTTAGGGCTTAAAAGATACCGATTTATACTTGAACATAAATAAGATGTTTGCACGAGTCTATCCTTCCCTTTATTCTTCCCTCTCCCGTACCTTCTAAAGAGTCTCTTCTTATACCACCTTATCAATCCATATCTACCCTCTGCAGTTACGGCGAGTTGGATCTGTTCCTTCGTCCCAGGTGCCCGTTTAGTCCGTATCGTCGAGGAGGTTCAAGCAGTTTTTGGGGTTTCAGTTAATTCAAAGTCAGAAATGGCAGGAAATGGTGATGTTTTCTCTGCTCAGTCGGTTGGGGGTTCAACCTCGATGGGTGAGCCAGGTTTGAATGACATGTCCATAGAAGAGATGAGAGCAACTCTGGAAGCCGCTCTAGCTAGGGAGCGTGAATCTCACTTGCTTGCTCAGAATGCCAAAGCTCGGGAAGAAGAAGCCCATGCTCGTTTTATGGAGGCCATGCGAGCCAGGGGAATTGCGGTGCTCCGCGTGAGAGGATGGTTCCTATGAAGAGATTACCGAAGATGGTAACAATGGGATTTGATCTGCTTCCCCTATGCAACTCGCTCATCACTCCGCACCTCAACCCAATTACCATGCCATGCCTCCTCCTGTGAATTATGCTCCTCATCCTGACTGAATGTCATCGCCGGAAGTGGCCGTGAGTGTCCAAGGAAGGGTTCCTCCCCCAATCTCTCAAATACACAACCAAGGTGCTCAGTATGGACTCAGCAAAAGTGGTAGTCAGCCATCGAACTTCTTTGACTTAACTTCCTCGCCGGTTCCTAATGTCTCAGTGCCTCAAGATCAATATGGGTTTCAGTTCCGAGGAAGTTATTCTCAGCCTCAAGTCAGCATGTATCAAGATGGCTATCAGTATGGGCAATTCAGTCAGCAACAGAGTGTTTTCCAAGCTCCACAACAGCAGAACAGCCAGTATCGCTTATCGGGAAACCAAGTTTGTCAGGATGGATTTCTGCAATATCCTCAGAGTCAGTCTCAGTTTTGAAGCAGCTTCTCCCAGCCCATGGTTTGTTCTCCTCTCACTCAGCACTTATACGACTCCACTTCGTACTCAGCTCCCTGTGCTAGCACCGAATTTTCAGCTCAAGGTCAGTTTGGATACCAATCAGCTCAGTTTGGTCCGCAGCATCCGAATGCTCAGTTTGGCTCCTTCTATTCCTCAGATCCCGGAAATGACTGCGGAGGCGATGGCTTTGTTAAAACAGATGCAGCAACAGATTGACAAGTTGACAGTGGGTTCCAGCGGTCTTAAAGTGGTTGATCCAACTCAAGTGACACCCCTTCCCCACAAATTTAAGATGCCCAAAATGGAATTTGACGGTACAGCGTGCCCGAAAACTCACATTGATACTTACGTGATGACGATGGGGGCAATGGGTTGTAAGCCCGAGTTCATGGCTTCGCACTTCCATCTGACCCTGAAAGGCCCGGTGCTTACATGGTTTCTGGTCCTAAAGCAAGAAGGTCGCTCCACTTGGAGCCAAATTACTGAAACCTTTCTCGAGAAATACAGGGGAAACCTCGAGTGGCGTACAACCAGAGATGACTTAGTGGGAACTATCCAGAAGAATGATGAATCAATAACGGAATTTTACAAGAGATGGAATGCCAAACTCAATGAGTTGTCTGAACCGATTCCTCTGCAAGACCAGAAGGATATTTTCCTGTCCTGTGTGAAACCCATGTTGCGTGAAGCCATTGGAAAGGGATGGTACCCGGATTTAAGAGAAATGGTCGGGATGGGTGCCCGAAGCGAAAACAGACTTTTCAACCTCACTCCAAGTACTAATGCTAGTGGTAATAGTGGAGGCAGAGGATTCCATTATCGGACAGCTAACCCAATCTCTTCAATGGCGCCGAAAGGAAGGGAAGTGGCCAAGGATAGTAGTGTCAACAATCTGCAAGGGAGAAGTAATAATGGGCAGAACGGTGGAAGATTCCAGCCTAGACAGCATCCGAGGTTTGACGACTTAGGTATGTCCACTGAGGAAGTCTTCAATGGTTTGCTCAGAATCGGAATGATTAAGCCACTGGATAACTACAGTCCTCTCCGCCCTAACCCCGACCTCGATGCGAGCAAATACTGCAGATTCCACCAGTACCCAGGGCACACTACTAACACCTGTTTCACGCTCAAGAAAATCATCCAGGTACTAGTTGACGAGAAGAAGATTGAGAAGTCTCCCCGTCCCAACATCATCAAGAACCCTCTACCAGGAAACAATGTGAATCTAATTGATTTTGGTTAGGATTACTTTGTGAATGTGATAGAATTCAATGAGTCTGTAGATGGCAAAGATAGTAATAATTGTAAGGAGGTCATTGCTGATGTAACCCATTGTTTCGATGAAATGAAAGACAATTTCTATTACGTTTTGTATCTCGATGATTTAAGTGATTTAAATAATTCTGTTGATTATGATGAATATGAGGAGCGGTTGGTTATCAACGCTATCTCTTCTGTGGTTCCAAAAGAGTCCCCACTCTTTTTGGAAGAGCACAAAATAGCAGCTAGTTTGGAGGCACCGTTGTCAATAAATGAGATAAGGCATGCAGCATGGCCGTACAACACTCGTTCAGCTCCGCTTACTTTGACTGAACTTAAAGAAGCCAGCAGAAGTTTTGTGGCTGAAGATGATCATGAAGTTAATTTGCTAACACGGTCGGGCAGAATGATGGGAACAGATAGTGCTGAACCAGCCGGAAAGGGCAAGGGAATTGCAGTTCCAAATCCCCAGGCTTCTCGAGATCCTTACAGGTTAACTGGAGAGGAAGTAGTCCAGGATGAACCAGTTTTGACACAGCTGAAGAGAACTCAGGCCGACATCTCTTTATGGTCTCTGCTTACATCTTCTTATCCCCACAAACTAAAGCTGGAAGAAGCTCTATCCAAGACTAGGGTGTCCATCAATACAACTCCAGATGAAGCCTGCCAGTTGATTGGGACAGCTCAGTACGGGAATATTATCACTTTCACAGATCTAGATTTGCCTTCTTATGGGTCAAAGCACAATGAGACTCTGCATATTACCGTGCCTTTGGAAGGGCGCCGAATCCCTCACGTGTTGGTGGATAATGGCTCAGCCATGAATGTGCTTCCAGCGAAAATGATGAGCATGTTGGATATTGATGCAACGAGTCTCAAACCGTCCAACCAGACCATCAAAGCCTATGATTCGACTTCTAGTGCAGTTTTGGGGATTGTTTCTTTGAATTTGTTGTTCGGAGGTAAGGAAATGGTAGTGGAGTTCCAGGTAATTGATATTCCTGTCACGTTTTCAGCATTGTTGGAAAGGCCTTGGATACACGAGATCGGATCAGTAGCCTCTACACTACACTAGTGCTTGAATTTTTTCCAGGACGGAATATTGACAACCATTTATGGAGACAGTGTCACCATTGGGGAGGCTAGCACTAGTACTATGCCTGTGATGGAGATCAAGCTTGATCAACAGAGTCTAATGCTTAGTGGTTTCACAATTGAAAAGCCGAAGGGGTAGGTCTGCACTATTGATCTAACAACTTCCTCAGATAAGATTCCTCCTGTATTAAAGATGATGCAAAGCATGAATTACATTCCTGGCCTGGGATTAGAGAAGCGTCAGCAAGGACAATATAAGATTGAAATGCCTGAGCCTAAGAGAAACAAGCGAGGTTTGGGGTATGTCATGACCGAAGAAGATAAGACATATGACAGAGCTGAGGCACTTAAGGAGCAAATGACTCTCGCTGCTGGGAAGAGATATAAGAGGCCTGATGTGCATCCTTATAGCCGGTCTCTCAATAAGTATTTCGTCAAAGAAAATGGTGAGATGTTCGTTTGCCCAGAACCGAGGTTAAGTCAGATGGAAGAAAGGATGGAGATGATACGCAAGTTTTCTACCAGCCAGGACCCAATGAAAGAGATGTTCATCAGTCTGCCCAGGAGGCCAGGTGTTACCGCCACGTACGAGAACAACTATCACTTTTGGGGGCCTGGCTATGTTAACCAATTTGAGAAGCTTGCTTTAGATGAGCATGTAGTCCACAAGATTCGTGGTGCCGACCCCGTGGATATGGATGGTGACCTGGCAAACCTGTTCGGAGATCTGGGGCTGTCAGAGTCGGGAAATGTTATGCATACAATGGAAAGACCTGCGGAAAAGGTTGTTGCTGCTAAAGATCCCCTAGACTTGATCGACTTTTCCTCAGATGATGACATGGTAGCTATGCTT
This sequence comes from Adenophora triphylla var. japonica, assembly GCA_022495995.1. NCBI lineage: Eukaryota > Viridiplantae > Streptophyta > Magnoliopsida > Asterales > Campanulaceae > Adenophora > Adenophora triphylla. The sequence goes on along the minus strand of JAFEMH010000887.1, from coordinate 405,788 downwards.
GAATTTGGGATTGGGCCGGTTGTGGACTCGAGCACTTTGGTGACAGTTGCAGAGAGGCCATTGCAGAATTGGACTTCCTTCCAGGGACCAGTTGCCAGTAGAGAGACTATGATCAAGAAGCTAGGGCTCAAACCTCATCCTGGTCCTTCTGTGTCTAAGTTTGTTCCCCACGTCTTGAGTCATTCTCCTGAGTCTCTTGTAATCGAGTTTGAGTCCACTGACAGGTCTGATGTCCTCACGACTGAAGACCATCGTCGTGTTATAGACGCTGTTTTCCCATTTGCTCTTAATAAAATGGTCGACCTTTCTGAGTATCCCTTGATTGCAAATTTAACGATTGAACGCTTAACTAAAAATGAGCATAAAGATTTAAAAATAATTAAGCAAGATTCAATCGAAAATAATGCAGACTCAATAGATGAACAATTTTCAGATAATAATTCAAAGCAGGTTTGTGATTGAAAGGAAAGACGGGCCCAAGCTGCCGATGAGATATTGACCACGGTAAATCTGGGAACAGCTGAGGAGCCCAAAGAGACACAAATTGGTAGCTTCTTCTCCGGAGCCGAGCGAGATGCTCTGATCGAACTGCTCAAAGAGTTTGTGGATGTTTTTTCCTGGTCCTACAAAGATATGCCTGGGTTGGACACGTCTATTGTGGAGCATCGGATACCCTTAGATGCGGATGCCAAGCCGATCAAGCAAAAACTGCGACGGATCAAGCCCGAATGGTCTTTACAGGTTAAGGAGGAGATTGAGAAACTCCTGCGGGTGGGCTTCATTAAGGTGATCGAATATCCAACCTGGCTTGCAAATATTGTGACGGTCACTAAGGAAAATGGAAAGGTACGGGTTTGTGTAGACTTTCGAGACCTTAACAAGGCCAGTCCCAAGGACGACTTCCCTCTGCCAAACATTGACATGCTTGTGGATGCAACAGCGAATTATGAAGTCAAATCTTTTGTTGACGGTTTTGCGAGATATAATCAGATTAAAATGGTTGGAGAAGACCAGGGAAAGACAGCGTTTACTACTCATTGGGGTACTTACTGCTATACAGTGATTCCATTCGGATTAAAGAATGCTGGGGCTACCTATCAAAGGGCCGTCACTACTATTTTCCATGATATGATCCATAAGGAGATTGAGGTGTATGTTGATGATATGATCATTCATTCGAAGGGGTCAGATGGGCAGCACTTCATTGATCTAAGGAAGTTCTTCAACAGGCTGTGGGAGCATTCCATGAGATTAAATCGGGCAAAGTGCACCTTCGGGGTTATCCGTGGCAAGGTCTTGGGGTACATGGTCACAGAACGTGGTATCGAGGTAGATCCCAGAAAGGTCAAGGCAATCGTCGAGATGAAGCCACCGAGAACTGTCTCTGAGGTAAAGGGTTTTATGGGCTGTCTACAGTATATCAGTCGATTTGTCAACCAGCTGACTTCTATGTGCGAACCAATATTCAAGCTGCTGAAAAAGAACCAGGAGGTGATTTGGAATGAAGAGTGCCAGTTAGCTTTCGAGAAGATCAAAGCTTATCTTGTCAATCCTCCCATCGATCCTCTGTCCGCCTCATGAGAGCAAGCCTCTACTTTTATACTTGACGGTCATAGATACGGCCATTGGAGCCATGCTAGCACAAGAAAAGAAAGACTCCAAGGTAGAGAATGCCATCTATTTTGTTAGCCGCAAATTCCAGGGAAGCGAGTTGAATTATTCCGCTCTGGGAGAAAACGTGTGCAGCTCTGGTTTGGGTAGTCGAAAAGTTAAAACATTACATGATGTCCCATACAGTGCATCTGGTCTCCAAAATGGACCCGATTAAATACTTGTTTCAGAGTGATAGAGGCAGTATCTCCACCAGGCTTGCGAAATGGACTTTCTTCCTAGCAGAGTTCGATATCAAGTATGTGATCCGAAAAGCAATCAAAGGGCAAGCGTTGGCAGACCAGTTGGCTGACTCTCCCAGTACAGAAGCCCGAGGTCCAGATCTCCAGTTTCCTGATGAGGGAATCTTTGTTGTAGAAAGCAGCAACCGGTGGCAGCTATTCTTCAATGGTGCAGCGAACAAGGGAGGTAACGGTATTGGGATGGTTTTAGTGGATCCGAAGGACATGCACACTCCTATAGCCATCAAACTAAACTTCTCAGTTACCAACAACGCAGCCGAATATAAAGCATGCATAGCCGGTCTTGAGGCTGCCCTTGAGCGGAATGTTGATGAGTTGGAAGTGTTTGGCGATTCCGAGCTGATAATCAATCAAACTTCCAATAGATGGAAGACGGCAGATCCGTGTCTCCAGAAGTATCATGCTTATATCGCAGAACTCGTTGGTCAGTTTAAGGAAGTGTCATTCCAGTTCCTGCTGCGAGATAAGAACAGATTCGCTGATGCATTAGCTACTCTGGCTTCTTTGGTGGAAATACCAGAAGGTAAGTCAATCAAGCCATTCATAGTCGGGAGGCGAGAAAATCCGGCATATTGTTGTGAAATCGAGCTTGAAACCGTTTACGAACCGTGGTACAGCCAGATCCTTTAGTATCTCAAGTGTGGTGAGGCATCCTTCCCTGTTGATGAAGAGGGTGACCTAAAAGGTGTTCGGGCCAAAAGTCTGCAAGCTCTGAAAAGGCTATCGACACGGTATGTCATACTCGGTGATGAGTTATGGAAGAAAAGAGAAGGTTGTCCACTCCTACTCTGCATCAGCAAAGAGAAAGCTCAGAGGGTAATGGAAGATGTTTATAACGGTGCCTGCGGACCGCACATGAATGCTCGATCCCTTATGCACAACATTATCAGACTAGGTTACTTCTGGATCACCATGGAGACTGATTGCATCCAATTTGTGTGGAAGTGTGACAAATGTCAGCATTTCTCCAACTTAAACCACATCCCTCCTCATGATCTGTATTGTATGACAAATCCCTGGCCCTTTGCAACATGGGGAATCGATGTCATCGGGAAGATAACTCCGTCCAAAAGCAACGGACATTTATTTGTTTTGGTCGCAGTAGATTACTTCACAAAGTGGGTGGAAGCTGCGTCTTACAAAATACTTACAGCCAAGAAAGTTGCCCGCTTTATAAAGGAACAAATCTTTTGCCGCTATGGAGTCCCGAATGAGATCATCTCTGACAACGGATCCCATTTTGAAGGAGAAACCGATCGGCTGCTCACCGAGTACAGGGTTAAGTGCCATAAATCATCGCCGCATAGACCGCAGACAAACGGTGCTGTAGAGGCTGCCAACAAAAACCTTGAGCGAATTATCAAGAAGATGGCCGAGCGAGGACGGGATTGGCCGGAGAAACTCCATCTAGCATTGTGGGGCTACCGCACTTCAATTCGGACCTCCACCGGTGCAACTCCATACGCTTTAACTTACGGAATGGAGGCTGTCATGCCAATTGGGCTAGAAATTCCATCCCTCAGAATATTGCTTGAGAATGAAGTCAATGAGATTGACTGGCTCCAAAGCCGATACAATGAGTTGGCACTGTTGGATGAGCGCAGATTAAAGGCTATGGAGCATAACCGAGCGTATCAGAAGAGAATGGCTCGTGCTTTCGATAAAAAGGTGAAGCCCAGGGATATCAAGGTTGGTGATCTGGTCCTCAAGATGAAGCCTTCAAATCAGAGCAGTGCTTTGGGCAAATGGGCACCTGTCTGGGTTGGGCCTTTCTTGGTAAAGAAAATCTTCTCCGGAGGAGCTATGCAGCTGACAGATTTGGATGGCAATCCATTCCTGCACCCATTCAATGGCGACAAGTTGCGGCGGTACTATATCTGATCGAGTCTTCCCCTCTGTATAAAAATAAAATAAAATAGAATGAAAAAATGAAAGAAAAATAAAAGGCGCAATAAAATTGTCCTGGATGAGACTGAAAACCTCTCAAAAGGCAGTCCATGCAAAAATAAGGGACGCGCCCGGTGCTAAAGGAATATACCCAACTAGACTGAAAACCCTAAAAATGGGCGGTCTAGGTAAAAAATAGGGTTGCACCATGTCCCTTTTCTATCTTCCCTTTCTTAAACATCAAAAGTTAATTGAGTCGAACTACGGAGACCTGAGCCCCTTAGTTCTCTTTGTAAAAGGGGAACGTAGGCAACCACTTGTGGTTCGGTCTAAAATGCTGCAAAATCCTAGATCTTGTCAAAATAAATGGTGCTTTCAATTTGCCAAAATGTGTTTTGATTACAGCTCCAAAGCTTTTCAAAGATTCATTATAAGTTAATATTCTTTTTGATGAGTTCAAGCACGACCTGCTTTCGACTCATATAACCTGCTACGAATAAAAGCAATAAGTTTTAGAAATTCTAACATCTATTTGTGTCTGCAATAAATAATTAAAGGATACTCATGTTCCATACAATAATCTCTTTCTCAGAATACAAATAAAAGTGTCTCATATTTCTCAGATAAAGCGTCTAGGAGTTCGTTCCCGCTCCCGAACTTGCATCTCTATTCTTCCTTTTCTTCGGTCCCCGGGAGGTCCTTGGCCTAGGAATGTCAAATAAGTCAGTTTGAGCTCATCCTAGCTTGGGTATAATGCGTGTCGGTGGATCGATCAGACCAGTCTCTCTCAAAGCTGCCCTAGCAATCCTCTCTTGCCTCAAGGCCTCTCTGCGAGCTATCATCTCTGGATCATCTCTCATAGCAGCTCTCCGAAGCTCTTGCCTCCGATAATCCTCTGCAACATCACCAGTAACATCATCTGGGTTGCCCCGGGCCTCTATATCTCTAAAAGATCGACTGGTCGGGTAGTCTACTCCAAGGTATTCCCGACGGCGACGTCAAGTCATCATGCCCCTTATGCCCTGGGCGACTCACGTGCGCCTCTATCGTCAACTGCACAGGACCTCGTTGCTCCTCATACCAAATCAGATACTCTGTGGTCAAGAATGTGATCCCTCTAGCCTGTTGAAGGAGTGTCTGTGTGGGAAGAAAGTCCTCCAAAAAGGATCCGCTGAAAAACTGCACAGTCTGGGGCTCGATCATGATCATCGGGACAGTATCAGTCATCAATCTCTCTCTCAAAGTCCTGACAATCTGCTGTGGGTACCCATACTGCCTGCTCACTAATAACGGGATACAGAAAAAAGATACTTGCAGCCCTGGCAGCCTGACTACCACCGACCCATCCTGAATGTCCCTCATGGTCTGTAGCCGCCATGCCGGAATCCAGAAGCTTAGGCTGACAGTCCCGTACCGCGTCAATCTCATCTGCCAACTATCAGCAACTGCGTCCCTCCACACTCTACGTTTCCCTGTCACCCAGGGCATAGCTGTCTGACCCTCTGGAAGCGGCATGATCAAATGCAACCTCTCAGAAAGCCATAAAGACAATAAATCGGGGTTGCCTGCACCCATGAAATCTGATCCTCCGGCCAGCCTATCAATACCATGGTATGTCTCGGCCAGCAGCAGGGGTACAATGTCCATCTCTCCCTATCTAGGCCGGATTTGACAAAGGTCCACACTTCTATCACCCCTGAGTTGCCTGACAATCTCCAGTAATGCACCCGGATAGACTCCGATGTACCCACATAAATAATGAGCTGACAGGGTGAACAGCATGAATATGTCCAGAGATGTAGAAAGATCTAACAGCTCAGGACTGGATAGGCGCAACCTGGCCATCCGGGTCAAGTCTATAATCCCATCATCCAGAATCATAGATACTACCTGATCTGCTGGCAAGCCTAAGAAGTCGGATAACTGCTCCGTAATCAATCGTCTGTCCCGGGGAAATGCTACAGTCTTTGCCTCACTCAGGCCTGTCAATGCTCTGAAATCCTCCATGGTTGGCGTCAAATCATTGTATGACAAAGTGAACACATGTCGCTCCGAATCCCAAAAGCAGGACTCATCCCGGAGCAAATCCCAGTCAATCCTTCAGTCTTTCAAAGACCAAATGCATGGCATACTGTACCTCTTATCAATAAGTTTCCTATGCTGCTTCTGGTGAAATCGCGAAATTTCAATGAAGTCTTGATGAAATTGTTGCTCCCGGGAAGCTACTTCTCTGTTAAAATGCTCCATTGTGGTTGAAAGTTCCAATCTTTGTCAAAGAAATTGCCTGTCTCTCAAACTGGGACTGCTGGTTGTCTCCTCCTAAAAGAGCAATGTCTGCAAATGAATTTTGAGCTGATTTAAAAAGGCCTGTTACGAGCCTCCTCTAGTCGTGCGACGCAACTTGCCAAGGTAGCATGGCATGTCGGGCGACACACCTGGCCAATATCAGACACTAGCCAAGTTGCTGCGAGCCTACCTTCCCAGGGCACTCTCCAGCTTGCCGTTGCTGCAATACACCTCCCATACACACACACTCACATATATGCATGGGAGAGGGTTCACTCCACCATATGTATCACTATACACACTCATCCGATAGTTTCATCATCTCATGTACAAAATCGGCAAAGCCAATCATTCAATACAATCATCATATTTCCTTCATTCAATCATCATCCCATTTCCTAGAGCGGATGGACTCGTGCAATCAAACTAACATAGTCTAATCTTGTTCAAAATTTGCTAACAGAGTAGCATAGTCAAATATAGTGCCTGGAGTGTTGTTCCCCCCGCAGGTACAATAATCAACTGAGCACAATTGAATCATTGAGGATTGTCCCTCAACCAAAATCGAGACAAAGAATTCAAATCTAGCAGTCTCCCGACAATATTCATCAAGATCATCGGCCCCGTTGCCCAATCGTCAACAAAATCCGTTCCCATGGTAATCTAGCAAGCAAAACTCATGTCTCACCCAACAAATGTTCCCAAAGTCAGTCAATCACCCATAAAGACTGCCCCTCACACGGCAAACCAGTCGTTCTTCATCAACAAATAGTAACCTAAGTCCCTTGGCAGCTACAGTTTTTCCACAATTTCGCGACAACAGTGGTCTAAGTCCCTCTGGCATCCACGATCATCAGACGTAGCCTCAGTCCCTCCGGCAGCTACAGGTAAGCACAACGCAGGTATGAAAGCATATCTCAGACAATTAATTTTCTAAAAGCATCAACAAATCTTTGGGTGACTCCCCGAACAGTCAAGTCTTTGGGTGACTCCCCGAACAGTCAAGTCTTTGGGTGACTCCCCGAACAGTCAAATCTTTGGGTTACTCCCCTAACAGTCAATCTTCGAGTGACTCCCCTAACAGTCAATCTTCGGGTGACTCCCCTAACAGTCAATCTTCGAGTGACTCCCCTAACAGTCAATCTTCGAACTACGACTGGCATGATTCCCACCTGGGATACGTAGGAATCCTTTCTCAAAAGGTCCAGCCATCCGATATCAATCATTTTTTTCCACCATCCGCCATATCCCCAGCAGCTCATTGGGATTGGGTCCTTCTTGTCGACAACCTCACTTCTTCCATAAGTGACGTTTCCGAGGGGCTATGTGAGTACGCCAATCCAATTCGCGACCCTTTTTAGGTGCATTTTAATATGATAAAATCACACTAGGGGCATTTTGGTAAATTCCCGGTCCATTCCGAGACTTCCGGAAACATTTCATAAGTTTCTTACGAAGGAAGTACTTTTCTCATGCAAAAGGACCTACAAGGAATAAATCAGATTGGACTTATTGGGAATTAACCTGGAACGTTCCAGAACCAGGTTTTGGCACCAGAAACGGTTATGGGCTTGCTTAGTCGTGCGACATCTCGAGCCATAGAAAATGGATGCATGAAGTCGTACGACACAACTCAACCACCATCAGCAACCTACAAATAAGACCCTACCCCTCTCATATCTGGATCCCCTTCCTCCATACCGTTAATCTGCCCATTTGTCTACGTACCACACACACCAAAACACACACAAAACCTCCTTTCTCTCATACCAATTCCCTCCTTCTCTCCTTCAACCCAATTTAACCCACACTCCACCTTTGGATCTCCCATCCACCATCACTTCCGAGCTAAAGTCAGTCCAGAAGCTGTATTGAAGGGTTCTATACCAGACTTGGTATAGGAGCTACAAGGGTAACCCCTTTTATCCCTCTTCTCTCTCTCTCATACTATTTTGTTACTTTCATCATCTATGATATTTATCTTAATCTGATTCAATAATTACACTCACTTGTTCCTAATTATCGAATCACAACCGCCATATCTCTGTTTAAGTGATCTGATTGGTTTAATTACTTGTTCATAGTTGGATATCATTGAATTTGTGGCTTGTTTGCCAAGGGAGTGTGGATTTTCCCATATCCACACCCCTTTGGCCAATTCATTATTAATTCATGGTTATTTGAGTTGATATGATATTGTAAGTTGATTTGGTTTGATCTCTGTTAGTTCTGATTTCATTATGTAAGGTTGCTGCAGATTAGCATCATGTGTCACGCGACACAGTCTGTCCTGATGAGTCCTGTGTCACGCGACACAACTTGTCAGGCAGATCCTGTGTCACGCGACACATCTTGCCCATCTGCAGTAACTTCTTTCCAATTGTAAGTTGTTCTCATGTTTGTAATATGGGATGTGGCCCTCCATTGCTCTAAGTGGTTCACAAGTTGTAACAATCCCATTTCATTAATAAAATTCATTTACCACACTTATTCTCATTGTTGTTTGCACACACTATGAATGCTTTTGGATGTTTATTTCAAAAGAATCGTTTACGGACGAGGCGTGTTGGGTGAACTCTCAAGTTCTTCCCAACACGTAACCTGACCCCCGAACCCTTTTCTCTCTTTTAAAAGGTTTTTCAAAGTGTACCTTAAAACATGACGTGGCGACTCCCAAAAACGAACATTTTCCCATGAAAATTTCAGCGAGCGCACATTCAGGCAGACTCTACCAGCAGACTTAATTTCCATCGGTGTAAACGGTACCAAATTTTTTCTGCCGCTATGGCTTCCATTCCGCCGCTATATAGCGGCGGGAATATTCCTCTGCTGATAATTCCGTCACTAAAGACCCTATTTCTAGTAGTAGTGCTAGTCACCCATACCAACAAGCTTCTACTTCCGACACTTCTGCTCCGACCTTTTCATCTCAGTTTATGGGTTATATTCTATTCATATCGGATTATGGTCCTTTAAGCTATACTTATATGATAGGTTGCACAGTGATGACAGGCTACATTTGCAGCTCGTTCTCGTATCATCATAGAGATTTTCTGAACCTTTTCATGTTTCATTTGCATGTGTCTATGTCGGTTGAGAATTACCATTGGGTTGCTAGTCAGATGGAGGGTTTGATGGCTTCTGTCCGACATCTCTCAGAGCAACTGTTCAATTAAGGTAGCCTCTGCAGCGGCTATGGCGGCAGCGTCGGTGATACCCACTTATGGCTCGAATAGGACTCAGAATCAGGGCGATGATGATGATGATGATGATGATGATGATGATGATGATAGTTTAGGATCCCCCTACTCACCTTTGGATATTTTTGAGGATTTGTAATTATTGGCCACGGGTTGGCCCAAACATTTTATTTGCTTTTGTTTTTTTTGGTGCTTGTTAACACATATTGACTCCCAACAATTTTTATGAAAATGCCATCAATAGAAATAACCATACTATCCTTCAATGTTATACACTCAATGTTGTACACCAACAATTGAATTTCTTCAGCATTATTTACTTATGTACTAAATACACCCGCAACATTAAATTCCTATTCCATATACTTATTAAATTATCATCTTTTCCAATTAAATTTTCACCTCCCTTAAACTTTACAAACTTATCTTTCTTACTCTCCCTCATACCTCCATCATCATCGGTAAAAAAAAAGAAGCTCTCTCTCTCCCCCTCCAATCAAGCTTACAAAATCTTGCAAAATTATCTTTTCAATTTTACTATATTGTGTTGAAAGATAAAACATGGATGAAAAAACACATGACCTTGACGTAACTATAAGTATTTTGAACACTCTAATTGTTTTTACAACGTTTTTTTGAGTTATTTAACAAATCCTCGTAACTACGATTCAGTTAGTAGTGACCAAATATATTTGCAATGTTTGGTGACTGTCGACCCAACATATTCACATTATCCTGGCAAAGAAAAACGAACATACAAAGGTTGTTCATACAGACCGAACATTATGAAATTGTTCAACCATTATCGGCTGAACATTTTGAAATTGTTCCCCCAGCCTCGTCCGGACATTATGCAATGTAAGGAAATTGATTTTTTTCTAAAATTCTTCTTTCTCACTCTGTGTTCTTCTTTCTCTCTCTGCGCTCATGTCGCTCATTTCTTTTTCTTAAGCATTGAATGAACGCGTGGATGTGTGAGTGTGTTTTTATATTTAGGTGGGTGTTTATTTAAGTGTTTAAAAGGGTTAAATAGATATATTGGTGGTGTGTTTGATGTTGAATGTTTAATTTTTGATCGACGTAATACTGAGTGGGTATTCAGTAATTGTGCGGGAGTAAATAATAATTCTATTAAATTTATTAAAGACAAATAGTGGAAGAACTATTTAGATTGATCGTCCAAATATTTAATATGAATTCTTAATAACGCATGGAAAATAAGAAAAGACACTCTTATCATGAGATTTTTTGTATAACAAGGTTATGACGGCTTACAAGATGTGAATAAACAAAAAAATATATATTGATATCACTACTCGTGACCTAAGAGGGTATTTATAGTCTAAAACAATCAACACTCAAAAGAAAGAAAATAAGTTCTCAACTCTCATTCCTTAACTCAAAAACTCTCCTTCCTTCTCAAGGTTATTAAAAGAAAGTCATTAATTTCTTCTCTCTCAACCTATTCTTCTGGAATTACCATTAGGGGTGAGCTTGGTCCGGGTTGGTCCATTTTTTTGGAAAAAAAGAGAAAACCGAAACCAGACCAATAGTCCGGTTCTCAAAAAAATTAGAACCGGAACCAACCCAATAGGTGTGAGAACCAATACATTGGTTCGGTCCAGAACCAATAGAAGACGTACCAGAACCAGGACCAAACCAATACTATGATTTTTTTTACTTTTGACTATTTAATACAAAACGGCAGTAAGCCAGAATGCATTGGTCCATTTTTTTTACTTTTATCAGTGTAATAATCCCTTTAAAATCTGCATGAAATCATTGATATTCTCAATTAATTTAACATAGGCTGGAAGAATCCTCCAAGATCCCAATAGTGAATGGGTGATGGGCTTTAGAAAGAATAAATCACAGCTCAGGTTTGAGGCTCCGGAAAGGGTTCCTAATGGCCTATAATTAAAACCTCTTTGTGGTTTACCTCGCTGATATATTGCTTCAACTCAGCCTCTCCCTTTATCATCTCATTTGTTGGCTGCAGAGCTTAAAATCTTCAGGATTAGTGATTTGCAAAAGGAAGTCAACCAATGTATCAATGTCTTAAAATCTTCAACTAGGGTTTTATTTTGTAGGTAAAAAAAAATTATATATTATATATTGGTCCGGTACGGTTCCAGAACCGAATTTTAAAACTCAAACTCGGGACCAGACCAATTATTAGGTTCTTCAAAAATTCTGGACCAAGACCAAACCAAAAAATTGGTTCGGTCCAATTTTCATTGGTCCGGTTCGGTTCTTTGGTCTGGTCCGATTTTTTAAAAAACCTTGCTCACCCCTAATTACCATTGCATGATCGGCTTTTCAAAAATCCTTAATTCCTTTCTCTCCACGTAGAGAGCCTGTGAATCTCTCATTTTGAGAGCCTCTATCTTTGTTGCATCCTTGAATTTTTCTAGTTTTTTGAGTCTATCGAATTGTGTTTTTTATTCTGTTGTTCTGTATCATGTGTTAGGCCCAATTGGTAGGAAACAGGCTAAAGGGGGGGGGGGTGAACAGCCTGTATAAAAACTTTTTCTTAAACTCTTGAAAACCTTTGAAAATGTCAAGTACCTTATCAGAGGCTTAACCGATGGTAACCGGTTTGCGCAGCGGATAAAATGATACCGATTAAAGACTCACACAAATCGGTTAAAGAGTAGGATTGATAAAGAGTAAGTTAAAATCTCATGCAGCAATTGTATTTTCCAATGAAGACAAACAAGCAAGCAGTAACTAGAATCAACAGGTTGTGACCGGTTGAGAGATTATCAACCGGTTACAACAATCACAAATAATGAGCAAACAAAACAAGAAATTACACAGTTGTTTGAAGAGGTTCACAGTGTTAAATAACTGCTACGTCCTCTACCAAGTTTGGTCAAAACTTGGATTTGAGAAAGTGCATTATTAATGATACCTAACTATTACAAATTGCAAGCCCAATAATTGAAGGCTGCTAAAAGTAAAGTGACCACTAATGGATCGTGCTACAAGAATGACAAAGTATTTTCTAGAGATGTGTTCACAAGTTGAACTGATTTCTCTAGGGTGTGTGTGTGTGTGTGATTCAATCAATGTATTCCAATCATAGTCTTGTTTGGGAACACTACAAGTATTGATTGATGGTGCTCAGTGTTTCTTCTAACAGAGATAGTCTAGTGTTTATGAGGGACTTGAATGCCTTGAACTTGAATGCTTGAATGCTTGTAGTTCTTGGTAAACCACTCTCAAAGATCTTAAATGCACCAACCTTCTTCAATGCTCTAGGAAACTATTTATAGCGAACTTCAAAATAGAGTTGTTGTCTCTGAAGAGGTTGAAAGGATGACTTGGACTGACAGGCATTTAATGAGGATATCTTTTGCATTCAATGCCTGAGATTTGATGAAGATATTTTCTATTGAGTAGTTGAAGGGATGTGAGTACTAGTAACTTTGACATTCCTCTTTGAGTTGCTGACATGTTGCAGGAATGTCTTTTCAGCATGCTGTTTTACCAACTTCAGCTAAATTGGGGCTGGGTAGTTGGGGGCAATAAATGCATCGGCTGAGAGAGAAGCTTGTTGGATAAGCTGGACTGTTTATCATTAACTGATAGGCTTCTTGACCGGTTGACTGCTTCAACGGTTAAGGATCTGATCGGTTAGGAGGATGACCGGTTGAGGCTGTCAACCGATTGGATAAACTTCTCATACAAGTAACCAGATTACAATGTGGAAAATCTTCAGGTCTTCAAGTCTTCAAACTTTGAGAAAATTACATTTATAAAAAATACTGGCACTAGCACTAAGGGAACCTATCATACATAGAAAAATTCTAGTTGATCTAGTTAAAATTAGGGGTCCTCAATAATGCTTATTATGATTGGGATTAAGCAATTCTAAAGCTAAACATATATTTGACTACAATCTCCTCCTAATTGCTTAAGTCCAATCACCCTAGGTTAACATCTATCTTAACTTAGTAAAAGAATGACTAAGAGTTTATCTATTAATTATGTCATTCCCTAAGTCAAGTGACAACTTGATGTTACCTAAGTAAATCTTACAAACAAGATGAAAGCTTAATAAAATAAAATAAAGGGAAAGAAATCTTGAATGAATCAACCTGCAAAGTAAGACGGTTAGTAGCAGTGAAGACATTCAAAACATATAAAGGAAGTACAAAAAGCAATGCATTTAAAATAACAAGTTTATGGTTCAAAGATATCTCATTGATAAAGGCTGCAACCGGTTAGGAAGAAGTGAAAGACAAAACATCATCGGTTACATTCTCATTCTTGAGCAGCAGCAGGATCATCGGTTGGGGCTTTATCTTTGGACTCTGCTGGGGTAGCCGATGAGATCGCCGATTCAGACTTTGATTTCTTGGCAGCTTTCTTCTCTTTCTTTTCCACTTTCTTTCTCTTTCTCTTCTCTGACTTCTCAGACTGCTGATTGGCTAGCATCTTCTTTAAAAGCTCATTTTCAGATTTAAGCTTGAGTCTCTCAGTGTTATACTTTCTGAGCTGAGTAGCTTGATCGGTTAGCTTCTGCTCTGCTTCCTTGAGCTTAAGCTTTGACTTCTTTAATTCATCGGTTGCTAGTTTCAAATCGGTTTGAACTGAAGAAACATGGTTTAACAGCTCCTGGTTTGAATGAGTTGAGGAAGTAAGCTTGGTAGCCAGATCAGTTATAGTTTCATCCTTGTCAAGCAGATCAACCAAATACTTAGCTAAGTCTCTTGCATAGCCATGCTCCATTCCGTCTAACCTCTTCTTTTCCTCCTCCTGATTGGACTTAATCATTCCAGCCATCAGGGCATCATATAACTCACACAGATCACGAACAACAACTGACTTGTTAAGATCATCTTCAGTAGCCGGTTGAGGATCACCGGTAGGAGATGGCACGCCATCAGCAACATCAGAAGAGTCATCGGTAGAAGAACTGATAGGAATAGCAGAAGGATCGGTTGAAGGAGCAGCAACAACGGTTAACACTTGAATGGTCTGATCTTGAATAGGTATAGAAGGATCATCGGTTTGAATTTGATCGACTTGAACTTGATCGGTCAGGACTAGAGCTTGGTCGGTTTGAGGTTGAGTTTGAACAAGAATAGGAGATGAAGGATCGGCTAGACCGATTGAAGGAGATGTAGAATCTTCATCGGTTGAGGATGAATAAGCGACCAAAGCAATAAGCCCATTGTGTTCAAGGCTAAGATCAATAGCACATTCAATAATAGCAGCCTCTTCAAAAGCTAAAACAAGTAACTCTGCAGCAGCCAAGGGAGCATCAGATATGGCTTTCTGCCTTTGCTTGATTAGATGAAGCATTCTCAAAATGCTTATAAGAAGAGAGGCATGACGATTATTACTCATAGGCCTGACTATTCCATCATCACCCCTGACTGACAGCTGGGGCACTTGAGGGATAAAGGCTACCATCTTGGTCACATCAAAAGACCACTTAAAAATTCACATATCTAATACCATGGTCATCCGATTGTTCAAGGCCAAATACTTGAGATATAAGTTGTCGGTAGACAAGGAGCATTCAATCAGTCTGGGCAATCGGTTGATAAGCTGACCGCCAATATGGAGGGGTCTTTGTGGATATCTTTTTAAAGGATTGAAGATTGGCTTTTGCTTGGCAGAGAAGTTAGAAATCAATTGTTGATCAGATTTACTTGGCTTGACTGGTGCATCCCTGACCGGTGGCAGTATCCTCTTCAACTTGAGAATAATGGGGGCTACATCTATGGTTGGATTAGCTTTGGGTAATGGAGCAGGTACAGGAATCGGTTGAAGGCTTAACCGACTGACAACTTTCTCATGAGGCTCAAACTAAAGCATCCCATTGGGTAACCGAGGGATTGAAGCTTTAGAAGAAAAATAATTAAGGCAAGACATCAAGTCTTTCTGAGCATCAGGATTTTGAGAGGAGTTGAAACCAGCAGGAGGGCAAGCAGCATCAAAAGGGTCATAATCAAAAGATTCAGATTGGTACTCTAATTCTTCTTCATCTTCAAGGAAGTTTGATTCAGGCAAGTCATTAATAGATGAGAAAAATTGCTCTTCCTCAACTGGTGGCTTTTGTGCAGAAATGGAGGCTTGGATAGCATTGGCTTGGCTTTCCAGAAGAGAAGCTTAAATAGCTTGAGCAGTAGCCATATCCTCAGCTCTTGACTGTTATCGGTTCAGCTCTACTTCAAACAAGCTAGCAGCCATTGCCTTTTGAAGCTCAACATCATCAACATCAGCTTTAGTAGGTTTGTCCTCTCTAACCGGTTCAGCAGATACATCGGTTAGAGACTTGTCAATCGATTTCTCCTCTCTAACCGGTTCAACAGTAGAGGCACCGATTAGAGGCATATCTATCGGTTGAGCAGCCTTCGGTTGAGTGGCACTTGAAGTATCAGTTAGAGCAGCATTGCCTCCTCCCAAAGTAGTAACAGGTGATGTATCAGTTATCCCTCCTCCAACATTCCTAACCGTTGTCATCGGTTTAGGAGTAGTAAAAACTTGCTCAACTTTTCCCATTCTCTTTGACTGGTCACCACCATCTGAGCTAGAGCTGGAACTAGAACTTGACTGAACATTGTCATCGATTTGCTCATCATCTTTAGCTTCTTCTTCACCATCATCCTTAAACAGCTCATCTATTTCTTCATCAGTAACCGATCCACTTGGTCTTGTTTGACTGGACCGATGAGAAGAAATCGGCTAAGGCTATATTCCCAGCAGCCTTAAGTTCAGCATCCATCTCCATCATATTTTCTAACACATCCATAACATTTCTCATCAACTGGTTCTTTCTAGGCCCAAGATCAATTGGCTCAGAATCAAAGTTAGGTATTAAGTCTTCATCAAGCTCATATCTGCCCAATTGATATGGGTCAGACTCTATCAAGGTATCCCTAGCTCCATACAAGATAGCAAAATCAGCCTAAACTGATTGGATCATCATATCCTGCCTTAATCTGTCCTGAGGCAAATAAACTGCATTCCATTGTAGAGGGAGCTGATCAAAGAAACGATTGTAGAGTTTGATGAGCTGGAGCCTGGAAAGAGAGACATCAAATTCTCTAAGTCTGCAGGGTCTGCTGAAGTAGACACCCTTCTTCTCGTGACTATTGCTATAGTCAATATAATCATGAATATTCCCCACTGGAATAGAAGCTTTGTTAATCTCATGAAATTGTAACAGCTTCCTGATAAATGGTGGCAAATGGTCAATAGGATAGACCCATTTAGGTGAAGGGGCAGATTGGGGTTTGACAGCCCAAGGATTGTTGTGGAATATATGGAAAGTGGGATCTCTGATCGGTTGACAGTGTCGGTGAGAGGGGTTAGAGGCATGGCCGATTATGGGAATATCATCGGTTAAGATGTCATGTTTGAGTAGCCTTTTGGGTATAAAGGGGATGAAGGCGGTCAAGTCGGTTTCAATCCTCCTTTTTCTTTCTGAGTTTTCTTTGGCAAGTTGGAAGGGGGTTTTTGAAATCGGTTTAGATTTTGAGGGTGGAGGAGTTGAAGGCTTGGCTAATTTCCTAGCTGTTTTTCTTGGCCGGCTAGAGATAGAGATCAGTTGATCATCAAGTTCAGAAGATTTTCTTTTAACCGGTAAAGAGATGATCGGTTGAGAGGGCTTGGGTTCATCAGTTTCAGCAATGGTTTCAGGCTTCTTGGATTTAGGCTTTGAAGCTTTCTTCTTAACCGTTTGGACATCGGTTGGGGCAGCAGCAGCTATCGGTTTGGCTTCTCTTAGAATCCTAGCTTGACTAGCCTTGTCAAAGGCTTTGACAAAAGATTTGGGATAGGAGGGTTGGTTGGCTGATATGGCAAATATAGAAGGGATTCTCATAAGAATTCTGCTGATAAGGAGATAATGACAAGGCCTGGCTTTGTTTGGCCTAGTCAAGGGTTTCTCCTTCTGAAATTTCTTGAAGGCTATCAAGATAACTCTGTAGATAAAGGAACACCAGTTAAGCTCCTTCTGAAGGATTATTGCAGCAATTGCTTCCCACTGGATCATCGTAATGCAGTGGTGAAAGCCAGACCGGCAGATGATGCAACGGTAAACCAACTCGGCTTAGGCATAATGCATAGCATCTAGACATGCCTTCTTATTGCCTTCACCGGTAACAAAAAGATCGGTTCCCCTAACCTGAGACCACTCAAGCTCCATATCTTTCATTATAATCGATAAGGAACCGATTGAGGGCAAGGAGGAAAAGGCAGCGACTATGGAGGCCGGTGAGAAGACAACCGGTATGCCAGCAGTGGTTGAGGAAATAGTAGCCATATCACCAGGTTTTGCACTATCATCCAATTCTCCATTATTGAACAGCTCGTTAACCAACTCATACATGATATCATCATTCCCCTCAGGCATCAAGAACGGAAGGAGACCAGCAGCAGACAACATCGCTTGCAACAACTTCCCTTCTTCAGATTCGAAGAAGCTTAGGAGAATGTAACCTCCATAAATGTCTTTCTTGGGTGTTGGTTTGGGAGCCATCTGTAATAAATCAAGAATCAAAACAACATTTTAAGTTAGAACCTTTTATAAAATAGACAAATAAGAACAAGTTCATAACTTTTGAAAGATTTTGAGTGTTCTAGCATCAATATTCAAAACTTAGAAGATTTCAAAAGTTTTACCAGGAAAGCTTAAAAGATTGATGAAGAACTGATGAAGAAACGAAGGAGGAACGGTTAATCGGTTGAAAACTTGATTCTTGCAGAGAGAGAGAGAGAGAGATTTCTAGGGTTTCAAAAGTTTTAAATGAAAGCTTTTGATTTCCTTTTATAGGGGAGAGAAAAAAAGAAGATGAAAGGGTTTTGTACTGGGGGAAGAACAAAATTTAAAAACGTTTTGACTGGTTTGCACAGATATCTAAATATTTTAAACACGATTTTAAATATGAAGGCGTAAAAATAGGTACGTGTGTGCAGTAGTTAAACTATAACACAATAATGAACAAAAAGATAACCTTTTGATAAATTGGAGTGATACAGAGATTACCTTTTTGATCAAAAATTTTAAATTTTGATCAACCCAGAAGGACGAAGTTGGCAGTAGCTTACTGTTACATGTCAGGGTTAACCGGCTGAAAAGACGAATGGGACAGCAAGGTACAGGGACGAGCAGGTTAAAATGGATTGCGTATTTGAATCCAACCTCAGTTCGTCGGTTAGGTATTTAGATTAACCGGTTAGGATAGCTGACCGGTTTGACGTAACTGCATGAGGGCTTGATCGATTACAAGGGTAACCGATTAGAATAATGATCCGTCAGGTGTGCAATGACCGGTTAAGAATAATTTGCCATTGGTTGGGAGCCATCGATTAGCAAGGTAGAAATGAGAGAAAGCTTTAACACCTTTTTGATCGGTTGAGAGCTTACACAAGTAGCAAAGTTAGTACAAATATATCAACGAATATCAATTATGCCTAGTTCTCCTCTAAGGAATTCAAATATTTTAATATCTAAGGGTTTTGTCAAAATGTCAGCTAACTGATAATCAGTATGAACTTTTAAGAGTACAATATTACCCTTTTCAACATGATCCTTGAGGAAGTGGTATTGATGTCTATGTGCTTTGTCTTCGAATGCATAACAGGATTGTTGGAGACTGAAATGGCTGAGGTGTTGTCACAGTAGATGGAATACACTTCTTGGGGAATTTCATAGTCCACCAGTTGTTGCTTCATCCATAGGATTTGTGAGCAGCAACTCCCAACAGCTATATACTCAGCCTCAGTTGTAGAAGTGGAAATTGAAGCTTGCTTCTCTCACGACCAGGAAACCAGTCGGTTACCTAGAAATTGACAAGTTCCACTAGTACTTTTCCTTGTGACCCTACAAGCTGCAAAATCAGCATTTGAATAGCCAATTAGCATAAAGGATGAATCTTTTGGATACCACAAACCTAAGTTAGCAGTTCTCACAAGATATCTAATAATTCTTTTAACAACTTACAAGTGAGATTCTCTGGGATCAGCTTGAAATCTAGCACATACACAAATGGCAAACATGATATCTGGCCTACTAACGGTTAAGTAAAGTAGAGATCCTATCATACCTTGGTAGAGTGTCATATCTACTTTCTTACCGGACTCATCTTTGTCAAGGTGTATATTGGTGGCCATTGGAGTGCTTTGAGGATGAGCAGAATCAAGACCAAATTTCTTGATAAGATCATTGGTATATTTGGCTTGATTGATGAAGATACCTTCTTGAGTTTGTTTAACTTTAAGTCCAAGGAAAAAGGTTAGCTCTCCAATCATGCTCATCTCAAATTTGCTCTGCATAAGTTTCTCAAATCTCTTGCATAATTTTTCGTTAGTAGATCCAAAAATAATGTCATCAACATATATTTGAACTAACAATGAATGTCCATTATGCTTAGCAATAAATAAGATGGTATCGATTTTACCTCGTTCGAACTTCTCACTAAGTAGGAAGTTCGAGAGAGTTTCATACCATGCTCTAGGTGCTTGCTTGAGGCCATACAACGCTTTGTTTAACCGATAGACATGATTAGGCTTCTTGGAGTCCTCAAATCCTGGAGGTTGATCTACATAAACAAGCTCTTGAAGTTCTCCATTAAGAAAGACACTTTTCACATCCATTTGGTACAACTTAAATTCTTTGTAGGCTGCATAGGCAAGAAATAACCTAATGGCTTCTAGTCTAGCTACGGGGGCAAAGGTCTCATCATAATCTATGCCTTCTTCCTGTCTATACCCTTTTGCCACTAGTCTAGTTTTGTTCCTTGTAATTTTTCCAGTCTCATCCAATTTATTTCTATACACCCATTTCGTTCCAATCACTGTCTGATCACTAGGTTTAGGCACTAATTCCCACACTTTGCATCTATCAAACTGGTTAAGCTCTTCCTGCATAGCTTCTACCTAGCTGGGGTCATTAAGTGCTTCTTCAGTCTTCTTTGGTTCTATATTTGAGACCATAGCAGAGGAAAATAATCCATGTTGTTCCTCCATACTTCTTAACTGGCCTCTAGTCATTCTTGGACCAAAGACATCACCAATCACATTTTCTATAGGGTGATCTCTAACTGATCTCACTTTCCAAGTGAGGTCTTATGTCACGACCCTAAACCTAGGCATCATTTTGGTCACACGTGGAGCACGTGGGGGGTGGGGTGCATTGCATCTCATGTTAGGCCCTATATGGAAATTTGAATGGATATGTGTTTATTTGAATAATTTGATAAATTACGTGATTTTAGATGTTAATAAATTAATTTTAATTATATAATGTTTAAATAGAACAAATGGGAATTTGGTAGTAATTTATAATATTTGAAATTTTTAATGAAAAGTTATAAAAGTTGTCGAGGAGCTTTAGTGAAAATATAAATTTAAGGTGGTTGGTTGAAGGATTTGATTCTTGGAGGAGCTTAGGTGTAAATTTGTTTATATAAATATCAAAAGCTTCTCCCATAAGCTTATTTCTCTCCCTCGGTTCTCTTTCTTTTCTTTCAGCCCAGAACGTTCTTTCAACCTAGGGTTACCTTCCGAAAATCACAATAAATCAACCGTCAATCCGTTCTTAGTTCTGACTTCATATAAACGCTCAGGGAGTCGAGTGGAACATTTATAGCCGATTAGAAGTTCTATTATTTTCGAAATATTTTGGTAAGTTATTATGATTTTTTTTCAATAATTGTTCATTCAATATTTAATGATGATATTATTACCATATAATTGATTCTTGGTAATTATAGCAACTTATTTGGCCTTGGAATGAATGAAGTTTTGGGTTTGGAATGAGTAGGGTGAAGGGTTGGTACATAGTTGATTCCAAGTGAAAGGGTGGTATATATGTTTCTTGGCTTGATGGAATTATGTTATAGTGTTGGAACATATATACTGGGGTTTAAATTGGTTTGGTTTAGTTGCAGCAAAGTAGCATGAATAGAAGGGTCATCTTCTTTGCCTTGGCTGCTGAGGAATAACTTCAGCATGGTTTCTGGTGTAGGGCACGACTCATGCCCTGGAGCACGAGTCGTGACCCTCTGTTTCCATTCGTAGTAAGTAGTCGTGCTCCATCAAGCAGTCGTGCTGGGGTTGGGCACGAGTCGTGCCCAGGGCTGGTTTTTGGTATCAGTTTCTAAGCCATGTAAACCTAAGCAACCTAGTACGGAATTGATTCCTCTTTGACTATATTTCTAGTACAACATTAGTACTTTACAATGGAGTCTTAAATTTTCCAAAATGATAAAGGGAAAGTCTTTAAATATAGTCCTGAAAATGGTTGAAAGTCATTTGTGAAACTTTGACCAAAGTTATTAAAACTTGGTAATTTATTCTTGCGCCTTTATAGAAGGTACCCAATATTGTATAATGAATATGTAGGGCTTACTTGTTATTCATTGTGGCCATATTTGATTACATATTCATGGTTGGTTGTGCACATAGTACGTGAAATACATGTTGCACTACTTCATTGGTTTGAACATGAGTATTAATACCATGTTGTTGGATTGTTGTTATTCAATAGTGTTTAAATATATGTTGCACTATTGTGATGATTTAACATGAGTAATATTACCATGTTATGTATTGATATCCCAAAGTGTGGATTATTTTCAAGTAACTATTTATGTGCTTGAATGTGGTTATATTAACTGAGGTTATGGGTATAGTGGGATACAATCAATTATGGATGTGTTCTATAAGGTGATTGAATTACATTATACCTGTGACTGTGCCCGTCTGTGGTCACAGACGTGGGTGGTTTGCCGCTTCTGTATCGAGCCAAAAGCCTTACAGATAGCTGGGAGTCTATTACATTATACCTGTGTCTGTGCCCGTCTGTGGCCACAGACGTGGGGGTTTGTCGCTTCTGTATCGAGCCAAAAGCCTTACAGATAGCTGGGAGTCTTATATGTTTCTCCGCATTAGGAGTCTTATAAGACGTGAGTATGCCTAAGCAGTTCAGAAATGAGTGGAGTTTTACTCCCGCCGTTGTACGACTTATTATTCAGACGGGAAAGGTAAAATGAGGTAAGGTAATGTGTTTATCGCTTTACCAATGTGATTATGAGCAACTTGTTTATGTGTTGCATATTATATGGCATATTGTTGCATCCATAATAGCTTATTGAGATTTATTCTCATCCTTTCTCCCTTTATTGTTTTAGATCCCCCTGAGACAGGAGGACCAGACCTGTGAGGCCGAAAAGGAGTTTGGATCTCATACTTTTTGGGTTATCAGGGTATGTACTTGGTTGGGAGTTAGGGAGTAGTGGTGGTTGTTATTATTTTGGGAAGATTTGTATATAAACATTTTCAGTGTGTTTGTATTGTAATTAAACATGGGAGTTGGCTTTCTTTCAAAGTTGGATTTTATAAGCCTTGACATTTGTAGTGGTTGTAACTAAAACAGGTTATGGTTTTTGAAACTTGGTTTATATACTACCTCCAAGTGGAGAGTTTATGTTGATTTTGGTAAAGGTTATTTTTACTTCCAAGTTATTTGAACAAAAAGTTTTTTTTTAACTGGAAGGTTTGAGACCCTCCATCCTGGGGCACTAGTCTATAGGTCCCGAGTCTGGGAAGGGCCTCACATCTTGCCTGACCGATTCTTGTCTTAGGGTTTCTAAGGGAGGAGCAGAACCGGTTGAGGGAGGTGTGACCGGTTGGGGAGATCAATTAGGGAGAGGTGAGGCTGACCGATTAGATTGTTGTGAAGGAAATGGAAAGTTAATGTTTGAAACTGGTTCAGGTTCAGGTGGTGTAAAAGGAACATTAGTAGAGAGGCTATCCAGTAGTAAATCGGTTAAGGGATTTTGAACGCTAGAATTTCTGACCGATTGAGGAAAGAATGAGTCATCAACTAGGGCTCTACAGGATACACCACTAGAAACAGAATGGTGAGCTCGATGTTGATTTGCATTATTACTGGTAGTTTGATTAGCATTGGAGTTGCTGGATTCACCTGTCTCAAAAAAACCAGAACTATCAGTACAATTTGGAGCCTTATCAGACTCTAGCAAATCAAATTCATCAAATGTAACATGAACAGATTCAACAATTTTCAACAAACGTTTGTTAAAAACTTGAAATGCCTTACTGTGCTTGGCATAACCAACAAAGATGCCTTCATCGGCTATTTCATCAAATTTACCTCGACGCTCCTTACCATTGTAAAGAACGTAACATTTGCAGCCGAAAATCTTGAAGAAACCAATGTTGGGAATTCTGCCACGCCAAAGCTCATAAGGGGTCTTGTTGTGAAATTTTTTGACCAAAGACCGATTCTGGGTGAAGCATGTTGTATGGATAGCGTCAGCTCAAAAGTACTTGGGTAGACTTACTTCGGATATCATTGTTTTCCCAGCTTTGATCAAACTCCTGTTCTTCCTCTCAACAACACCATTTTGTTGTGGTGTTCCAGCGGCTGAGAAGTTGTGGTCAATTTCGTGATCATCACAGTACTGAGCAATCTCATTATTCTTGAACTCCGTTCCATTATCTGATCTCATACTGATGATGTCACACTCCTTTTGGGTTTGAAGTAGACGAAAAATCTTGGTGGCAACTTCATAAGTATCATCTTTGGAGGCAAAGGTTTCCACCCAGGTATATCTTGAATAGTCATCTACAACAACCAAGGCATATCTGCTTCCCCCTAAACTGGCAGTTGTTGTAGGGCCAAACAGATCCATATGTAGCAGCTGGAGGCACTTAGATGTGGACATACAGGGCTTGCTATGGAATGATTCTTTATGTTGCTTTCCTAACTGGCAGGCTCTGCATTTCCTTCCATGATCAACAGACACTTGAGGTAGACCGGCAACCAGATTTGCATTTGCCAGCTTGGATAGGTACTTGAAGTTCAAGTGAATGAGTCTCTTGTTTCATAGCCATGAATTATCACTGATGTTCTTTGCAACAAAACAAACATTAGTAATACTAGAAACACTATTTAAATCTATATCATAAATGTTACATTTTCATTGTCCAGTGAGTTAGGTTTCTCCTGTAGCAATGTCTTTCACATAACAGTTGGAAGAATTGAAAATACAATGCATACCTTTATCACAAAATTGTGATATGGAGAGAATGTTATGTTTCAGACCGTTCACCAAAGATACCTTCTGTAAACTGTATCTCTTTTGAAGGATCCACGACCGATAATTTTACCCTTTGCATTGTCACCAAAGACAACTGGAGGACCTGATGCTTCTTCAAGATCGGTAAGGAAATCAGCATGGCCAGTCATATGCCTAGAGCATCCACTGTCCATAATCCAAACATCCGTGATGCAGCAGGTTCCTTATTGACTGCAAGGGTTTCCTCCATTAATGGTAGAGTTCAAGTTAAGGAGGGTGAAGCTGTGATATCACCCATCCCACATCGGAAATATGTGGAAATTTAGTGTGATATATAGAAGGGCCATACACTACTATTAAGCATCAAATCATCCATTGGACTTTTGGAGGCCTGTGATGGGTTGTGGTTGTCCCAAATGAGGAGATACTTAGTAGGCCAGTGTGTGGTGTCTACGTAGCGGGTCGGGCTTCGGGCTTGGGTCGTTACAAATGGTATCAGAGCAGAACCCCCGGCCTTAAGGCTTGCGAGCTAGCCCGGGGGTACGATCTGGGTATTGATTGACCTTGCCAGGGACGGCAAGGGTTTGAGTGAGGGAGATTGTGATATCACCCATCCCACATTAGAAATATGTGGGAATTTAGTGTGATATATAGAAGACCCATACACTACTATTAAGCATCAAATCATCCATTGGACTTTTGGAGGTCTGTGATGGGCTGTGGTTGACCCAAATGAGGAGATGCTTAGTAGGCCAGTATGTGGTGGCTACGTAGCGGGTCGGGCTTCGAACTCGAATCGTTACAGAAGCTATGACCCTAATGGAAGCAATGTTTTGGGCAGTTAGACAAGGACATCAGCGAGTAATTTTCGAAGTGGATTCACAAATTCTATGTTCTGGCATCTCATCATCTACAACTGATATGTCTGAATTTGGAGACATTTTATGTTCTTGTCGGGCTTTGTTACAAGCAAATGTTTTTTTTCCGATAAGATTGGTTAGACGTCAAGCTAATATGTTAGCCAAATTTTTTTCTAGAATTGCGCTTAATAGCGTTAGTCTCACCTTGTGGGGTGAGCTTCCAGAATATGTGGACAACCAACTTTTAACAATGTGTTGTTCTTGCTAATAAAGTAACGCTTTTTAACTCAAAAAAAAAAAAAAAAAAAAAAAAAAAAAAGAAAAGAAAAGTAAAACCCAAAATTTACGAAACTGTCACTAGACTAAAATTATGAAATTGTCACCAACTAATGCAAAAAGCTTTTAGGCCCCCAAAATTATGATTTTGCTACTAAATTTAGGGCCCCAATTTGATGATTCATCGTTAAAAATTCCAACAATAAACACAATTTCAAATTGACACTTGGGCTCCGTTTGTTTGGGGGAAAATGTTTTTCGGAAAACATTTTCCTCATTTTACGGTGTTTGTTTCGCACCAGAAAATGAGAAAAACTTCATTTTTATCTTATTTTTCGAAAAACATTTTCATTTTCCGGAAAATATTTTGCCGGAAATCATTTTCCGGAAAATGCTTTACGCTAAACAAACGGAGCCTTGGAATTCTTTCCTTTCACGTTTTTACCGAATTTTCTCGATATCTTGACCAGAAAAAAGAAAAAAGAAAAAAGAAAAAAGACTTACCGCTACTTGTTTTATATCACTCAAGCAAATAGATTTCGTAACTTCATATTGATTATTCTAACTTCGTTTTGATTTTTCGTGCTCAATTTTCTAGGACATGTTTATATTTATAAAAATAAATAAATTGCAACTCACAAGTATCTATATTATAAATTACACCATTGTTTTGAACAGTGGTGTGAATAGTTTCATTCGCGGAAATGACCATTTTGCCCTTACTATTCACTCCCTTTCCCATTTTGCCCTTAAAAAAAAATTTAAATTAAAAAAAAAATTAATTAATTTTTTTTTTTTTTTTAAAAATAGTTTTAAAAAAATGTGGCCTTGGACACGGGCATATTTGAAAAAAAAAAATTAAATTAAATTAAAAAAAAATTTAAAAAAAAAAAAACAAACAAAAAACGTGGCCTTGGACACGGGCTTAGGCTAGTTATTTAAAATTTGACACGCAAACAACAATTTAAAAGGTACTGTACTATTTTTATTTAGAATTGTAACCGATAATTTCAAAATTTATAATTGCAACTAGAAATTTCAAAATTTAAAATTGCAACCAGTAATTTTAATATTTAAAATTACAATTAATCGGTACTTTATTTAAGCATAAAAAAGAGAAGAGATTTTGCAATAACTCATGGAAAAGTTAACATAAAGTCACTTTAGGACCACTTGCATATATTTTGGAGCCAAGGACCCTAAGAGCATCCACAATTGAGCTTTTTGAGAGCTTTTTATTTTTATGAAAAAGCTCTAGAAAGCTTTTTATCATTGTGAAAATAATGAAATAGCTCCTTAGAGCATCCATAATGATAAGAGCTTTTTCCATAGCTTTTTTGTAATTTCAATATGGCACATCATTTACAACTCAATAATAAAAACCTCAAAGCTTTTTTCACAATGGTAGGACTTTTTTATCAACTTTTTTGTTCCCCCAAATCCAATAACATTAAACTTTTTTTCTAGCATTTTTCTATAATATTTAATGATCAATATGTGGAAGTGGTCAAAATTAATGGAAAGAGCTCCTTGAGAGAGCTCTTTGTAGAAGGAGTTGCTCCTTAGTAAAGAGCTTTTCAACTTGTTTCACAATGGCAAAAAGCTTTAGAGAGCTTTTTCATAAAAACAAAGAGCTCCCAAAAATCTCCCATTGTGGATGCTCTTAGTAAAGAGTAGCTCTTTCTACAAAGAGCTAGCTTTTTAGCTTTTTATCATTAATGCTACACATTTTCTATGCAAGTCATTCACTCTTTTTTACATATGAGACCCATAAAAAAGTTGAAAGAGGAGTTTTACCATTGTAAAAAAGTGCTTGAGATTTTTAAGTTTTGAATTATAATGATGTGGCTCATAGAAAATATAAAAAAAACTATCTAGAGAGCTTTACCATTGTGGATGCTCTAAGACCCTAAGTGAGATCACAAATCCATAAATACCCAATCGAGATCAAAAATTCCTCAGAAATCCGCTGTAATTAATATACCTAGAATACCCCTCATTCCCGTCCAGTTTCTAAACAGCCCGCTTAGCCCACCCCGTCCTTTTCTATGTTATTTTAGAAAAATTGAATCAAAATGTAGAGTGTAGGATTCAAACTCTAGACCCTCCACTATAAACCAATGTCTTAACCGCTTGGCCAATGCTTTGTTTACGTTTATTTTTGCAATATATTTCATTAGTATAAACTGTGGAGGAAAATTAATTAAAAAAAATGAGATTTCACAATCAATTAATGAGATTCAATATTCATAATTTAATTAAGTATATATTTGGGTATAAGACTATAATTACTCTTATATCTTAAAATTTAAGAGTAAAAAAAAAAAACCACAAATTTTTACGTTTTCTTTAAAATGTGAAAATTTGTCTTATACAGTACCTCCACTCCGTCGGTCTTATACACTCTCCCCGTCGATCTTACACCTAAATGTATAAAACTAAAATTAGTCTTATACCTTAAAAAATAAGACTAAAATTAGTCTTATAACTAAAGGTATATGACTATAATTACTCTTATATTTTATTACTCTTATATCTTAAGGTATACGACCTTTGAATGGTCCTATAGCAAATGGTATAGGACCTGGGAACATAATATAGACAGCTATAAGACCTTTGAATGGTCCTATAGCAAATGGTATAGGACCTGGGAACATAATATACACAGCTATAAGACTTTTGAATGGTCCTATAGCAAATGGTATATGACCTGGCAACATCATATACAAAGCTATAAGACCATTTGATGGTCCTATAACAAGTAGTATAGGATCTCACACAATCTTATACCAACGCATTAAGACCTTTGAATGGTCCTATAGCAACTGGTATAGGACTTAACAATATCATATACAAAGCTATAAGACCTTTGAATGGTCTTATATCAAGTGATATAGGACCTCACACAATCTTATACCAACACATTAAGACCTTTGAATGGTCCTATAGCAACTGGTATAAGACTTAACAACATCATATACAAAGCTATAAGACCTTTGAATGGTCCTATGACAAATGGTATAGGACCTGGGAACATAATATACACAGCTATAAGACCTTTGAATGGTCCTATAGCAAATGGTATATGACCTGGCAACATCATATACAAAGATATAAGACCATTGGATGGTCCTATAGCAAGTAGTATAGGACCTCAAACAATCTTATACCAACGCATTAAGACCTTTGAATGGTCCTATAGCAACTGGTATAGGACTTAACAACATCATATACGAAGCTACAAGACCTTTGAATGCTCCTATATCAATTGATATAGGACCTCAAAAAATCATATACCTATGCTATAAGACATTGAATGGTCCTATAGCAACTGGTATAGGACATGACAACACTATGAATGGTCCTATAGCAACTGGTATAGGACATGACAACACTATGAATGATCCAATTACTTAATGGGGATGAAGTCGTGCAACAATCATGAATTAACTGAAGCTTTATGCACAATCACTTGGGGCTCTCCACATGGATCTTGTTCAGCAATTTTGATCAGCCAATTCTAAGATCACGACTCAGTCTAATCCTTCTTAATTGCAGTTTGAAGAAAATAATAGTCTACTTTATTCAGTAAATCCCACATTATACAGAAAGTGAGAGCCGCAATCACGACGAATTAAAGTGCTAAATTAAACATGCAAATCAACTTTGAACGAAATAATTTAAGATGGAGCTTACGCAGTAGTCTCTTGTCCGCCTCCTTGCGTACCAGTACTGACAAAAAACCCAGTCGGCTTCCCAGCAAGCTTCTGTTCCTTCCACAACTGTCCCGTGGAATAAAAAAAGGCCTTCATTTTCGCCGTCATACATCCATACCTAGTCGGAAACCCAAACAGGAACCCGTCGACTTCAACCAGCTCCGCCGCGGACGTAATTTTCAGAATCTCATCGTCCTTGGAAGGAGCCCGCATTTGCTCCAAAACCTCATCAAAAAGCGTCTCCGGCACACGAAATAGAACGCCCTCCACACCATCGACGCCATCAACACCTTTCTTCATTCTCCTCGCGAGGCCCTCGACGTGGGCGTACATTGAATAAAATACTATAAGAACTTTCAATTTGGCGACTGGTGTCGCCTCAGTGGACAGAATTGGAACGGTGGAAGCGTCGGTGTTGGTGTCCGGTACGATTGGAGATTCATCGGGGAGAACCGGCGGCGGTTTTTTCTTGCTCGGAACACAACCTCCTCCTTTGCCCATAGAAATTGGCCTGGTTTAACTGTGTGTGTGAGTGTATGTGTGAAGAAAGGAACCCTAATTTTGAGAAAGGGAAGCAAAATGATGAGGAGTTGAGCTGTGGGGATCCAAGACATCAGACTGAGATTGGCGAGAGAGGGAGAGAGTACGTTGCGTGAATGAGGGGAGGGGTAAAATTGGTATTTAGAAATCATATTTGATCAGGTCAAAGGAGTTTTGGGTTTATACGATATTTTGATCTGGGCTTCTCAGTTAGTTTGGAGTTTTGAATCTGAAATAGGTTTTTATGGGTTAAAATCTGGGTTAGAGGGGTAGGAAGGAATTAATCCTATATTTTGATAAGTCAGTCTGGGGAGAAACGCGTTTCTCCGTCGCGTCTGGAGAAACGGGGCAAGGTTTGTCGCGCGACATACTTAGCCAGTTTCTGGATATCACTTTCATCAGCTTCTGGATATCCAAAACATTGAATATGGATATCCAGAAGCTTTGGAAATGATAGCCAGAAAAAATATTTGATTTCTGGATATCCTTTCCAAAGCTTCTGGATATCCATATTCAATGTTCTGGATATCCAGAAGCTTTGGAAAGAATATCCAGTTGATGTGGCTAAGTATGTCGCGCGACAAACGTTGCCCCGTTTCTCCATAAGCGACGGAGAAACGCGTTTCTCCCCAGATTTTGTGTATCTATCTTTTGTTAGTCAAATGACAAAACTGAATATTTTAATATTTGAATGGCCTATATGAATAACTAGAATAAGCCCGTGTCCGAGGACACGTAATTTGTTTTGTTTTTTTTTTTTTTTTTAAATTAAGCCCGTGTCCGAGGACACATTTTTTTTTTTAATTTAATTTTTTTTTAGGGCAAAATTTAATTAAATTTTTTTTTTTAAGGGCAAAATGGGAAAGGGACAAAATAGTGAGGGCAAAATGGGAATTTCGGCCAATGGAACTATTCATTCAACTGTTCATGGCATCCCTCATTTATACTATAGATTTTAAATTAAGCCCGTGTCCGAGGACACATTTTTTTTTTTAATTTAATTTTTTTTAGGGCAAAATTTAATTTAATTTTTTTTTTAAAAACAAAATAGTATGAGCAAAATGGAAATTTCGGCCAATGAAACTATTCATTCAAATGTTCGTGTCATCACTCATTTATACTATAGATTTGTGATAGTTGCGTAATTTCAAAACGCCATTCAATTTCACACTACCGCGCAGCGCAGTCCCAAAAATTGCCGGAAGCTTCTCCCCATTTGCAAAGTGATCGAGTACTGTTCAAATCAAGGTATCAATCCTTCGCTTAAAGCGGCAATCCATGTCTCTTACCTAATGAAAAACATATTCATCAATCAAATTGTTGAACAATTTCATGGACGGATGAACAATTTTCAGCTCTCATTGGTTTTGAATAACTTGTAGTTCGTGATTTTGTTTTGATTTGATATTTCAGGTACGGAAAAATCGAAAAAAATGGAACAATACCTGCAATACATGAAAACTCTACGCTCTCAAATGAACGGTACGGTACCTGTAACCCTCACCTGCCTTTATACCTTCGTCTCTCGAATGATGAATGATTTGACGATGTTGAATTTCGTAATGTTTGATTTGTGCAGCGTCAGTTGATAAAATTAGTGTCGATTAATTTGTTTGTGTTAGGTCTTAATTTATGTATTCGTAATTTGGATTTGGACGAGTTTTGAGTTGTGAGTTTTTGGTTTTGGATGTAGATGTCGAGGATCAAGCTGCGAAAATGTCAGCCGATGAGCAAATGCAGATTACTACCATTAAAACACTCCAAAATGACCTCCAAGTTGGTAAGTTACATCCTGTATTTATGTGTACATACTAGTAGCATCTTCACGTTTATCACTCGCGTCACTCTCGTAGTCTAGATTCATAGCTTAAATTTCCGCCTGAAAAGTTTTCGATAATCAGAGGACTGCAAAAGTATAATGTGTAGACTGTGGAGTATACACACGTGCAACTTATGCATGTATTCATCACTGACTGCTGCCGTATGCTTGAACATGTAAACTTAACATATCTGTTGTGATGAGATGTGCTGATAGATCAGCTGTGAATCGACACATAAATCATAGTTAGATTGCCCTTTTTTCAATGCTATTACCAATACACACTGTTTAATTGAACAACTAGTTGTAATTTGGGTCTTAGGAGTATGTTCCTACTACAAGAATCTTCCAGTGTATCTGGTGCTTCTATATCTTTCACGTTCCACCTATATCTTGAGAAAATCTATATGCTGCACTTAATAGTTTAAATAAATTTATTACTTCTTTTGTAGTTGTTACCATCTGTTTTAGTTTGGTGCACCGATTCTTATTCAGTAATGTCTAGATCGAATGTGAGGCTTCTCTATTGCCGTGCTTCACTATCTTGTTTGATGGTTGAACAAAGCTTTAAGGTGAGGGACTAGGCACCCAGCTAGAGATACGTTCTAGGTTTTAGTTAAGTGATGTTCCTTCCTATTTAAAGGTTTCAAGTTGCTTTCGGGACCAGTATGCTTTCCTACCTTTGAACAACAAAATGGAAAATATTTTGTAGGTAATTGTATAAGTACATAAGGATTTAGAATCGAGATACGGTGAGAAACTGCACTTTAGTGCATGATTGTGGAATGGGGCCAATTAATGACTGCGTCACTGGTCGATTTGCATTACCAATAAACACGTCAAGTGACCAAGGAGGCTCAAATGTCTAATGAAACTATCTGGAGGATCAACGCCATGGGAGAGGGGAGATACCTTGAGAGACTGACTGGGAGATTGAATTTGGAAGTGTCACATGAGTACAACTCTCAACTCAGCGAAGAGGCATTTAGAGCCATGCAATTCAACCAATGATGAACTTGCAAAACCCAACAAAAGGTCCATATTCATTATCAAGCAATTTACATGAGAACAATCTTCTATAGGGTATCCTAGGGCCGCATTTAATAGGTTAGATGTGAAGTACTTACGTCGTGTGTTCACTAACATTGGGTTCCATTGTACCTTTGTGATGTTGCCAGGAATTTCCTCAAGCAGCAACACGACCGTTGTAGTCCAATCGTGATAGCTCCGACTCCTTCTTCTCGCCTGCACACAAGCAAACGTGACTAGACCGGGGGCGGCTCCGGCGTAAGCCCCTCCGGCGTGAGGATAAGCAACTGTCTGGACAAAGGAAATCTGAACAATGGAAAGGTGTTTCGTGGGTGTATGTGAACGTACCTGAAAGGGATGAAGATCCCTCATATATATATACCCCTTCCCTCGTGCCATGCACATGCTAACCTCACGTTCCATGCCTCATTCCACGTGTCCTCCTTTCATTGGTCAATCATAAGAATAAACTCAAAGCATGTGACCCTTTTTCTCGGCCTTGCGTCACATTTCCCGATGCCTAACCGTCGATGGGTCCCATTTCCTAGATATTTATATGCCGTCTCTTATGAGTCGCACCCACTGGGATCCATCTCTCGCTAGATAGGGTTAACTTAGGGTCATGTCGCTTCACCCTAATATCTCGCCTCTCATCTCATATCATTGTCTCGCCGGATTGCCTCATTATCTCGTCGCTTATCTTACATCAATATCTCGCCATTCACTACTTTGAGCTTCCCTTTCATGGAATGTATCGGGATATCTTTCGACATTATTCCCCGCGAACTACACCCGGGCCACTTTCATCAATATCTTCTTCTTGGGCCTACACCCGCTTTGGGCCTACTTGATCCTTTCCCGCTTATAGATTTGGCCCAAGCCCAACCATTATTTTCGGGCAGCATCAGAAGCCCCTAAGTTTGAGGCGAGATTCATTTATGGTCTCGCCAAAAACTTGATGTTCACTGTCTCGCTATTCAGCGACATATAATTCCTTCTCCAAGAAGCTAAATCGTTAGTGCCCCCTTTCCATACACGTGTCACCTTCCTGAGGCGCCCTCAAAAATCAATGTGCCGTCATTTGGGAATCGTGCCAAATTATGAGGGGGAAATTTAAAATTTTTACCTCAAACGTCACATCAGTCAATTCGTCCCTTACTTCTCATATAAATACCCTCTTTCAACCTCACTTATACTTTTTACTCTCTTCATTCTCTCCCAGTTCATCTATTTTCCGGCCAACTGCATCTCCGATCACGACGAGTCTTTTTTCCCCTTTCCTCACCGTTCTTTTCTGGATTTGACCACAAATTTGTTTTTTAAACCCCATTCCGTTCATCATTTGCTATTTGAAGTTGATTTTGGAGCCCCTTTTCCTTGTTCCCAAAGATTCGTTCCTTATTTTCGGCGTCTCTTCATCTTTTCCGGTGGCCCTTCATCTTTTCCGACCAAGATCTTCTTCTTTACCAGGTAACACTTCTTCAAACCCTTCGTATTCTTTAAACCCTTATTTTTTGATTTTCCCTTTTCTCCCAACTGTTTGAGTCTTGTTATTCCTTTTGTCCCTTAAATTTTTTCCCAAACTACCCTTCATGGCGAGATTTAAGAACTGTGCTAGGCGGGCTAGGTACGGTAGATGTCAAGTTTTAGGCGACATATATAGACGCCTGCGAACTACTTGGGCGAGATTGCCCAAGGCTGACATAGTTAGGCTACTTGTTGAGAATTGGGTAGATCCCTCGGTAATTGACTCTCTTGAGATCCAAGGCCGCTTCTTTCTTCCCCTTTCAGCCCCTATGTCTCATATTTTTACTTCCACAAAGAATTAGTCCGATTTATCAAAGATAAGTACCATAGTTGTTAAATATCCCGATACGCGATACGTATCGGCGATACGATACGCGATACGTATGGTTTCGATACGTATCGCGTAGGGTGTATCGATTTTCCCTCCGTATCGTGTGTATCCTACGATACGCGTATCGTATCGTGCGTATCGCCGATACGGACGATACGGGCGACACAGTTAAAAAGGACTTGGGTCGGGTCTGGGCGGGTTTGGGTCAGATTTTGGTCGGGTTTAAGGTTGGATAATTTATAAATCAGACACAGACGAGTCACGACGATTCAAAAATTGAGCTCGTCCTCGGTCAATTTCCTTTCCTCCGTCGTCGCTTCTTCTTCCTCCTCCTTCATCGCCGTCGCCCCTTCTTCTTCTTCAACCGCCGATCGCCGGGCGTCCTCTTCACCGTCGGTTACACCTGGTTCCGTTCTCTCTCCATCGTCATCCTTGTCCCCGCCGACATTTGGGCCGTAAGTTTCCATTTCTTTCTCTCTAATTTTATTTTGACTTATCTCTATTTTATTTTGACCTATGATTTTATATGTATTTTTTTTTGATAAGAAAAGATATCTGGCTGTAGGTTTTTTTGGGATTAAAATTGAATGTTTATTAAATATTAATCACTGTGTTGATTCACTTGTTAGTAATATATTTAGGTTCTTGAAAACTATCATTTTTTTGAATATATTTGTTGTTTTTTTTAATATTTAGGTTCTTGAAAAATGGGAAAAAAGAAAGAAGATATTGTTTACTTTATTTTTGATTTTCTTTAGAGTATTTGAATTTTTTTGTCATTGTGTTCCGTATCTCCGATACGATACACGATACGACGCGATACGATATTTAGGGTCTCCGATACGCGGTACGATACACGATATGACAACTATGATAAGTACGATCCCAATTTAAGCGACTCATCTGAATTCCACTGTGTCGCTGACCCTTTTTCCAAACGTAGGATGCATTATAAATCTGTCCTTTCTTCTTCTTCTTCCAGTGATCAAAGCGACATGGCTGACGAGGTGACTTCTTCTCCCGCCGCGACATCCAGCAATCCCCCTTCAACTGGGGTTCAGAATCTAAACGTAACTGAAGGTAACCTTTTTACCAATCCCGCTCATGCTTAGGCGGGATCTTCTCTCGCTCCTGATACAAGCTTTTTCATTCCTAACCCCATTACTACTTGGCACGCCCTTTATCATATAGACCATTCCATCTACCATATATCTGATTACCAAGGAAATACCTCTCTCAAACACTTAAGAGAAATGAGAGACGGCATAGTTGTTTTTCCTTCCCAATTTAAGGTTGGTCTTAGAATCCCCTTAGACCCTTTTCTTTGTGAGGTTTTATATAAAGCCCAAGCTATGATCACAGAAATTCACCCCAACGCCCTTAGGATCATTACCACTTTCATTGCCGTCTGTCGCGCCTTACGAAAGGAACCCACTGTTACATCCTTAGTCACTTTATTCAAAGGATATAAACAAACCAACAAACTTGATGACGGGATAGAAGAAACTCGCCTTTCCCTCCAATACCAGCGAGGCCCCAAAGTCCTTACTCCTTTCCTTTGCCTGCCAAAGTTCATGAATGGTTGAGCGACCCACTCTTCATTGTTTCTCGCGTAGGGTGGTCTCATCCTGCTGATCTCCACCCCATCAAACCCCAAGTTGAAACCCAAGATGCTTCTGTTGTTGGCGACAATGCCCTCTGTGCCGCTATTCGCGCTCTTGTGGCTCTTCCCGCGGATTCCCCCGATGGTACACCCCAACCTCTCATTTCCTGGAGGGGCATTTTGCGAGATAGAGCCCTTCTTGATCAAGTTGGGATTGCGGACAACTTACCCCTCATCCCTCCGCGGGTTCCAATAAGCCACGTTTACTTTGATGGATGGGAGCGGCATACGGACAACAAATACGCTCGTGAGTGCCAGTCGTGCAAGGGTACTCGTAATTGTACCGCAATGAATACTGTTCTTTGTATGTCTCTTCTTTAACCTTATTCTTTTTTCAATTTGGTTTATACTTGAATAACTCTAACTTTTAACTTCCTTTGTCTTTGTTTCCAGATCATCGAGCTAAGTCAATGGAGAGTCGCCAAATCGCCAACCTGGACACTGACAAGAGAAGGAAGAGACTTGCCAGTGCCCGCGATGCTGCTCTCGGCCTCCTTCCCGCTAATCTTCCATTGCCGCTATCGCGATGGCAAAGACACAGAAGAAATTGCCTTGGAGAAAGCCCAAGGTTCATCCAAGGCTAAAGCCAAGCCTACTAATCCTGACACTCGAGCGAAGCGACAAAAAAGAGTCGCTGCGGTTTCACCCAGTGCCGCTTCGCCTGCCTCAGAGACTATCCCGCCGAACCCTGCTACTACTCAAGTCTTGCCCTCTACTGAAAGCAATCTCCCGCCAACTTCCGTCCCGCCAACCACTGACACTCTTGTTGAAGAAACGTTGAGATTCCTCCTTCTGGCTCTGTCCAAACCAACTCTCCCGCCCCTGCAGAAGATGCTATTGAGCCCATTCAGAATGATGATCCTCCTCTTTCTCACGAGGTTGAAATTTGCTATTTAACCAATACTTCTAACTCGCCTCCAACTCCTCGCGACCCACATATTCCCGCTAGCTTCCCTGCTCCCAGTTGGCTCCAGGAAAACTTTGAGAAACCCACTGACTTCGAAGGGCTCTATGAACTGAGCAAGGAAGCCGCCAGAGTCCCTCGCCTAAAGGGATTGATTAATGAAGCTCGCGGTGTTGAGGAGTGCTTGATTGCGATTCGGCTCCGATTCGCGCCAACACCCAATCCAGGTTCAACGAGTAACGAATATGGACATGTAGCCATCTTTGCTTGCCGGGATTCATTTTTCAATGGTATGTCGCTCTTCCATTTCTTAACCAATTGCTATTTTGCTCATTTTAACCTTTGACTTAACTTTTTCATGTAGCTTGGAGCTTCTATCATGGGTATAAGCGAGAAGAACCATCGCCTCTACAAAGATGTAAAACAATTAGAAGTTGCCAATCAAATCTTGAGAAAGGACAAGGAAACCCTTCGCGGCCGTGTCGGAAGGCAGGATGCTACCATTACCAACTTGGTGGGAGAGCGAGATACTCTTAAAGCTGACTTAGCCGCCTCTCAAACCCAATTCAACAATGCTAAAGCTGATCTCAATAAGGCTAACACTGAGCTGAATACCGCCAAGGATGAAGTCACCAAGCTAACGAGCGAGAATGAGACTTTGAAAAAGACTCATGCTGCTGATGCTCAATTCTTTCAAGGCGAGATAGCCAAGCTACGGGAAGAAATGACAGGGAAAATCACTGAAGTCACTTCCCTCAATGCCGACGTAGCCAAGCTCAAGGAAGACCTTATTGATATTGGTGATCAAACCTCTCTTCAAGTTATGCGAGCTGTCGCTGCTGATGCCTCTGAAATCCCCGCCATTACAATTGAGCGACTTGCCAAATGGGGATCAGAGCCAATTTTCAGCGAGATTTGCCGCCGTGGTCATCCCTTGGTTCCTTTTTCCGCAGATGAACTTAAAGATTTGGCTGAAGAAGATGCATTATTGGGCAAAGCTCCTTGGAATCCCGCTCCTATTCAAGTTCCCAATGTCATGGCTTTATGGGGTGATCAACTTGAGCTTAAGCATAAAACCTTGGATGATGCCAAGAATCTCGCGTTGGCGGCTTCCAGCTCTACTCAAACCGCACCCTCAGATGAACCCACTGCTTAACTTTATTCTGTGTTTGGTACTTTTGTATAACTTTGTAACTCGCCTTGGTGGCTTAAACAATTTGCTTTCTTTTATTTGTGCCTGTGTGCCTCTGAACAATGTATATTCGCGGCCTTCGAGCTTGCCCTTTTATCTTTATGCTTTGTTTCATTATCATACCTTTCTTTTGCTACTTTGTTTTGATAGTTTATCAAAAATCGTTATTTTGCATAACAGGTACCCCCTACTTATACTCCCATCGAAAAAGTGAAGTCGTCTTTAGGCGACTTTACTTACAGTGGATACAACGCGGCTCATCTTGTTGCTGATCTTTGTTTTTCCCTTCTTTGCTTTTTTCATGATTCTTACTTAGAATAATTTCCTTCTTTTTTGCCTTCATATCTTTCTTTGAACCACATGTTTTCATGCCATTCAGGCGAGATGGATATCTCTTTCCTTTAGCGACATCTTTTCATGCCATTCAGGCGAGATGGATATCTCTTTCCTTTAGCGACATATTTTCATGCCGTTAAGGCGAGATGTGCCTTCTTTCATGCATGCCGCATCTTTACATGCCATTCAGGCGAGATGGGCTTCTTTCTCGTTTATAGTCGATATAGACTTTCTCGTTTATAGTCGGTAAAGACTTTCTTGTTTATAGTCGGTAAAGACTTTCTCGTTTATAGTCGGTATAGACTTTCTCGTTTATAGTCGGTATAGACTTTCTCGTTTATAGTCGGTATAGACTTTCTCGTTTATAGTCGGTATAGATTTTCTTGTTTATAGTCGCATCCATATACATGCCATTCAGGCGAGATGGGACTTTCATGTTTATAGTCCGTAGACTTTTCTTTTTTATAGTCCGTAGACTTTCTTTTTTATAGTCATGCCATAAAGGCGAGATATACTCTCTTTCCCTTACGATTTCATGCGACTTGCAATTTGTTTTGATAATTCATCAAAAACCTTTTACCTTCTTATCTTAGGTGAGATAATACCATATACTTATACTCCCATCGAAATAGTGAAGTTGTCTTTAGGCAACTTTACTCCAAGCGACTTTCTTTTTCTGCTTTCAGCAACTTACCACATGAGCATTATTATAGTACAAAGTATAATAACAGCAAAACAAATTTGAGTCATAAAATTTCATTCGTTCATTTTATTCAAAATGTTCAAAACATGTATACCTTCCATTCATGATACTTTCATTTCATTTAAAGTATTCAAGACATATATAACTTCCATTCATGAATGAAAACTCCATATATTCATCAAAATTACTATGAAAGAGAATCTAATAAAAATAATTTTAGATAGACGAATTACCCTTATCTCTTTAATGATAATATCTCTTCAGGTGATCTACACTCCACGCATTCGAGATATCTTTGCCGCCCTCTTCCTTCAAATGATACGTCCCTTCTCGCACAACCTTGGCAATCTGAAAGGGACCCTCCCATTTTGGATCTAGCTTTGCAAATCCCGCTGTTGCACCCTTAATCTCGCGGCTTCTCAGCACCCAATCTCCTACACTGAATGATCTTTTGTTCACCCTTTTTTCGTGCTGTGCCTTCATTCTCTGCTTATAATTGATCATCCTCAATCTCGCTCTAAGCCTCTTCTCATCACACAGATCTAACTCACCGCACCTTCTGTCGCCATTCATTACTTCATCATAATAGGTCACTCTATGTGTAGGCAAACCCATCTCCGCAGGAGCCATTGCCTCAGAACCATAAGTCAGTGCAAACGGT
The DNA here is from genome assembly GCA_022495995.1 of Adenophora triphylla var. japonica. Taxonomy (NCBI): domain Eukaryota; kingdom Viridiplantae; phylum Streptophyta; class Magnoliopsida; order Asterales; family Campanulaceae; genus Adenophora; species Adenophora triphylla. Next base: position 365,877 of record JAFEMH010000887.1, on the reverse strand, counting down.
CTCGCCTGTTGATCCCTTGACCGTTGTCCTGACATACCACAAAGCTGTAGACAATTCCTCCAACCAAGCACCTCCCCTTTTCTCTATATTCTTGCACAAAATTTCCAGGACTTGTTTGTTGGCGGCTTCTACTTGCCCATTGCATTGCGGCCTATAAACTGCGGTCTGCCAGTGTTTGATGTTCAAGTTTGAGCAAAAACCATGAAACTTCTTCCTGAACTGCGGCCCATGATCAGAAATGATTGCTCGCGGCATTCCATGGCGACAAAGAATCTCCTCCGTTACAAATCTAATTATCTGGTTCTCAGTGGTAGAAGTTAATGTCCTGGCCTTCGTCCACTTTGTGAAATAATCAACAGCTACCACCACCATTTGAGCTCCTCCTTTGGCTTTAGGGAAAGGCCCTATGAGATCACTCCCCCACATATCAAAGGGCCAAGCCGCTACAATTGGTGTCTGTTCTGTGGCGGGCTGTCTAGGGATATTGGCGTGTCGCTGACATTGATCACATCTCCTCACATACTCTTCCGCATCCTTCTTCAATGTTGGCCAATAATATCCATGAAACATGATTTTATTGGCCAAGGTTCTAGCTCCTGGATGACCTCCACAGACTCCTTCATGTATTTCAAATAAAACTTCATCAACTTTGCCTGGCTCCACACATCTCATTAAAGGGCGAGAGAAAGATTTGCGGTACAAAATTCCATCTTGCACTGTAAATCTGGGCGACATTCTTTTAACAATCTTCGCCTTATCTTCATCTTGGGGCAACTCTTCTCTTTCCAAATAATCCTTCATCTCGATAACCCAATCTTTCTCGCATACTTTCACCTCCATAATCAGCGGCCTATCGTATGCTGGCTCTTCCACAAACTCCACCACAATCTTCTTAGGCAAATCCTCTATTTTGTCGCAGGCGGCTTTGCTCAACATGTCAGCTCGTTCATTTTTCTCTCTATCTATCTGCACCAATTCCCAATAACTGAAGCTTTGCAAAATCTGCCTTGCCATATCACAATACTTTGCCAGAGTTGGATTCACCACCCCATATCTGCCCTTCACCTGGTTAACAATTAATTGGGAATCAGAGTGGGCTATATCTCGACACAATTCCAATCCCAATCCCGCCACCAATGCTTCATACTCCGCCTGATTATTTGACATGTTGAATTTGAACCTTAACGCTTTCTCATACTTGCAATCTTCCTCAGGTGAGCTTAGCGATATTCCAGCTCCTCCCTTATCCTTGGCAGAAGACCCATCGACATAAAGCTCCCAACATCCCGCTGGCCTTTCCCGCTCTTCTTCTGCTTCAGGATCCTGCGACTTAGCTTTCCTCTTCCTGAGTTTCAATCTCCTCTCTCTCATAAGTAAATGAGGTTTCAAGTATGAAATCAGCCAGTGCCTGCGCCTTAATGGCCTTTCTCGCCTCATACTGAATGTCGAACTCTGTCAATTCGATCGACCATTTGAGGAGCCTTCCCGCTGAATCAGGCTGCTGCAAAATCTTCCTCAAAGGAGCATTGGTCAAGACAGTGACATGATGAGATAAAAAGTAGGCTCTTAGTTTCCGTGTCGCAATCGCCAGGGCATAGGCTAACTTTTCTGCATTAAAGTACCTCGCTTCCACTTCGCTTAAGGCCTTTGAAACATAATAAACTGGCTTCTGCATGCCGCCCTCCTCTTTGATCAAAACTGCCGCCACCGCGAGATCAGAAGCCGCAAGATACACATACAGATGATCACCTTCTTCAGGACTACACAAAATTGGCGGCTTTCCTAAATACTCCTTCACCTTTTGAAAAGCTTCCTCACACTTCTCATCCCAATAGAATTTCTGATCCCCCTTTAACACCTTGAAAAATGGCAAATACTTTTCCGCCGATCGCGACACAAAACGCCCCAATGCTATCACCCTCCCGTTCAATCTTTGAATCTCCTGGATTGTTCTGGGCGACTTCATATCTATTAAAGCTTGGATTTTCTCCGGATTGGCTTCTATGCCGCGGCGGTTTACTAAAAATCCCAGAAACTTTTCCGCTGTCACACCAAAAGTACACTTACTTGGGTTCAACTTCATTGAATTCTTCCTCAAATTCTCAAAGGTCTCAGCAAGATCTACCAAATGATCCTCCCCCTTGGTCTTGATCACCATATCATCAATATAGGCTTCAACGTTCCTCCCGATCTGCGACTTAAACACCTTATTGACCATCCTCTGATACGTCGCCCCGGCATTCTTTAAGCCAAAAGGCATCATCTTATAACAAAAGTTGCCAATGGGGGTTCTAAATGCTATTTTGGCCTTGTCCTCCTCAAGCATCTTGATTTGATGGTATCCCGAATAAGCATCGATGAAACTAAAAACCTTATGCCCAGCAATGGAGTCCACCAACCCGTCAATTTTTGGCAAAGGATAACAATCCTTAGGGCAAGCTGTATTCAAGTCTGTAAAATCTATACACATCCTCCATTTTTTATTTGCCTTAAACACCATAACTGGACAAGCTAGCCAAACTGGATAAGTAATTTCTTCTATGATTCCCGCCTTTAATAGCTTCTCAACCTCTCCAATCACCGCCTTCTCCTTTTCCGCTGAAAGGTACCTCACCTTCTGTTTGAAGGGCTCTACATTTGGATCAGCATTTAAACAGTGAAGGGCGACATTCTCATCTATGGCTTGCATGTCTTCGGGCTTCCAGGCAAACACATCAATACTATCCCGCAAAAATTTGATCAACTTATCCCGCTCTTCCTTATCCAACTGCTTCCCAATTTTGATTTTTTGCTCAGGATATTCATCATTAACCATTACCTCTTCCAACTCTTCCGCAGCCTGAATGTCTGGCTCGTCTCGCATTTGCAGAGTATCTACCTCCATCTCTGTCGCCTTTCTCTTATTAACACATCTCTTATCACCTCTGTCGCTGCTTTCCCCCTTATCTCTCCCGGCAAGCGACACACTTTCAGGTGTCTCTACCACAATCTCTTCATCACATTCCTCACTATCAGAATCCACTATTTTCTCAATAAGGGGCTCCTTCATTTTAACAAATTCCGCAGATCTTGACCATGCCATTTCGGCTTGCATTGTAACCAGGGCCATCAAATTCCCTTCTGATCTTTCCTCCATTATTTCTATCTCTGTATCCCGCTCAACATTCCTTTCTCGCAACACTTCTTCCTCTGCCCTTTCATTAATAACAATGATCGCCGACTTATTCCTCATGCTTTCTGTTTTCTCCCAGTCATTACACCCTCCTAAGTCGGTGATCATGTTAATTCTTGCATCTCGTACCATCAAGGCTGTAGAAAGTGAACTTGTGCTTGCCCTTGCCGCGGTTTGCATCTCAATCTTCTTTTGAATCACCTCCTTTACCTCACTCTTCAAACAAGCAATTCCATTTGGCGTAGGGAATTTGACTCGCTGGTGCGGGATAGAGACAACCATTTCAAATGTCTGCATGAATGGGATACCCACAATGGCATTGTAAGGCGACACCAAATCAATCACCATGAATTCTACAGTGCGAGTTCTCACCATCTCGCCTTCTCCTATCTCCACCACCAATGAAATTGTCCCTTTTACCCGCACAGTATGATTTGTGAATCCCTCTAAAAATCCCTTGTAGGGCACCAGATTAGCCTCAGTATATCGCATCTTCTTGAAAGCTTCATAATAGAGGATGTTGCGACTTGCTCCTGAATCGACCAACACTCTGTGCAGAATACTGTTCCCTGGAGCAATGGAAATCACCACTGGATGGCTTGGAGTTAAAGCCAATTCTCGCCTTGAAAAGCTAATTAACCTTTCCTCACTTGGCGGGTAAGCAGGAATATGGCAAGTATGCGACAGAGACATGATTTGAAAACTCAAGCAAGTAATGCTCGCCGGCTTATGAATCACCATAATTTCATTTCTGTCACCGTTTCCTTCGCGGGCTTCTACATTCTGCTCGGGCACCACATATTCTTGTAACTCGCCTCTATCAATCTTGGATTGAATCACTTTCTTCAGGTTGTAACATTCATCAGTATCATGCCCTCTGTCTCTATGATAATTACAATATTGATTCAAGTTCCTTCTTCCTCTGTCCGTCATCTCGAATGCCGCCGGTAACTCCACCGCCCTCAAAATCTCGCTCGGCCTGACATTTAATCTTGAAAATCTCACTATCCTCCTTACCCCACGACCTCCAGCGCGGCCTCCACCTCTGCCGCCAACTTGATTCCCTCGACCTCCTCCTTGAGTCGCATTTTCATCCTTGACATACTCAATCCTGTCTTTAACGCTTTTCTTCGCAGTGCTAGACGTTCCTTCTTCAACGTCCTCACCACCACAATATGCCTTAACTCGCTCATGCAATTCACTTAAAGTCGCGGGCAACCTCATCCTCAGCTCCCTTTTAAAAGATTCTGACAACAGGCCTAACATATACATCATTATAACATACTTGTGATCAATCTCAGAAATCTGATTAGCAATTAGCAAGAATCTGTTGGTATAAGTGACAAGGTCCTCTCCCGCCTTTTGCTTGATTCCAATCAATTCTTGTAGCATGACTGGCTGAGTCCCCACAGCTCCAAACCTCGCCAAAAACTTTTGAAATCTTGATATCCCAAGATGGAATTAACGGGCAACTGCACAAACCAGTCCAACGCTTGAAGCTCCAAGGTGCTAGCAAAAGTTTTGCATAGCAATGCATCATCCTTAGTCAATATTGCCATAGTCACTTCAAATCCCGCCACGTGAGTTCTGGCCGTAGTTACTCCCGCGTACTTAGATAATGAGGGCAAACGAAATTCTGGAGCGGGCTCAGCCTCCTGAATATATTTGGCAAAAGGAGCGACAAAAGAGTCCATCTCGCTATCCACTATACCACCCTTTTCCAACTCCGCCAACCTTCTCGCCATTTCAGCCATCTGTTTCTTTAGTCCATCTTCCTCTCCAAAGCGGCTTACTCCTGCGCCCTTTACCTTCTCTAATTGCTTAGACTTCTCTCCCCCTCTAGAAACCTTCAACTCTTGCTCTCCATATCCTGCTTCATTTGAAGCAGTGTCATCCTCATCCTCTTCGCAATAAAGAGACGACACTTGGAAAGTATGTGGCCAATGATACACCTTGATTTTTCGCCCATTCTCCATGTATTCTCCCGCTTTCCGCTTCTGCGGCCCTTCCATTCTCGCCTCTATCTCCTTATGCTTTTCAGGCTCCGTCTCCTTTTGTCGCTCACCATCGTCCACCACAATTACTTCCTTATTCGCTCCCTTATTCCCTTCCTCCGCTGCCTTCAACAAACCTTGCGGGATAGGAGTAGGTTTCTTCTTCAAAGTCATTAATCGCTTGTTATTCTCCAACAATTGTAAAATCAATTATTGTGGATCCTCAAACTTTCCTCCTCCACATCCACTTCATCCTCGGGCTGTGGCGACATAACGTTTCTTTCTCTTTCGCCTCCAGTATCTCACTCTCTTTCCTCCGGATTAACCTGCAACGAGGTTGATGTGTCTTTCGCTCCGCCAGTTCCCATATTCCCCAGACCTGAAATAGGCGGGATAAGGCTCCTTCCCGCCATTGTCTTCTGACCAACTATGCCTTTTTCAGGTGTTGTCATTCCTTATCACCCACGTAATCAAAGTGATGAACCCAAACTTTGAAGATCTGCAAATCTTATGAAGATTTGAAGATCTAACCCAGAAACTTGAAGATACTCTTCCTCCTATTGCACTTTATCCCAAACCAACTTCACCAGTTTCACCCAATCACCAGTTCACAAACACGAAAACTTGTCAAAATCAAATGAAATCCAACCAAAATCCTCCAACCAATAAATTCAACCAAACACTTCAACCAGCCTTCACGAACTCCAAAAAATCCAATTCAAAGGAGACCATTGCTTCTGAATCCAAAATTCGCACCCCAAACACCCAAACAAAACCACAAAACACTTCAATCCACAAAACTACCAACAATAATCGACTCCAAACAAAATTCAACCCCAGAAGAACTTTATGAACAGACAACACCCAGAAAAATGAACAACAACAAAACAACTTAATCGAACACCTACAAATCGCCAGATCTACCCACAACACCCAGTCTTACCAATCTACCGCCGGCAAACTTCAAACGGATGAAGAGAATCAGGTGCCGGCAACGGAACCAATTGATGTTGCCAGGAATTTCCTCAAGCAGCAACACGACCGTTGTAGTCCAATCGTGATAGCTCCGACTCCTTCTTCTCGCCTGCACACAAGCAAACGTGACTAGACCGGGGGCGGCTCGGCGTAAGCCCCTCCGGCGTGAGGATAAGCAACTGTCTGGGCAAAGGAAATCTGAACAATGGAAAGGTGTTTCGTGGGTGTATGTGAACGTACCTGAAAGGGATGAAGATCCCTCATATATATACCCCTTCCCTCGTGCCATGCACATGCTAACCTCACGTTCTATGCCTCATTCCACGTGTCCTCCTTTCATTGGTCAATCATAAGAATAAACTCAAAGCATGTGACCCTTTTTCTCTGACACACGTCACATTTCCCAATGCCTAACCGTCCAATGGGTCCCATTTCCTAGATATTTATATGCCGCCTCTTATGAGTCGCACCCACTGGGATCCATCTCTCGCTAGATAGGGTTAACTTAGGGTCATGTCGCTTCACCCTAATATCTCGCCTCTCATCTCATATCATTGTCTTGCCGGATTGCCTCATTATCTCGCCGCTTATCTTGCATCAATATCTCGCCATTCACTACTTTGAGCTTCCCTTTCATGGAATGTATCGGGATATCTTTCGACGTTATTCCCCGCGAACTATACCCGGGCCACTTTCATCAATATCTTCTTCTTGGGCCTACACCCGCTTTGGGCCTACTTGATCCTATCCCGCTTATAGATTTGGCCCAAGCCCAACCATTATTTTCGGGCAGCATCACTTTGGATTTATGGGTGAGATCAGAAGAACGTCCGTGGACTTCAAGAAGGAAACATAAAATTTGAATTGACTGAAAAGTACAGCTGAAGGAGGTTTTTGGAACATATGTGACACTGCTTTAATGATAGGGACATGCAGTCCTTGTGAATAACAAGTTCCCATCAATTCATTACTTGAATGCATGATTGATAGACAAAGCTTTCTTCTTGCGACCTTATAGGCTATAGCTAACACACTCCTAACTAAAGGTAACTCGGCAGCTGTCTCTCTTTCTTTGTATTGCATTGATGTTCAGCATTACATCTGTACTCTGGTCGTCCCCTAGAGTATATGTGACACTAGATATTCCCAAATCAACTCAGGCAGGTAATCACCTGGAGTACCCAGGGGAACATTCATGGTGGATGCAGAGACCTGGTTGCGGCAAAGGGTTCTGATAATGCAAATTACTACCTCACATGAGCAGTCAAGGAAAATTTTCCTTGATACTAAACATCTCAGGATTCGGCGACATTCAATATGACTCAAGTCGGAACACAGAAACTGGAAATCCTAACATATGATCGCAAAAAGTATCCAACTTCTTGACTAGCCTAACTTTGAGAGCCTACTTTATCAAAGGTCCTTGGAAAACACTTCTTCACTGCCATGAGATGATCTTATCTTGGAGTTTAAGCTGGCCACTTGTTTAAGGCAAGCATGCAATGCAATCAGCTCGTATCCAGGTTACGGTTGAAAGAACTCATTCATCTCTATTTGTACCGATACTGAAAAATGGGACTGGAAGATGATGATATGTCACATTCTCGTGCTGAGAAGCCAGCCTTTCTTTTATTGATTGAGTCAGCTCCACAGTAAGTGCTCTAGGTCAGAGTTATCCTTTCTTTTGAAGATAATAGAAAATTAAACACCATAGACAACAACACATCCCTTTAAAAGTACACAATCTTGATAAACAAGGAAAGATACAAGGCAAGGGTGGTAAGACTTAAGCAAAGCGACCGGAGAATATTTTCTTAAGACCCCTTGATTCGTGACTTTATCACTGGATAAGTTAAGTACTCTAGTGACCAATCGAGGTCTTTGAGCATTCTCGACTTAGATTTTGAAAATGCCCCATTTTTTTCTACTCAAGAAGAGACAGAGCTTGGATGAAGAGACTGTTCCAAAGCAAGCATTTTCCGTTTGTTTCTCATGGTTTTCCTTCTGTTCTACATTATGTTGTTGAAAAAAGTTGTTCTCAATTTCCTATTGATATTGTTACTATGATTGGTAAAATAGGGTGATACTTGATTGAGTTTTGAATTCAATATGGTCTGGGAAACCTGGTATCCATTAAATAATCTTCATCATTGATTTTGATGAACTCTTCTCTACTCTTTGGAAGAAGTTGCCCATTTATAAATCCTGAATCTTCTTGTTTCCATTTCTTTCTGTTTCGGAGCCTAAGCTCCTTAAGTTCATCTAGAATAAATGTAGCATGGATAGATTAAATTACAATATATATATATATATATATATATATATATATATATATATATATATATATATATATATATATATATATATATATATATATATACACGGCTAGTCGCATGGAATGAGGTAGGTTCTTTATTGAATTTGTACAGTGCAAGTTAACTTTGCGAACCCCCCTCTTATGCTTCTTTCTCAATACAGCGAAATCTGAAACAAAGCGGCTTAAAGAAGAATTTGACCTAATGCTGAAGTCAAAGGGACATATCTGTTCCCAAATCTTGGAAAGGCAGAGGAAAATAGCTTTGTTAGAAACCGATTCTTCTACACTTACACAGGTAGCCTTTTCTGGACCCACTCTTTTAAAAAGTACTGCCTCCGTCCCACTCGAAAAGGCACAAAATTCCATTTTGGGTGTCCTATTTAAAAGGCACACTCCCAAAATGGAAACTTTTTAATACTTCTTTATTCATGGGACCCACTTGTTGTACTCGCAATAACTATCCACTTACTATTCCATACCCCACATTCTCTCTCCTACCTCACTTTTCATGCTCACAACACTTACTCCACTATACACTCTCCTTAATTCCCATGCAAGGTCCATTTTGTGCCTTTTCGGGTGTGACGGAGGGAGTATATCAAGAAAAATGGTTGTCTGAAATATTATAAAACTTGCTATTTGTTTCCATATTCAAAGATATTTTTAACAGATGATCCAACTTCCATATTTATGATGATCCTGTGCACATCAGATATATTACTTGGTGACCTCATACCAATCTTTTTATCCTTTGCATTCTTCTCATGTCAGTAATTTTCATAGGCTCTAGGCCTTGTTTTGCGAACTACCGACCTCCTATCTAAACAGGAGGCGACGAGTGGTAATCCAAACTGTACTACATTAAATGCCACCGTAGGTAGCCAATATAAAATATCAGTAGGAATCAACTACAATGAAACATTAAATTCATACGGTGTGGAGTGAAAGCCTGAAGCTTATAGAAATCTCTTTTATGCAAATAAAGCCTCTCATAGTCTCCCCACTTCACTCAAAAATACAAATTACATTGCTTACCGCCTTTTAAGTAAGCAGCCTTATATGGTTGATATTTGTAGAACAAACAGGGATTATTCATTAGGCTAAAATGGTCATACAACATGCTTCAGGTTACGCACAAGCTGAAAAGGATAATGTTGGTTCTGTTGTTACAGGGTCTTATCTGTATGCTTGCGGTAACCAGCTTCGTAGCATTTTTAATTTTTTATTTTAAAATCTTAAGCCATCTCCCATTATTTCTGCTGGAAATTTCTGATCCCTCCTTTGTAAGGAACAAATAAGCTTTTCCATTAACTATTTGGATAGCAAAGTAACAAAAAGGGTAAACCAGAACATTTTTTGAAGTAGTTTTTTTTTTAGTGAAATCCTAGAAAGTTGCGAAATATATTGGTGCGTATCCTCATCAGTTCAACTCAAGTCTGTGTGTCTTCCTCCTAATCTTGAGAAAGAAAACAATGAAGATGAATGCTTAATTCTCTCCTTAATTCTTTATTCTATGGAAACATTTGATTTGGAATTGAACTAGTGGGTAATCCGTATGTTGTCAATGATGAAGCCTAGCATGCTATACGACTACGTTTCCAGAACAAATACTTCCTCTACCCCCAAAAGATAGTAAACACTCTGGAAAGTAAACCTTCCACGACATCAAATCACTATTTAACACACATTTATTTAGTTTTAGTAATAACGTTTCCGTGATTGAAACAAATTAAGATTTCTATAATGACAACTATAATTAAGGACAAGTGAATGTCTATTAATTTTTGGTCAAAGACTAATCAAGTTGACCATAACAGTCAAAACTGAGTTTTTTTTAGAATGAAGGGGTGTATACACACACAATGTGTCTGTTTGTATTTATTATTATGACTATTGTATGTTTCGTCTCTAAGTGTAGTATTGCTTCCCACTTCTATAAATAGTCATTGGAGCTTGTTCAACGAGAAAAAGTCAACTTGTCTGCCAAACTGGTTGAGAAGAGGTAATTTAGCGGTATATAACCATTATAGACATGAACCTAACATCATATAAATCTTGATATGTTTTGGGTGATGAAACAGTACCTACTATGTAAAGGTTGCTGAAGAGATCAACAGCAAATTACAAGATCAACGGGTTGGTTTATCCTTCTTCGCACCTTGTAATTTGTACTGGCTTATGTAACATCCGCTTGAAGTTTTGTCTACTTATGAGTAGGAGTGGATGGCTTCTTACAAACGTGGCACAATGGTTGGAGAGCACTGCTTGGTAATGTCTGACTCGTTATGCTTTCTTCTAATCTAGTTAGTTTGTCCGCTGTTTCTCGCGTTAGTGCTTCTTTTATCAGAATATGCTGTTATAATGTCTTAGTTTGCATGGTTACATTTTCAGGCTAAATATTACTTTATGGTGATTGGATTCCTTCTTGTTGACAATGTTTATAATGATACAGGGGGAAACCCAAAGTAAAGAGAAGAGGAATGATATGGAAGGAGTGACAGGTACAGATTTCTTAATATCTCATTGGCCCTATACAATTTTTCATATTTTTAGATGTACATCACTACAGCTTCTTAGGTTAGCTATTAGTTCACATACTTTCTGTGGCATAGGAAACATGTTGATGGACTACCTGAACTAATGTGTAAGTTACTACATGTTCACTGCTTCCTTTAGTATAGCGCAGGTCCAGCATTACTCCCATCTTTTTAAGCAATCACCTTCGGTGGTATTGAGAAACACGAATGTTGGTAACCATCTTTTGACTTTAATGATTGAATCTAGTTGAATAGAAGAGATGAACCAATGATACTTGGCTAGAGCTGAAGGGACACTAGTCGCTTAAGAAAGATGTCTCAGGTTAGAGCCTTTGTGGAAGCATCGAACTACCTTGAGAAAGGTCCCCTCTTTGGTGCCTGGCAATACCTTGAGGAATTAGTCTCGGGCAAAGCCTGAGGATGCCCGCAGAGACCAAAATAAAATAGAAGAGACGAGCTTCTTTATTATCATGGATATCCTGCTATCAAGTTTTAGTTTTGGGATGTTATAGGTTGACTATAGAAGCATCAACTTCCATAGATAGGCTCCTAAGGGATATAAAAACTCTATCAGATAATAATAGAATGCTTTTCTGTAGCAGGATTGTTGAAGAGATAATGACTTGGTATAATCCTGTAGAAGCTAACTTATCTTACCTAATCTATTGAGAGGAGGTAATGATTATTGCTTTTTTTTTTTTTTTTTTTCATTATTACTATTAAAGTTGAAAGAGGAAGAAATGCAACCTTGCCTCTATCCTACATAGTTAGGCCTTGAAGGCTACACAAATCGGGGCTATAAATAGGCTAAAAGAGATATCTTCAACAAAAAATATTTTCTCCATAACATTTGTCACTGACAGGATTTGAATCCGTAACCTTCTCGTTAGAAGAGAGAAGGGAATACCACTAGGGCTAGAGCTCCTTGGTGAGAGGAGGTAATGGCTTTACTACTTAATAAGCAGTGTGTGCGTGTGTTTGTCAATATATATATATATGTATGTATGTATGTATGCATATATATTGCACCAAATATACTAACATGGGAAGTAATAGTTTAGAAAAAAAAGTATTTTTGAAGTTGGAGAGTGGTTTAGAAAGGGTAAAATATGCTTACTTAAAGTGAGAGTGGAGTTCGAGGTGTTTGAAGAGTCAACTAGTCTCCTCTCCCCTCCCTTAATATTTACTCCCTCCTTGCCAAAATAGATGTTGCTTTTGGACCAAAATTTTGGTCCTAAATAATTGTCCCTTTTAGGTTAAAAGCATTCAAATTCCACTTTCACCCTTACATTAGAACTTGTTGCATGTTAATTAATTATTTTATTTTGTGATGTAATGTAGGAGAGAGAAACAATTAATAGGGGTAAATTTATTAATTTTCTTCATTAAGATAGTAATAATTGTTTTTCTGAAAACTGTCGAAAAGCCAAATAGAACAACTATTTTGGACCGGAGGGAGTAGTATAGATTAGAAGGGTAAGATGTGATTAAAGAAACTTCTTATATCCAGACACCTGTGAAAATATGTCCTGAACATCTTTCTTTTGATGCACGTTCAAGTTTGTTTGCTATAGTTAATATCATACTAATTACTACTTTAGTAATGGACAAGTAAGGTTTTTGTTGTTAATATATGCCTTATCATTCTTTTAGCCAAAAAGATGTTGCATCTATAGAGATTAGAAAGTAATTTTTTTTTTTTACCAATTCACTTTTCAGCGATGTTTGGTGATGATGAAAACCAACTCATGAGAGCAGATCAGGTATTGCTTCCATGTGTGATCACATATGGTTCTATGAGTTCATTAAGTAGTACTATTACTTTGTAATTTCAGGATGCAGTGAAGAACATGACAACAGCTTTTGATACTGCTAAAGCAAGGCTTGCCTCGGTATCACAAATGAAATCTGAACTCATTTCAGAAATTACCAAGGTTTGCATATGAAAATATCTTTTCCTTACTGTAAATAGGCGTATGATTATAGCTGACAGTATTTACAAGATATCTTTGAAACTGAATACATTTCAGCATTGCTTTGCCGATGGGCCTTTGGCTCAATGGCATAGACCCTTGCCTTCTCTCGGGAAGGTCAAGGGTTCGAACCCCCTCTCCTACGTTGTATTTGAAATGTTGTAATTTGGCAAAAAAGAAAAAAATAAATAAAAAATTCAGCATTGCTTTGTGTATCAAAGCTTGGAATAGAGTAATATGTGTTCACTACTAGTTTTTGTGCATTTAAATGAGGTGAAAATATCATCTGTTCTGATTTACAAGCTAAAATTTCTTTAGGTTATTAAAGAGATAAGGTTAACTTGACAGTTTGCTCCCCCTTTCTTTCCTGAAAATTCAGTTTGTGGAGAAGTGTTGGGTTCTCTGAGTTACCTTTTCTCATTCATTTTAAGCATGTATATACTGGTGGGCGTTACCCATTATGGCCTAGCTAAATGCCAGTAGGTCATGTACTTAAGTTTATTCAACTTTTATGTATCTACAGATGATACCCATGACCCCCTCCCCCCCACCGTAGCTATCAAGCATTAGTCGCATCTGATAGCACGCTTTGGGTTTAACTTCCTAGTCGGTAGTCCAAAAGCTGATTTATGTATAATTAATGTTCCCATCGCATGTATTGGAGCTAGCGTTTTAGTCACGAGTCCAAATGCTGTTGTGCGGTTCCTTGTATATCTGTTTACCCTGTAGTCATCAGTCCAAAAAGGAGCAGGTTGGAACGACCTTCATTGCCAGCAAAGAATTTCAAAATATTACTCCCTCTGTCCCGGAAAGTTAGTCCCTCTTCTTTCATTGTTAGTTTGAATGAACTTTGAGTAATAATTTAGGTTACTTTTGAGCTATCTAATGTGAATCTATTTTTTTTTTTTTTGATAATAGTTATAATGGTGTATCAATAAAAAGTTTTAGATTTTCATTAGGATTATTAAAAGTAACCTAAATCATGGCTCAAAGTTCATTTAAACTAACATTTAAAAAAGAGGGACTAACTTTCCGGGATGGAGGGAGTATCACTTACGAACATATGCTGATTATTCTAGATATTTGTGACTGCAATTCATACTGTCATTTTTATGTAGAACTATTTTGCTGATACAGGTGAAGCAATCTATTGAACTTGTGAAGTGTAGAATGAATGATTTTAAGGTAATTTATCTTGCTAACACAATAGCAGCTCCATCTCTTTCCTTCTCAATTTTAAAAAGTTACTGTATTTCAATTGTCCTTGTTCTACTTTAATGATTGGTTGATCTATAGGTGGATCCTAGTAAAATGGATAAAGAGACACTGGAAGAGGAGCTTCAAGCTCTTTTCTCTGACAAATCTGGAGAAACCGAGTATTTGCAATCTCTGCAAAACCAAATTGAGTCGATCAAGGTAAATAGACTATTATCGTCTTCTTTGCTATTCAGAATTCAGTTTAAAGCAGCTAATCTTTTTGTCCCAACTTTATGCATTTTTGTTATTATCCTTCAATTCTTATTTAAGTTGGCTCTAGTTAAATTTGCAATATCGTTCAAATAACCAACTTTTGCAGCAAAAAAGACGAGAAATTTTGACTGGAAAATAACATGACTATGAAAAAAATTACGTAAATGGAACATCTTTCTAAGTGGATCAAAGTTCCAGAGTCCACTCCTTTCTGAATATACTACACAATTATCACTCGAGACACCTTGGTTCCACCCTTCCCACCAAATTTACCTCTCTCTCCAATCAAACCTATCTCATCACTGCTCCCATAGTCGGTTGTCGGGAGTCACGCTGACCGAGGCACACATTCTCTGTCTCTCTTTAGTTCAATTTAAAAATTTGAAGAATTGAACTGCAATCCTCCACACCATTGAGCTTAAAATAACGAATTAAGAAAATAAAAATTAATTTTTTTAGAAGGATACCTAAAATCACCACCCACAATTTATGTTCGTACACACACAGAAGATGTATTTAGCATTTCCTATCCGAGTCTGCATAAAACTTTTGGTATATATCTTGTCTTGCTGTGTGCAGTAGCAAACATTTAGCATTTGACCTACGCTCAGTTTTTTTTTAATTAATTATATATATGATTGCCTTCCTTGTGATGACTCTTTAATGCTCAAGATTGCCTTGTCTTGTGCAGAGGATTTCGCACATGGTTAAATGTGGTTGCGGGGATGAATATCTGGTGGAACTTAACCTCTGTGCATAACGCGACATGTGGCTGGTAAGCATTGATGAGAACTTGATACGCTAGGAAAACGAAATAGTGGTAGGTACAAAATATTGCTGCTGGGAATGCAACTAGAGGTAAACAAATGATACCCGTAACTGCCAACTTAGAAATAATAAAACGGATATCTCGCATGTAGAAGCACAATATTTTTCTTGTTTTCCTAGTGAATGCCTTAATCTTCCGTTAAGTTCTTGAAGTACATATGATCTTGAAATCAAAGTTATTTAGTTGAATACATAGGATTGATATGAATCATTATCATTAGGGGAAAAATAGTCTTGGATCGGGTCTGTGCAGTTGGGTTGCCGTCCAACTTCTATTAGTAACAAGGTTTACCATTTTATAGTACTACTAACATCATGAGTTACATTTTAGGGGCCACGCGAAAACATTTCAGTAACATGAATTACATTCTATTCTATAGGGATTTCAGACTGCTGTGTGTGTGCAGTTCGATTGTTGCATTCGAACTGCACATGTCCCAATTTTCATGCGGGGTAGCTTACTTTACTTGCATAATATCTTCCTAAACCTAGTAGGCGAAAATAGCTTCTTTACGTAGCCTCCCTCCGTCCTGTTTTAAATTACACTTTTTACTCAAAAGATTGTTCCATTTGAAACTACACTTTCTATTTTGGGAAAATTGATAATACGTGTTTAATCAATGAGACCCACTTTTACATTTACAACAACTTTCCACTTATTATTTCCAACCCCACTTTCTTTTTTCTAACTCACTTTTTATACTAACAACAACTACTCAACTAACATTTATCCTTAATTTTCATGCTCAATCCAAAGTGTGTAATTTGAAACGGGACGGAGGGAGTAAATAATTGTTTTTAAATGAAACGGGACATGAGATTGTAGATATAATGGTTGAGTTTCAAGGAGGTAATTCAAGAATTATGGAATACAATTCATATTATTTTTAGGAAGCTGCAATGTTAGAAATGGGAAGAGAAGACTCTCTCTATAGTTGTCATGCACATCAACTCCAATTCAAGAACACACTCGAGGAGAAAACAAATTTAAACTATAGTTTGGCACCTTTCATGGTGCATAACAAAACCAAAACTATGATCGGCATAGAGAAGTTAAGTGATGAAGAGACCAAGTATGATTAAAACAATTATCTAAAGGTTGTCTTGGGTCTTGGAAACTTATAGATATACTCCCTCCGTCTCAATATAAAAGAGACTAATCTTCTTTTTGAACGTCTCAATATAAAATAGACTTACCCAAAATAGACAATAAGACCTACTTAATATACTCAAAAAAAAAAAACTTTCTACCCAACTTTCTCCCTCTTACTTTACTTTTTATACTCACACCACTTACTTTTTTTTAATATGCGTGTATTCACATTTAGTCTCTTTTATATTTAGATAGAGGGAAAATGATCTAGGTGCATGCAATCAAACTGCCTGTTCCACTTGTATAGTACTCCCTCCGTCCCTAAATGTTTGTCCCATTTGACTTTTCAAACATTTTAATTTAGTGATTTTGAAGCTTTAATTTTGGTTATTTTTACGAACGCTTTGAAAATTATTGATAATATACACCGCCGTTATGTAATACTCCATCCCTAAATGTTACAAGTTTTGAAAATTTAGTGATTTTGAAGCTTTAATTTTGGAAATGAGACTAACTTTTTGGGACAAAGGAAAAGGGGAAATGGGACAAACATTTAGGGACGGAGGGAGTAATATATTATAATAACATAGTAAACACAGGTCACATCTTATACATTTTATATTAACATGAGTTACATCTTATAATAATACTAGTACATGCCCGTGTCCAAGGACACGTTTTTTTTTTTAATTTAATTTTTTTTTTTTAAGGGCAAAATGGGAAAGGGACAAATATATGAGGGCAAAATGGGAAATTTACCGCTTGAAACTGTTCACACCACTGTAGCAAGTACAATCCCTCATTTATACTATAGATTAGTTATATCTTTATTTTAGTAGGATGAGTTACATTGATCCGAATATACATGCCCCAAATTCAAAATTACTCCCTCCGCCCCACTTCACTTGATACTAATTTCCATTTTGGTCTGTCCCACTTCACTTGATACTACCCAAAATGACAAGTTATTATACTCATAACACTAATTAAATTATTATTTCTCCCACTCATTCTCTCTCCCACTTTACTTTTTCTACGCACAACAACTTCTTCCACTAATTCTGTCTCCTTATTTTCCTTATATTTTGTGCTATTTTTTTTTTTTTTTATCAACTGAATTGGGACCGATGGGACGGAGGAAGAGGAAATATATGATTGCATGTCAATTTAACTAAAATAAATGCTCCCTTCATCCTAAAATAAAAATGAATGTTAAAAAATTTTCAAAATTTTAATCTCACAAGTCATTGCTGATAAGGCAGATCAAATAAAATGTCATTCAAACCGAATATGGTATATTGGTATATATTACTAAGGACTATGAGTTACAAGCTCATGAAATCATTTCAAAATACATATATCTTGAACCATATAATAATGGTTAAGAACTAAATACATTTGGAAAAAGTGAAAGATAATAACTCCTAGTTACTAGTAATCCCACCCCACCGCCCCCCCAAAAAAAAAAAAAAAAAAAAAGAGAAAGATAGATGCTTTGCATCCCAAGAGTTTAGCAAAAATATTAAGAGTAAATATATCTACCAAAAAAAAAAAAAAGAATAAAAAAGAATAATAAAGCTATTGTTCTATGATTTTGAGAGTAAAATTTATTTAGTTACGACAGAAAGAAATAGCTGAATCAGAGCTAGTAGTGGCTTCAGTTTGGTTAAGAGAGAGGTGGGCATCAAGATCTTTGAATTTAGCACGATTGTTTTTCGCATTGTTCTGTTGTTTCCTTTGTTGTTGTTGTTGTTGTTGTTGTTGCTGCATTTGTTGTTGCATTTGATATTGATATAATGCTTGAAGTCTTCCAAGTTCTCTCTCTAACATTTCATGTTGCACTGTATTATTCAACAATAAATTTAATTAGAAATTCTTGCTCATAAATCTACAGCAAAATATATACTTCTAACAAAGACGAGCAAATAAAATAAAGGAAATAGTGTAAACCTATATTTTTTGTCAAATACTCCCTCCGTCCCAAAAAACATTACCCCTTTACTGTTGAGAACGGAAAATAAGGAATAATGTTATTAAAGTAGGTGTTGTGAGTGGGAGGAGAGAGAATGAGTGGAGAGAATAGTAAATTTGAAAAGTGTTGTGAGTATGACAAGTGGGTCTCATGAATAAAAAAGTATTAAAAATTTTCCTTTTTAGGAAAGTGTGACTTTAAAGTGAGACGCCCAAAATAGTAAAATGGGTAAGGTTTTATGGGACTGAGGAAGTAGTGTTCAACTCACTAAATATCTATTCAATTCCACTTTTCACTAGAGTTTGAAAAGTCAATATACTTGGTGCTTTAATTCGCAAATTATCTCACTTTACTTCCTTGCATTTTTCAAATCGTCATACTTTACCGCTCGTCAAGTGCAGGATAAAATGAGACGATTTGAAAATTGAACTAGTAAACAAACCGACTTTTTAAACTGGAGTGCAAGGGGAACCATATTCAAGCATTTACGATTTGAGAAAAATAAAAAATAATAGCAGGTCTTACATTGTTTAATAAGCTGCTCCTGAGATAAGCTGTCCAAACGTTGTCTCAATGCTCTATTTTCCATGGATAATATAAGATTATGTTGGTCAAGAAATTCAATTTCAGCAAAAACTGCAGATCCTTCAGCCTAATGCATGATTGAAATAAAGGTTCAGAGAATTAGTAATTTTAGAGGTATATTTTATTGGCTAATGTATACTCCCTCTGTCCCAATATAAAAGTTACCAAATGTGAATACGCGGAAATTAAGAAAAAAATAAATATTGTTAGTATATACTCCCTCCGTCCCGTTCGAAAGGGCACAAATTTCCTTTTTGGGCGTCCCATTTAAAAGGGCGCAACCCCAAAAAGGAAAGTTTTTATTATTTTTATACTCTTCCTACCCCACTCATTCTCTCTCCTACTTTACTTTTACACTCACAACATTCTCTCTCCTAACTATTCCTCTCACTCATTCTCTCTCCTATTTAATTTTTCATACTCACAACAATTTAACCTTTTTCTCTTTCTTACATCACTTTCCTTATTCATTTCTTAATTTCCGTGCTAGGAGGCAAAATTGCCCTTTCGGGCAGGACAGAGGGAGTAAAGTAAAATAGGAGAAAGAAAGTGGGGTAGCGAGTTTTTGATATGAGCATGACAAATGGGTCTCATTATCTATATTGAGAGACTGAGTAAGTTCCAAGCAACCATTTATTTACCTGTAAAACTTGGACATTCCTTTCAAGTTCTGCTATATATTGAAGTTTCCTCACTCGTGACCTGTGAGCCGTTTTCCTTCATTTCAAACAAATTTACCATATTCATTCAAGGAATAATTAGTGACTTATGCAATGTACTACAACCAAAATTTCAAATAATGCAACGTACTCGTTAGTCACAGATATATGTACGTAATTTTACATCCGTTATCAAATAATGCAACATACTTCCTTTTTAAGTTATGACGTCACAAACTAACATGATGAATGATGACACGTCAATGTCATGTCAGCAACACATCATCAAACTCAATGTTAATGCTGACATGGTTTTTTAAGGTGGGTCTGACATGACGTTGACGTGACAACCTCGTTAGGTTTTTGATGATGCAAGTTAAGAAAGAAGTACGTTGCATTATTTGATAACTGATACAAAGCCTATATATGTCACTAACGAGTATATTGCATTATATTAAGAAAAAAAAAAGTTAAGTACTTTGCAAAAAAACTTAAAACACTCACTGCTTTGTATGTTTTGCATCTGCTCTTGAAGTAGTTGATTGTGAACAGTCACCATTTTCGCCTGAATTCTTTTGATTTTGAGAACCACCAGATCCCGCTCGATCAAGTTTTTGATCAATTGTAGTTGAAGACATCATTGGTAGCCTATCCTCCTCTTGTGGGTCGGGGCATGTATTTAAACCCGAGGAGTTTTGGGGAGTTATTATTGACCCATCTCTTGCGGGTTGAAAGCCATTCGAGAAGTTGGTTGATGAGTTTGGAGACGATTCTGACACCCAATTCACGAAACTTTGAGATGGGTTCCATTGTTGCCCATCAGAGAAATTGGTAAGCATACTTTGTTTCCGTCTATTGAATATGTCAACTGACATGGTATCTATGTATGCAGACGAGTCACTTGCAGAACGTCGATGGCCTTTATATACTGGAGAGTCTGGCTCATTGAGGAGATCGTCAAGCCATGATGGCTTCTCTTCTACTTGGAGAACGCTCTCAGAAGAACAACGAAGGTGATGACTCCTTGTGGGTCCTACCATCTCTGCAGGCGTTGGGTTAGGAATCCTTCCACTTGATCCTCCTACATGTTGTTGGGAAAGATTATTGTTGTAGTAACGCGGTGTAACACATGGAAATGGGCTCACGGTTGATCTTGAATTCGGTAACCCATCGGAACTTCCCATAACACAACACAACTAGTATTGAGATGGACGTTGATCGACGACTGTACTCAACACAATTGGTCTGGAGACGCAATGTTCACGACTGCACCCACTAAATTTACACATATTTAGTTAGCATGCTATATGTAGTCATTTTAAAATGAGGATAAAGAATAAAACATTTTCCCACTATATATAACCACCAACGTCCCAAAGTCGAGTTTACACTTTTGTTATTGTCAGTATTCAACTTTGGACTATAATTTTAGAATAATTTTATTATTCTTATGAAAATTGAGATTGCATGGTTTGGTGAGATGGCGGTGTATGCCAGTTATTGTTGTGTTGAGAGATGGAGGCATTGGGAGTGTCGGACAGAGACAGCTCAGCTCTGGTGGTATTGCGAGATTGACAAAGAAATTATTAACGATAATGGGTTGAGGCTGAGCAAATTGTAGGGAGGGGGGGGGGGGGGGAGAGGAGGGTACAGTTCGGAAATCTGCATTGCACATGATAACTTTAAGATATTGTCAGGTTCAAATCTCATACTCCTTCCGCCCCGATCCAAATGTCTCAACTTTTCTTTTTGAGCGTTCAATTTAAAATGTCTCAACTAAAAAAAGAAAAGTTTTTTATTACTTTTTTATTTGTGAGACCCACTTGTTATACTCACAATAAATATCTACTAACTATTCCCTACCCCACTTTCTCTTTCCTATATCACTTTCATACTCACAACATTTATTTCACTATACACTTTTTACATTATACTCCATCCGTCCCGATAATAGCTTCCCCATTTTGGCCCGTCACGCAAATTAAGGGTGGAGAAAATGTTGTGAGTATAATAGTAAAATAGGAGAGAGAATGAGCGGAGAAAATAGTAAATTTGAAAAGTGTTGTGAATATAAAAGTGAAATAAGAGAGAATGAGTGGGTGGAATAGTAAAGATTCTTTATCATTTTAGAAAAGGTGAAGCTTCGACGCCCTTTTAGAAAATTGATGAAGCTTTTATTGGGATGAATGAAAGTATATATTTATTTCTTAATTTTCTTGCTGAACCTATTTTGAAACATTTAATTCGAGACGGAGGGAGTATCAAATGTTCCTTTTTTTTTTTTTCGTACAAAGCTTTATAGTTATTTGTGCACACTCTTACAAAATGTTATGGTCCGGCCCCTCCTCCTTAACAGATAAAAGTGAATGTAGTTAACTATATGGATTACTTGCACAAAAGGTTGATTTGGCTTTTAAATAAAAAAAATAAAAAAAAGGAGATTAGTGACTTATCCAAATAATCTCTATAATTGGGTATCATTGATAATTTTTTTCCCTATAAATCATGTACTCCCTTCGCCTCAGATCAATCAAGGGTTATACTTTCTCTTTTGGTTCATTTCAGACTAAGAGTTCCTTTTTATAAATGGCAAGTTTTTGAATATATTTATACCCTTATAATTTAATATATTTATAAAAAAATCATTCATTATACCTTTATAAAATTAACATATTTAAAAAAAAAATCAATCATTAACTTACTATTTCTCCCACTCATTCTCTCTCCTATTAAAAAAATCAATCATTAACTACTATTTCCTACCCCATATTACAAAAAAATCATTCACTATACCCTTATAAAATTAATATATTTACAAAAAAAATCAATCATTAACTACTATTCCCTATTTCATATTTGACTTTTATTCATTTTTTAAAAATATTCATTTTTTAAAAAATTTCTTGAAGCGTCAAATTCCCCCCCCCCTACTCATCACATGCAGAACCTGCAGTTCAATTCCTTATGCATACACAATACATTCACGAATGCATGCATACACAAACATACATAACATATACTCCCTCCGTCCCGCCGATCTAAGGAATTTTTCAAATGCCACAGGACGGGGATTAAGAAAATGATAAATGTTATGAGTGTAATAGTAAAATAGGAGAGAGAATGAGTGGAGGGAATAGTAAATTATAATTGTGTTATGAGTATTAAAATAATGTAGGAGAGAGAATGAGTGGAGAGAATAGTGATAAAAACCTTCCATTTTGGGAATTCTTAAGATTAACGGGACGCCCAAAATGGAAAGTTTTCTTAAGATCGGTGGGACGGAGGGAGTATACATAATATATACTCCCTCCGCCCAGCCGAGTGTACACTTATTTCCTTTTTGGTCCGTCCCAGCCGAGTGTACATTACCAAAAATGGAAAAGGTTTTAATATTTTATATTCTCCATACCCCACCCACTCATTAACTCCACTCATTTTTCACCATACAATTTATTCAACCAACCTACTATTTATTCTACTCATTCTCTCTCTTCATTTTTTACCACACATTTTCATTATCTTAATAATATTTCTTAATCGGCGTGCGCTTGGTGATATATACACTTGGGTGGGACGGAGTATATATATATATATATATATATAATTATGTTAAGAATGCTTAAGAAGGCAAATAAAAATAAAAGATAAGACTATTTTAAAAGGGAAAAAGCAATCATAACTTACCACTGCCATCACCGGTGACGGTGGGAATCGCCGGAGATGAGAGTGCAGCCGAATGGATACGTAAAAGACTTTTAATCGATAATGTTTTCAAAACATAGAATTAAGGTAGCAAATGAAAGAGAAACAAAAGTAAATACAACGCATTTTACGTAACAAATTTATTAAGGATCCATCTTTTTTCTAGTTCTCTCTTCCTCATTTCCCGCCTTAATGGGATCAAGATATTCGTGTTTCTAAATATAGTCAATTATAGTTTTATTTTTCTTCATTCAGCTTTGTCTCCTAAATTTCTTCTCTGTCTGTCTGTCTCTTTATTTATGAGCCCGACCAGTTAGATCGGGCTCAAGCTTGATCTGGTCCAAATGTCAAGTATGATGTGGCATATCCTACATCGCCAGAATCAAGACCGCGGACAGATAGGTCGTCAAGGTCAAGACCGTGATCCTCTCAGACCGTCCCAGTCAAGACCGCAGGGATCCAGTCCGTCAGTAGGGTGATCGAGGGAGTTGTGACCGTCCCATCCGTGCCTGCGTCAATATCATTGACCGCGCCCAAGATGTTGACTGCGGTCTCATACCAGACTTCCGGTTATCTCACCAGACTTCCGATTAAAACCAAAGCTTACTGATCAAGTTTACTTACTGGCTCTGACAGTACAGCAGCCGGCTGTAGCGATGCGCGAAAAATTCAGGTTTCCCAAACTTTTTAATTTTTGTTTTTAGAGTCGCCACCTATATTATTGATTGGAAATATAGAAAAACCATTTTTTGAAAGATTTTGGGTTCGGGGCTTAAGTTATGGAATTGGAAGGTCAAGGACCACCCATTCCACCCAATCCGGAGATCGGTCTTGCTAAAGGGGGGTTTTCAAAGAAAAAGACATTTTTAAATAAACAAGTAAAAATATCCATTTAACGAGGTTAAACGGAATATATGATCGATTGCTTCGAGACCGTCCCCATGATTTGGAGAGGCTCTAGGCCGATCCTAGGTTCACTATGCTATACCACTCTAATAATCAATTAGAAAGGAAGAAAGATTACCTTTTGAGAAGAGATTCGGACAGAGTTTCGACTCAATCCTAGATTCCAATCTTGATGTGGACAGAGTTTCGCCTCAATCCTTGATTCGAACTTCGATGTTTGTTGATCAACAAGGTTGATAAACAAACTTTAGGTGATTTAGGGTGATTTTGTAGGAATCTTTCAGGGAGAGAAACCCACAAAATGTGTGTGTATTGTGTTTTTTGATCAGGGATCCGAGGGTTAAAATACTAGAAATCATCAAGTATTTATCGAAGGTTGGAGAGGTAAAGGTGGATTGGGATACCACCCTAGGAAGGTTCCAGAACTCAAATATCATTGGAGAACCGAATTGATAAGATTTATCAAGAAGAGAGTTTGAAATCGACAAGGAAACTGATTTCTGCACATCCTGCAGAAGCTTAGTCTCGCGCGAGACACGCCATGTTGTGATGTACCCAACTTTTTTTGTGAAAAGTGAAAAAACGGAGTCGCCAGACCATTTTAAGTTTAAGGGCCAAAACTTTGAAAAATGTCTGAAAGTAGAGAAAAGGGTTCGGAGGTTACGTTACACTCCGGGAAGAACATATGACGTTCACCCGAAATGTCTCGTATGACGAGTCTTCCAAACTTGAAACTTTGTGTGTGTGTGTTTTGAAAAAAAGTTTGACTTAAAGGGACCTTCTGGAAATAAAACAAATCTGATGGGCTGGACTGGAAAATAGTTTTATAAAAAGGCTGAAACTGAAAAATAACATAAACTGGAAATGTGACTGCAGACGACAATGTCATCCGCGCGGATGATTCTGGCATGATGAATTCATCCGCGCGGACAACCCTGCACCCTAACTCGATTTTTACAGTTTCTCAGTCAGCCTCTATAATTTCCAGAAACTTAACTGGATTTACAGGACTAAACTGGGATTGTAACTGAAAAGCAGAAAACAAAGGACATTTGATTTTTTGGCATCTATGCTTGTCCTCTATTTCCCTAGACTTTGATTAGTGGTCATTAGTGATGAATCTACTATATCAAGCCATCCCGGGGGTACATTAGGACTTTGAAAGCATTTCATTTGCAAGGGGAAGGGGGGTTTGACATGAAAGTAATTTAACAAGAAAGCTAGGTCAAGATGTATCAACTTTAGAGTAAGATCTCTAAGGTGGCCACAAGGAGGGCCATCCTTGAGATCTATGCTCAAATGTATCTCTTACATCTTTGTGTGACCTACATATATAAGTCTAGATGATATTCATCCAAGGAAAGGATTCCAAGGTGAGCATCTTAGACTAGGGAGGGAATTTTGCAAGGAAATAAACAATATGGACCATTTAAAGTGATCACCTATGGAGATTGACTCCAAGATGACCACATTTTAGGTCAAGTGAGCAAGTATGAAACTAGTCATATAAAGGGGGACATGGGGAATAACATAATGAAAATGTGAATCCTAGTAGAGAATCATCCATGGAGATGAATTCCATGGAGACCCTCTTGGATCCTAGGACAAAGGGGGAAAGGGGATGAACAACAAGTGATCAAGCAAAACTACATCATTTATATGTAAAATGTATGCATGAATGAAGGAGATTTGAGTAGGGAGAGTGAGGGTTTACCAATGGTTCTTGGGTTAGTGTTTAGGGTTTGAGGGATTCAAGGGCTTAGGAGTGATTTGGTAGTGGATTTGAGGTTGGTTTTGGTGTTGGATTTGTGGAATGTAAGTGTTTAAGGCTATTTTGAGGAGAGATTTCGGCAGAGTAACAGTAGGGAATGTGTTTTTTTGGCCTTTTTGACGATTCGCCTGTCTGGGCTCTGAATCGGGCTTTTGCTGTCTGGGCTCTGAATCGGGCTTTTGCTGGGGATGACGATTCACCTGTCGGGGCTCTGAATCGGGCTTTTGATGATGACGATTCACCTGTCTGGGCTCTGAATTGGGCTTTTGATTTGACGATTCACCTGTCTGGGCTCTGAATCGTGCTTTTGATTTGATGATTCACCTGTCTGGGCTCTGAATCGGGCTTTTGATTTGACGATTCACCTGTCTGAATCGGGCTCTTGATGGAGTGGTTTACTGTCTTTGACCAACCAAGAGATAATTCGCCTATCTGGGTTCCAAATTATGCTGGATGACTTGATCTCTGGATCAATCATTTCAGGTGACTGGATGCCGTATCGGGCGATTATGCGCATGCCACGTTTGGCTCATTCCGTGACTTGCGGTACCGATTTTTCCATGTTTCCTAGCTAGGGTATCACTTCCAAGGGTAAATGTGTCAAAATTTTAAATTTTGACGTTGCGCAGACGCTTATTGTCGAGGACAATTTTGTACTTTTTTAGGGGGTTAGTCTCGCGCGGGACAGCCTGTATCGCGCGGGACAAGCACTGTCGAGGCAATAAAGCAGCAGCAGCCTGTTTATTTTCAAAACACCCATTTTCAAACTTTCCTCTGCAAGTCCGAGCCAAGGCATTTTTTCTGAGATTTCTTGTGTGTCATTTTGTTGATTTCTCTTTTCAATCAACCTTTCATTCTCCCCTACTTCCATTATCCATGGATCAAGAGAGGAAGAATCCCACTTTCGGTAGCCATTTGCTTGGGAAAGACTATCCCCGCGATGATCTCACGTTCGATCGGCCTACGCATATTTCCCATGCTATCCGCGAGGGTTTGGTAAGAATGTCTTTCTTAATCTCGTTTCATGATTTGCATTGCATTGAATCCCTTGCATGGAACCCCCAATTTGTCAAATTGGCTATTTTTCTAGAACTTGGTTCTATTGTTGCATGCTTTGATTTTGTCGATTTTGTTGGATGTTGATGTTGCTTTGGCACATGTATGAGCTCCCTACACATCATGGATTGTAGGAGGGATTGATTTGGGTAGCCAAATGCATCCTTGAACATGACTTTCTAGTGTGCACGCCAAGTGTTCGATGAAATTTCCCAATGAAAAATTTCTTCTATTTCTTTGGAGTTTTGCCATGGGTGATTTCTGACATTGTTTCTTTGTCTTTCCTCTATTTTGCAGCCATACAGGTCGACCAAAAACTGCCGTGGAAGTGCCAAATTTGCCAAGACTTTGTGGGACAAAGTCAAGGTTTTGAACGGAGTCCGGGCTAGGGTGGCTCAGACGGGGCTCCTTACTTTTGTTGACAACATCCGTGGGATAAGGCGGACTCCTCAAGTCCTGCAGGCTATTCGGGAGAGGTGGTGGGACACTACCCACATAGTCCATCTGCTCTTCGGGGAAGCTACTATGACCCCTACCGACTTTCTTGCTATTACTGGGCTGGAATTTACCGGCATTGCTCTTTCGTAGACCGAGGGCTTCAAACCGACGAGTTCGGCTGAGTGGAGGCGGTCGGTAGGTTTTGTCCCTAGCAAAATCAAGGGATATGCTGTTGAGCTGTCGCCTCTTCGTGATCAGCTCGGGGCTTATGCTGACAAGCCCAATGCAGACACGGATCGATTGGTGAGGGGTGCTCTATGGTACATCCTATCAAAGACCATCTTTGCTAATCATTCCTCCAAGGCTCGCCTTGCTCTTTTGGGGCTGCTGGAGGATCTGGGCCTGGTGAGGACCTATGATTGGGGCTCAGCCGAGCTGGCTTTCTGCTATCATGCCATGGATGAGGTATGTAGGCGTACCAAGGATACCATGTCAGGGTATTTTTATGCTTGGGAGGTACATTCTCTGACTTTCCTTGTCGTTTATCTGTACGTTTTGCCTGTGCTTTGTACTGAATCATCCCTGTTTTCTTGTACATATATGGAGGTATGCCATCTTTTCGTTGCACAAGTTTGAGCTGAATGATCGCAATTAGGGCTGTAAACGAGCCGAGCCGAGCAAGCTTTTGAAGTTTCGAGCTCGAGCTCGAGCTCGAAACCAGAATGCCTATTCGAGCTCGGCTCGAATCAAGTTTCGAGCTTTTCGCGAGCTACTCGAACTCGAGTATTAACGAGCCGAGCTCGAGCTTCAACTTATTTTTTGAAAAAAAATCAGAAATCAAACGAGCTTTTAACGAGCCGAGCTCGAGCTTCGACTTATATATATATATATATATATATATATATATATATATATATATACTAAAATTCATTCGAGCTTTTAACGAGCCGAGCCCGAGTCGATCTCGAACAGAGCTCGTCGAACATACGAGCCGGGCTCGAAAAAAATGACGAGTTTGAAAATCGGTTTGAGCTCGAGTTCACCTCAAGCCCACTCGAACTCGAGCTTTTTTCGAGCCGAGCCCGAGCCGAGCTTGAACAGGCCCGTTTCGTGTAACAGCCCTAATCGCAATCCTAAGTTTTCGGATATCAGGAGGTGGAGCCACTCCAACCGTATAGTGAACGAGGAGGAGGGGGAGGACTGGACCCTGACCGTTGAGGAGGCGCGGGCCTTACTGGATAGTTTCGATTTTAGGCGGCTGGGCCTGTATCCATGGACCTTATTGGAGCGTGAGGTTTACCGTGTATGGGACGTCACCGATGTGCAAAGGATCTTGGTATCCCTGGAGGGGGATACCATGTATCTAGGTGAGAGAGTCTTCCCTCAGCATGGCCGGAGTTCACTTCCACGGAGAGTGCCGGAGGATCCGCCTAGGGCGATGCATCCTACCCATTTTATCCATGACGGGGATTATGCCAGTTTTGTGAATGGCTATGCGGCGACGGATTGTGTGGTCCCCGGGGCTTCATATGAGGAGTTTCTGCCTCGCCTGATGGGTCCTCTTGTGGTAGGTGGCAGGCGGTCACGTGCTCGAGCTTCTGCTTCTGCCTCAGTCTCGTCAGCCCCAAACTCTTTATCACAGTATGCGGGTCCTGTGCCTCTTGTGCCGGATTATGGTCCTCCGAGCTTCACATACATGATAGGAGATATGCAGATGGTGGGATCATATTGCGATCCCGGAGGGTTATGTCACCCTCCCCATGCATTTTCGATACATTTCTCTTTATACTTTTCCCCGTATCATCCATATATGTGTATATGTCCGATTTCTTCTGAGCATCTCTCTTTATTTAACCGGTCATCCTGTCTGCGGAGATTATGACCGTAGTGTGAGCAGGATGGCCGGCTTGATGGCCATGGTGTCGGATCTATTCGAGAGGATGTTTCACAAGGCGGCTTCGGCAGCATCGACGATAGCCTCTGTAGTGACCCCCACTTGTGGAGCCAAGCGGTCAAGGAGGGACGGTAGCCCCGGCGGTGGTGATGACGGAGGTGCTGGAAGCTCGGGAAACTTGATGGCATGATCCCCTTTTTCTCTCCCCCCATTTATCTTGAAACTTGTAAATATTGGCCGGGCAACCCAAACATCTTTTCTTGTTTGTACCTGTTAGCAAGTAGGTAGCACAACAACAAAATTTTCTTATTTCCTAATCCTAGGTCTAATTAATTTTCTAACTTTCTCGACTTCCGTGGTGGAATGAAACGACCAATTTAGGTCAAGGTTTTGAGCCTGGTTTTGATGCCTATACTGCATATTAGGAACTGTACTTGCAGGTTTCAAGACTTGCTTCGAAAAGTCGGGGCTAGATTGATTGTTTGTGCAGGAGTGCTGCTGAAATTTTTGAAGGGTTGTATTGCGCGGGACAAGGTGTCTCGCATGAGACACGCTACTCAGGAAGAGTCCTTTTCTTCTTCGAACAGGATTCTGTCAGTTTTCCCCTATATAATCACCATGTAGTCCGGCCATATGACTCATTCCAGCCTCTCAAACTCTAGAGATATCTTGTTAGGGTCGAATTCTCGTCTTCTTCTCCAACCCTGTGATCCATGGCTTCCAAGGGGATTGTTCCAACGTCCATGATTGTTGATGATTTTTCTTTGCCGCCCGATGTAGTCGAAGCATTCAAGCAAGCATCAAGGAATTTTGTGAGATCATTCGTAATCGATCTCGCAATAAGTTTATTGCAGAATTCGGATTCAGAATCCTTTTCACTTTGAAGAACCTCCAACCAGATTGGAATCTTCTGCAGGGCGCTGCTCGATTTTAGGATCCCTCTGTTCATCTCTTTAATTTCTCTCTTAATGAGATGGTACCCACCGTAGAGGAATTCACTACTATCTTGGATCTGCCCTTGACCGGTAAGATTGCTGTTCCTAAGTTCGATAGGAACCATTCAGAAGCGCTGAATGAATTGTTAGGGATCCCCCTTGATACTTGTTATACGTTGGTTAACCGTAGATGGGTAGATTGCTCTTCTTTTCCTGAACGCTTTGGTGGAGATTCGGATGATGAGGCCTTCCATATTTATAAACATAATTTTCTGGCCCTTTCTCTTTTCGGAGATGTATTGTTTACATGCATGGGTGGTTTGGTTGACTCCCAATTGGTGGAAATCGTTCTGCAGGCTAGGAAACGTTCTAGGAACATCATTTCGCTAATCTTGGGTGAGACCCTTCATGGTCTTGATGAGCTGCATAAGACCGGTGCCATGACTCAAGGGAGTCCTCTTTTGTTGACTATTTGGCTCAGGGAAAATCTCAAGTTGGTAGTTCCTCCATTTGAGTATTCTCCTTGTACGTATCATATGAGGAAGCTGTTGATCAAGGATCTTTCTGAAGATGAGTGGGCTAAGCTGATTGCAAAAACCACTACTACAGATATTGCTTGGTGCCCACCATTTTGGAGGTTGAATAAGTATGTTGCCAATACCAAGGGTTTTGACAGGGTTGTTCTTCCGGGCTTGCGAGATTCCTCTTTCTATTTACCTAAGCGAGCGCTCCGTCAGTTTGGCCAACAGCAGGATACTTATATTTTCGAAGGAGCTTCTCCTGAAGCGTCCTATATTGTTTTGGAGTTTGCGAAGGTTCTAGGTCAAGCATGGGGTGAAGGAACTAGTCGAGATCGTTGGTCGAACCTTCGGACTTTTGATGCAAGCGTCTTCTTATCTGACAAGTACTTGGATTGGTTCCTCCATACCGATCACCCAAGTGCGGAGAAGATTGATGATCTGCGGCTTTCACTGCTAGGAGATTCCTTCATGACGAGCAGCATTTTGAGAAGGAGCAAGGCTCAATCGAATCTTGCTAATGTACGGACTGATCCAACCCAAGATTTCCTCGATGGGGATTGGTACGAGAGACGAGGTAAGGGTCTTCCCGAAAATATGCAAGCTTTGAATAGGCCCCATGTCTTCAAGAGGCTTTCGGAATGTGTTTTCACTCGCCTTGAGGGATGTTCTGGTTCGAAGGGTCCAAATCGCAAGAGAGATCGAGATGACGGGGCGATCATGTCCGCCGGCCTACCAAGTCAATGAAAGACTAGATCCTAGAGAGTACCAAGAGATTTCTTTGATAGATCAATAGCTTTATTTATTAGTAGTGTTTTTCAAGATTGTTAGCTTAGCAAATTAGTCGTTGTCGTTAGGATTTCCCTTTTGTTATTAATAAAATGCATTCGATTAATAAAAGGACAAGATTTGATTTTATTATTTGATTAGATCGAACCCGAAGGCTGTCTACGTTCCTCTTTTACAACAATTAAATAAGAGGCTCAGGTCTAACGTAGTTCATTTTTAAGAGAAAAGGACAAAAACTCAATTTATGGCCGAAGGGTAGTCTCGTGTGAGACAAGGCCTTTTTTTTTAATGCACACCCTGGCTTTTGCCTAGACCGCCTCTTCAGGTTTTCAATCTAGCGGGCTTCTTTTCTGGTGCAAGCTCTGATTTTTGCCTAGGCCGCCCCTTTCTGCGATTTTCAACATAGCGAGCAATTTTTCTTTTTAAAAGGCCAAGTCACGCGAAGTACTTCTTGAGCTTGTCCATGTTGATCGTCTTCGGTAGTTGATCTTCGTCTAAGTCCACCAGCTGAAGGGCTCTCCCAGAGAATATCTTCTTTACGATGTAGGGTCCTATCCATCTCGGTCCCCACTTGCCTCGAGGGTTGAAAGGTCTAGGGCAGTGTTCACGGAGAACTAGGTCGCCCACTCTGATATTCCTTGTTTTGATCTTTTTGCTGAAAGCTCTTGCCATTCTCCTTTGGTAGGCTTGAGTGTGCTCAGCTGCTTTCAGCCTCCTTTCGTCTAGCAGGGCTAGCTCTTCGTATCTGTTTTCTAACCAGTCGACTTCGTTCACTTGGTTTTCTAGGAGAACCCTAAGCGAAGGTATTTCCAATTCTATAGGTAGAACGGCTTCCATTCCGTATGCGAGGGCATATGGGGTTTCACTGGTTGCTGTTCGGACTGAAGTGCGGTATCCCCAAAGTACGAAGGGTAGTTTATTAGGCCAATCCTTTCCGGTGACTGCCATTTTTCTGATGATGGTTTCGATCATTTTGTTTGCGGCTTCAACTTCTCCATTCGTCTGAGGCCTGTAAGGAGATGACTTATGTCTTACGATTTTGTATTCTGTTAAGAGACGATCAGTTTCTTTATCAAAGTGGGAGCCGTTATCATAGATCATTTCTTGTGGCACCCCATATCGGCAAATGATATTGTGCTTGATAAATTCTGCTACCTTTCCGGCATTCAAGATTTTGTAGGAGGCGGACTCAATCCATTTATGAAATAGTCGATGGCTACTAGGACAAAACAGTGCCCGTTGGTTCCTGCAGGTGTAACCTTTCCAGTCACATCTATGCCCCATGTTGAGAATGGCCAAGGGGATGTCATAGAATACAGCAAGGAAGGCGGTGCATGCTGAAGGTTGGCATGTATCTGGCACTTATGGCATTTCTTGACCATGTTGGTGCAGTCAACTTCCATGGTTAACCAAAAGTACCCTTGTCTGATGATCTTCTTGGCGAGCATGTTTCCACTCATGTGGGTTCCGCATACTCCTTGATGAACATGGTCCATTATTTCTGGGGCCTCTTCTTCGGTGGCGCAAAGAAGGTTCCTCTGGGAGTATTTTTTGAATAGTCGATCAGTAATGATGTTTTTTTGTCGGCCTCAGACGGGACGGTTCCATCTAGGATGAAATGCCAAATGTCATAGTACCATGGTTTCTTTTCGGAGTCCTCAACGGTGGCGTATTTGGATAACCACTTGTCTGTGCAGTCATGGAGGTCTATGATGGCGCAGTAGGCAGAAGTTGCTCGCTGAGTTACTCTGAAGGGTTTTACTGCCTTTCCTGCAGGGATTTTGACCAAGGAAGCAAGTGTAGCCAACGCATCTGCAAACCTATTTTTGTCTCTAGTGAGGTAGTGGAATGAGACATCTTGGAATTGCTGCACCAACTCTTGGAGGTGTACATTGTATTTTTGAAGGGTTGGATCTTGGATCCTCCACTTCTTCAGTGTCTGATTGATGATCAACTGGGAATCCCCAAATACCTCGAGTTCAGTCACGTTGCGTTCTAGGGCTGCTTCGAGTCCTGCTATGCAAGCTTCGTATTCGGCAGTGTTATTAGTGGCATCAAAGTCGAGACATATTGCTAGCGGAGTATAGATATCGTTGGGATCTACCAATAGCATTCCGATGCCATAACCTTTCTTATTGGCTGCGCCATCGAAAAATAATTGCCACTTATTTTCGTCCTCTAGACTCATGATGTCCTCATCAGGGAATCGCAGGTCTTCCCCCTTCACTTCGTCACAAGGAAATTCGGCTAACTAATCTGCGAATACACTGCCCCTGACGGATTTCTGAGTGACGTAAGTGATATCATACCCCGCGGGCCCGCGAGCATGAAATACCACTTGGCTAGGCGCAAAGACTAATCGGATTTGTCTAGTATGTATTTCAGAGGATCCATTCGTGTGATGAGACGAACTGGGAAGGCTTCCATGTAGTGCTTTAGTCTTTGTGTTACCCAGACGAGCGCATCGCAAGACTTGTCGAGCAGAGAGTAGTTGTTCACTGCCTTGGAATCGACGACTGACGAAGTAGATTGCATTCTCTGTGTGCGAAGCTGGCTGTTCTTGAGCAAGTATAGCCCCTAGTACATTTTCAGTGATCGTAAGATAAAGTTTCAAGGGTTTCTCCTTGTGCGGTGGAACCAGGATAGGTGGGGAAGTTAAGTAGTGCTTAACTTCCTCGAATGCCTCTTGACATTACTCGGTCCATTCTTGAGGTGCGTTTTTCTTGAGTAGCTTGAAGATAGGATCACACATTGTAGTTAGTTGATTGATGAATCGACTGATGTACTGGAGTCTGCCCATGAATCCTTTCACTTCTTTCTGTGTTCTCGGCGGTGGCATATCTATGATGGCCTTTATCTTGGCGGGGTCTGATTCTATGCCACGTTCGGTGACCATGTATCCCAGGACTTTTCCTTTGACCACCCCAAATGAGCATTTTGCAGGGTTGAGCCTCATCTTGTGTTCTCTCAGTCGATTGAAGAATTTTCTGAGATCTATGAAGTGCTGACCATCTGTCCCTTTGGAGAGGATAATCTTGTCGTCACGTACACTTCTATTTCTTTGTGGATCATGTCATGGAAGAGCATCGTGACTGCCCTCTAATAAGTAGCCCCGACGTTCTTCAGCCCAAACGGCATGATCGTATAATAGAACGTCCCCCAAGGTATGGTGAATGCTGTTTTGTGTTGGTCTTCTTCTGCCATGAGAATTTGATTGTACTCTGCGAAACCATCTACGAATGAGCGGACTTCCTAAGTCGCGGTAGCATCGACCAACATGTATATGTTTGGTAGCGGAAAGTCATCTTTAGGGAATGCCTTGTTCAAGTATCTGAAGTCAACACAGACTCGTATTTTCCCGTTTGATTTGGCCACTTGCACTGTGTTGGATAGCCATTCTGGATACTCGATTACTTTGATGAATCCTACATTCAGGAGTTTCATGATCTCCTCTTTCACCTGTATCGACCATTCGGGCTTGATTCTACGCAGTTTCTGCTTGACTGGTTTGGCATTAGGTAGCAGCGGTATTCTGTGTTCTACGATCGACTGATTTAACCCTGTGTGAGTACCCCAATCCAACTCGCGACCCGTACAAGTGCCTTTTACACAATAAAAAGTGCACTAGGGGCATTTTGGTAAATTTACATTTTATTCCGGAACCTTCGAGGACTTTCCGTAAGTTCTTTTACTGAGATAGTACCTATAGGGCATTATTCCAGGCTTTTGGACCTATAAGGTATTACTCAAGAAGGTTCCAGGCAGTTATTTGGCGCCAAAAAGCAATCCTGGCACATGCTGTCCCGCGACAAAGCGTGCCATTGGAAAATGTAAATACAAGGTCATGCGACACTCTTGGCCACTCCCATGCAGCTATAAAGTAAGGCCTCCTCCTCCCATTTCTGGAGCCCTTTTCGCCAACTTAGTGTTACTCTGCCAAATTTAGAGCAGACACACAGAAAACACACACAATTACTCTCTCTCTCAGATCAATCTCTCTCTCTCTACACAATTCTCTCTCTCTCTCTCTTAGTTCTATACAACACACATATAGAACCAACTACTTCTAATTCAATCTGAGCCTGATATCAGTTCCGGAAGCTGATATTTGAAGGTTCCTATATCTAACTTGATATAGGAATCGTGGTCATCAAGGGTAACACACTCTCTCTCCTCTCTCTCTTCCTTTATTATTCATGCAAATACATATTACATAATCTGTTAACCATGCATAATCTGATCTAATATAATTAATGTTGGGCTTTGATCATAACAACATCTCTCTTCTAATCTCTGATTCTATGAATCATTCATTGTTTCATGTTATTGCACGTTATTAAGTCAATTTTGATATATTGTGCATGTTCATCAAGATGAGTGTGGATCCCTCATATCCACACCCTCTTGAATGATTGTTTGTTGATCTCTGCGATCTCTGGCATACATATATGATGTAATTTGATATTGATGTTGCCTTGTTCATTCTGCAAGTAAAATTTGTAAAGCCTCTGCAGATTGGCTACCTGTGTCCTGCGACACACTTAGCCAGGCTAAGTCCTGTGTCCCGCGACACACTTAGCCATTTTGCAGAAACTACCTTTCAATTGTAATCTGTTCTCAGCTTTTGTATCTCGGGATGTGGCCCCCCGCTCAAAGTGGTTCACAAGATGTAATCATCTCATATTATCAATAAAAATGCATTTATTCTATTTTGTCTCACACATGGCACACACTTGATGAATGTAATGGATGTTAGATTAGAAAGACTCGTTATGAGGCATTTTTGGTGAACTTCTCGTTCTTCCCAAAACGTAACCTGACCCTCGAACCCATATTTCTCTTTTCAAAAGGTTTTTCAAAGTTTTCCTTTAAAAATGGAGTGGCGACTCTCAAATTTTTTATCGTGTACGTTCAGTGGCGACTCCGCTGGGGACTTCTTGAAACTTGTTTTCAAATAGTGGGTCAAGCTTTCGTTCTTTCTAACATCCTTTATATTCATTTGTGTGTTACGTGTTTGTGACATTATGTGTGCATCTTTTGTGCTCTATTGCTTGCCATGCCTCTGTGTGTCTTATTTTGGTGTGCTGTGGATCTGATGATGAGTCTTTGCCATGATGAGGGATGGTTATTGTTCTTGCTTTGGATTTTGGTTCTCTGGCTTGCCAAGTCGTGCAACAGAGCGTGCCAGCTCTGTCCTGTGTCCCGCGAAACAATTGGATAGTATGCAGATTTGTTCAGGTTTTGGTTGAGGGCAGTCCTTTGATCATGTTGTGATTTGTTGCTTATTGTACTCTGTTGGTTTCTGGTGTGAGTGGTGTTTTTTCCTTTGTCATATCTTTCAAAATAAAAAAAGACGTAAAAAATCTTTTTCTCAAATAATGTAACATAGTCAACCGCACACTACCTCACTAGTTCTAGATCCCATTTTGGAGCGATTGATGGCATTGCGGACGGTGATGTATGTCGCCTACGTTTGAGCGCCTGATATCAATCCTGGCACCCTAGATGCACCCCTAGGTTGGATCACACTTTTTCAGCCTACCCTAAACGATTGGTTTTTGATACACCATTTTCAAATATACTAAAATAAATTGTACGAATTTTAATCATAGGCATTAATACCTACACGTCCTAGCACGTTTGGGCATGTTTCCATTGCAACATGATTTCGACAAGAGATCATGTCGCAGTGCCAACATGTACCGACGAGGGGTCATGCCGGATTTTTTCTTGAAATTCTTCAGAAATACCCGTCATGCTGCCGAATTTTTTCCAGAAATTTGGTTTACTCTTCCGCTCCGTAAAGCTTTGGTCTTGTAATGGTATTATTGACTATTATTAATTTTTATACAATTCATTTGGTAAATTTCGAATGATATATCCCTAGGTTCCCATTTGAGGTTTAGATTGTGAAAAAAAAGGCTTCTCCTTTTCCAACCGTTCCTAGGACTTCTAAAAGACATCGTTTTCTACTTGAACATTAATAGCAAGATTGCCCGAGTCCATCTCTTTTCCCTTTCTTCCCTCTCCCACACCTTATCAAAGCCCTTTACCTATACAGCTACGGCAAGTTGGGTTCGTGCTCCAGTTCCTGGTGCTCATTTAATCCGTGTTCCCGAGGCAACAGAGGCAGTTACAGTATCTGAGTGGTATTCTTCATCTGATTCAGAGACCGAGATGTCTAGTGCAGAGAACGTTATGGCCAACCAGTCTGGAGGTTCGCATGTCATGGGTCAGCAGAGTGCGGATGGTTTATCTATTGAAGAGTTGCAGGCTACCCTTGAAGCCGCTCTTGCTCGTGAGCGTGAGGCCCAGATGCTTGCTCAGGCTGCTAAGGCTAAGGAAAGGTTTCTGCAACCTACTTTTAATCAGTCTTAGCCTCAGGGAGGGTTTTCTCAACCATTGATGGGTTCAACTCATGGTTTCGGTTCATCGCCTACGCAGCGTTAGTTTGGATCAACTCAATATCCAGGATCAGCTCCTTATTTGACTGCTAGCGCTCCACTTCAGAACCAGAATTCTTCATTCCAGAAGGCGCACTTCCCTTCGTTGCTCGGTGCAAGTCAGTTTGGACACCTGTCAGCTCAAGGAGTTTCTCAGCAATGGAGAAAGTCGGAATCCCAGAGTACTCATCCAAAGTTGAAGAAGTCATTCAGTTTTTGTAGGTTCTAGAATGTCCCTTTTGGGACACGAGTCTGTTAAGTCCACTTTGGACTAGTTATTTTTCTTTCAGTAATACAAGTCTTTGTTTCTTTTCTTCCTAGACTCAAGACGTCATTTGCACACCTGCATTACATTTAAATGAAAGGGTTTTATTCTATATGATCACTTGTGTTGCTCACCAAATAATCTCTTGAAATGGCTAATATTTAGATTAATTGGCGTGAGAAAATCAACCGATGACCTCTTCAAGTTGGGGCTTACCAATCCTATATCTAATCTCCTGTGCTCTTTCTTTGGCTCATATGCTCACATATCTTTCATCATACACATCATTTCGTTGATCAATGAATTTGCATTACGCAAGCAATGAAGCCCTAATTTCATTTAGGTCATCCGGTAGGAATTGCAGTTGAAACCTTTCACCATAGGAAAGCCATTACCTTACCCTCACCAAACAATACCCCTTCATTTCAAGATCGGCATACTTTAAAACCCCGTTTAGCCAAATCCAGAAGGAAAAGCCTACACGAGGGACTCCCATGACTCAAAGGAAAATTGACCGCCTCCAAGCTCAAGAATGGAGGAATGCAGCGATCCACACTAGGGGCTAGCAGAAGTTCTCTCTCAATAAGAAAAAAATAAAAAAAAATTTAAAAAAATGAAAATAAAAAATAATAATAAAAAAGCCTCGGCCCTAGTGATTCTCTCAAAACAAATAAGGATCCAGCTGTTTACTTAAAGGGAGTCTCAGAGCAAATAAAGAGACAACATGGATTTCCCCTCGCCAACGCCTTCCAACCGATTCCAACCATCCTCTCACTTTCAGAGGATACTCCCATTACCCTTGAACTCGCCGAAGCCAAATTTGACCTCTCATTCTTAGAGGCAATGAAGATGCAACCACAATTTCCTCGCCATATAAATCCCAAACACATCCTTGAAAGCCAACCTCTCATTTTTTAGAGGGTTAAGTCAGGAAAAACCCCAGCCGACCTCTTACCTCAAGAGGTCATGATGAAAACAAAGATCCAAATCACCCGATGGCCGATCGAAACCCTGAGACCCAGCTACAGTCCCTACCAGATAACAGTATAGTCCCAATTTAATCAAAGTCTAAATCAAATTAAAACCTCATTGCTTGCTTAAATTGGAGCCTAATGCGCCATGGTTCAAGACCATCAATCAGAGATTCTGCAAATTCAATTCTTTCATTTTGTCGTTTTATGTGAGCATATGTCATCTCTTCTCCAAGATTAGGAACTTGTCCTACTCTTGTGAAAATTCACGTCATTTCTATTCTCAAAAACACTTTCCGTGAATGCTTCACTGGGGCTTCACATCCGTGTCTCTCGGCCACACTCTAATAAATTTGATCCTTGATATCGGTTGGTTTTCTCCTCTCAATTAATAAAAATATTTGTTCATATCAGGAGTAGTGGTTGAATAACCCGAACATTAACAAAGGATTTTAAGCAGTCATGTGATCATTGTGAATAAAACAAGTTTTCATACGTCTCGTTAAGTCTTCTTTATTCTACAAAATAAGAGTATAGATCTAAACACTGATTTTCTGTCAGCAGGGGCTTCCATACATTGTTTAAAAACCTTGCTATGACTACACTCTCTCAAAAAGAGTCAAACCCAAAGCGAGTTTTTACACAAAATCGGGATTCACTCCCACTTTTTAAAAAAATGTCCCTCTGCATGTACATATTTCCGAGTCTTTTCCAATAACTGTTTGACTATGGTACAAATAGAGGGATGGGTAACCTTGTTCTGTGACATGACACTCTATCAAAGTGGGGCTGCACCGTTCACAGCTTATTTGGATGGTTACTTATAACGGGAATCTGCTTCCTGGATTCACAAATACTCCCCAAGGATTTCGTCAAAATCAAAATGGGGCTGCACCAGATTCAGTTCGGGACCTCTTTGGGTGACCAAATCCGATCAGGATTCTAGCCTAGCATTCTGGGTTCACAAAAATTTCTCCATATCGGGGCTCTGTCAGGCAGAAAGGGATTGTTTATACATAGGATCTTTTGTGTAGATTCTGGGGCTGCTGAAAGTTCTTACCTTGGGAAAAGGTGTTGCCTTGAGATGAATTTGAAACTTGGCTGCCTGTGTCCCGTGACATACCTTGTCACATGGTGTCCTGTGTCCCGCGACACACCTTGCCACATGCTGTTCTGAGTCGTGCGGCACAATTAGCCAACATCAGACAGCCATAAAACTGCTGCACTCTACACTCACCAGGGCACGTCCCCGACTCTCCTACGCTGCAATCACTACCCATACACTTCTCAAACGCATGGGAGAGGGTTCACTTGGCCATACACAAACCATACACACATATACACCATCATCCATATATACATCCATATACACAAGCAACCACACAATCAAGCCATAAATCCATAAACATACTCATCCCATATAATCATCATTCCATTTTCCATTTTCAAAGGATGGACTCGTGCAATAACAAGCCAACAAATAACTTGTACAAAAAAATGTTCTAACAAAATAGCTTAGTCAAATGAATAAAATAGTACAATAGAGTGTTTGTGTCCCGCAGGGTACAATAAGCAACAAATCACAATCTGATCTAAGGGACTACTCTGAATCATCATCATCATCACCATCCTCATCCTCTTCAGACTCATCATCGGGATCATCCGAAGGAGCATGGTATGCCACAGTCTCCGAGCGATAGTAATCATCCATCTCAGCAATAACAAAGGAGTCGAGCTCATAAGCATCGACAGCATCAGTCTCCACATCATCGCTATCATCATCATCGCTGGAGTCAGAAAGAGCCATGGATGGATTCTTTGTCCGAATTATCGATCCACTGGAACTCGTATCAAAGTGACCCTTCTTCCTCCTCAGCTGACCAGGAGGGGAGACGTTCACTGAGCCCTGGGACCAGCACTGATTCTTCCAAAATCTTACACCCTTCTGAAGCTTGTTAATCATGCCCACCTCACCGGTGAAAGCTTGAGCCATGTGCCTATAAGCCTGGGATGGAACCTGTTCCAATCAGACAAAAGAGATTTCAGAATACAGTTCTTGATAACAAAAATGAATGCAAGCAATTCAAAAGAGGCAGCAAACAATACTTACTGATCTCGAGCCCCGTGGGATCTACAGACGAGGATGAATCTGGGTCATATCAATGTGAGCTCGTCGCATATGGCTGCCACCCTGATAGTCAATGTAGGCGGGAGGTAGAGGAGGTCTGGCCACAAACCCAGTCAAAGGTCCCGCGCTCTGAGCATCATAGCCCGCTCTGACTTAGGGAGACTGCAGCCTCCCAACCACATATATAGCGTAGTCCCCCTCATGCGCATAATGATAGGCTCCCATGCCCATAATCAAATCATCTACATCATCTATCTGGCGAGGGAGCCACATCCTATCTGGAGGATCATCAGGGACCAAAGCATGCCTATTGGGCCCATGCTGCCTCTATACTCTCTCTGCCAAATACAGAGCATCTCCCGTCAAGCCCACCAACAATTTGCGGTACTCGGTCAGATGGAGAGCGTGATCCAGGTCCACATCTGGGTATCTATCAGTCCATGAAAACAAGGAGAGTTTATGGGGAACCCCTCTCAGCAGCGCCATCGTGTCAGCGTAGGAGGCTGTCATCCTACTCCTCACGCCAGCCACCCGAGTCTATCTCCGGGCATCCTTGGTCCAGCGACGGAGAGCGGGCTAAGTAGCGGCCGGGAACTCATCCCTGATGCTCCAAGAGTAGCCACCAAATACCTCATATGTCCATGCCTGCAAAAGATAAACCAGATAGTTCAGAAATGATGATGATGAGAATAAATGCGTAAAGAAAAGTAAGGGTGAAAATATACCTCAAAAGCCATCTGGCCGTAGTCAAAAGAGTTCGCCTCTCCCCTGCTAATGTCATCCAGGGCTAAATACATCTCGGCCAGCCTGGCTTCTCCCCAAGACCAGATTTCCTACGTTCCCCAGATCCTCAGAGGCTCAAGGAGGGCAGTGAGAGCCGTAGAAGCCCCATTGGGGAACAACATGTCAGACAGCCCAGCCTAGACAAAGGCTCTGGCCAGCCTCTCAGCTCGAAGCTTGCTATCATCAAAATCATCAAAAATAGGAGGATAATCCCGGCTCTGCTCCTAAATTATCCCATGGATCTCCCCTAACTCATACCCATTTCCCTTCCTATCATGAAGGACAAAACCGACCAGTCCCAGCATGTCATCCTCAGCTAGGAGCTCGGGCTCAGCAGCAGGCTCAACAGTATATATAGGCTGATCTGTGAAGGGCAACCCCGTGATAACTGCAAAGTCATAAGGGGTCACCATGGCCTCACCCCAAGTGAAATGGAAGGAATGGGTGGTCTCCCACCAGAACTGACGAAAAACCTTCATCATCTCTACGCTTCGCTGCGTATCCCGGTTGGCCTCCGCCATATCAAAGAAA
Source organism: Adenophora triphylla var. japonica (assembly GCA_022495995.1). Taxonomy (NCBI): domain Eukaryota; kingdom Viridiplantae; phylum Streptophyta; class Magnoliopsida; order Asterales; family Campanulaceae; genus Adenophora; species Adenophora triphylla. Next base: position 323,172 of record JAFEMH010000887.1, on the reverse strand, counting down.
TGCCCAAATCCAGCCACATGAACCAGGCCCTATGGCAAATGTGCCTCATCAGCACTGCCTGGCAAGCTCCTCCAAAGCCGCCCGATCACCTCAGGAGACCCTCTAGTGCGCAACCCCTGCAGGTAAACACAACATAGGTATTAAAAACAAATCTCAGTCAACTACATATCATTATATTTTTGAAAGCATGCTATTTTCTCTGGGTCTGTCCCACCTTTTCAAAAGAAAACTCATTGTTATTCTCTCTGGGTCTGTCCCACCTTTTCAAAACAAAAATCATCTCTTCTTTGGGTCCGTCCCAAGTTTTTACAAAATCATCTCTTCTTTGGGTCCGTCCCAAGTGTTCAAAAATCTTTGGGTCCGTCCCAAGTTTTCGCAAAATCATTTCTTCTTTGGGTCCGTCCCAAGTGTTCAAAAATCTTTGGGTCTGTCCCAAGTTTTCACAAAATCATCTCTTCTTTGGGTCCGTCCCAAGTTTTCAAAAAAAAAAAATCATCGGATCCGTCCCACTTTTCACAAAAAACATTGGGTCCGTCCCACTCTTCACAAAAAAATCATTGGGTCCGTCCCACTCTTTACAAAAAATCATTGGGTCCGTCCCACTCTTCAAAAAAAACCATCGTTATTGCTTTGGGTCTGCCCCAATTTTTCTTTACAAAATCAATCATAATCGTTTCGGGTCCATCCCATTTTCTTTACAAAAATTACTTTAATTCTTAGTTCAATTCATTGCAATTTTATCAGTTCAATTCATTGCAATTTTATATTTTTATCGATTACCCTAGACATGCGATTTTTTTTCCAAAAATTCAAATTTCAAATCAATGAATAACAAGCTTAACAAGATTCTTACTGCGGATTTTCTACCAACGGAGGTGTGTCTGTCCACTTGCGGGTAGAATTGTCCTCGCGGAGTTTGAGGAACGTACGGGCGATGGTTCCTCTTGATTTTCTTTCTTCTATCCGCTAACTCCGCTTGTTGTTGTGCTTTCTTCGTCGGACGTAGACGAGGAGGCATGATTTTCACGAATTTGACAAGGATTTGAATCAAAACCTAGGTCTCTCTTCTTTTCTCTTTTGTTTCTTTCGAAAAAAACTTCTAATTTTGTGTTTTAGCGTCGTCGACTGCTCGACCAATTTTAAAACCTGTTCGCATGGCTTGCTGAGTCGTGCGACATACCCTGCCATTTGTGGCCTGATTTACTCTTTTGTCCCTGTGGCTTGTTTTACTATTTTGCCCCTGTGGCCTATTCTACTGTCTTGCCCCTGTGGCCTGTTTCACCCTTTTGCCGCTGTGGCCTATTTTACTGTTTTGTCCCTGTGACATGTTTTACCATTTTTTCCCATGGATTTTTTAAATTCTATTTCTTAATAAATCAAAAATTTTCCTCTTTTGCCCCTGTGGCCCGTTTTACTGTTCTGCCCCTGTGGTCTGTTTTACCGTTTTGCCCCTGACATTTTCTAGTCTATTTCTCAATAACAAATTTCGGGCGACTTCCCCTCAATAGTCAAATTTCGGGTGACTTCCCCTCAATAGTCAAATTCCAAGAGTCAAATTTCGGGCGACTTTCCCCTAATAGTCAACTCCCGGGCGACTTCCCCTCAATAGTCAAATTTCGGGCGACTTCCCCTCAATTGTCAAATTCCGGGCGACTTCCCCTCAAGTTCGAACTACGATTCGGCTTGATTCCCTCCTAGGGATACGTAGGAATCCTTTCTACAAAGGTCCAGCCATTTGACCACTTTGGTCCTTCTTCGGTTTGAGGCACCACACGTTCTCACTTGTTCGAACTACGATCTGGCTTGATTCCCTCTTAGGGATACGTAGGAATCCTTTCTCTAAAGGTCCAGCCATTTGACCACTTTGGTCTTTCTTCGGTTTGAGGCACCACACGTTCTCATTTGTTCGAACTACGATCCGGCTTGACTCCCTCTTAGGGATACGTAGGAATCATTTCTCAAAAGGTCCAGCCATTTGACCACTTTGGTCTTTCTTTCTTCCCATCAGCCGCTCGTTAGGCTTGAGATCCTTTCTTATCGACAACCTCACTTCTCCCATAAGTGACGTTGCCGAGGGGCTACTGTGAGTACCCCAATCCAACTCGCGACCCGTACAAGTGCCTTTTACACAATAAAAAGTACACTAGGGGCATTTTGGTAAATTTACATTTTATTCCGCAACCTTCGAGGACTTTCCCTAAGTTCTTTTACTGAGATAGTACCTATAGGGCATTATTCCAGGCTTTTGGACCTATAAGGTATTACTCAAAAAGGTTCCAGGCAGTTATTTGGCACCAAAAAACAATCCTGGCTCATGATGTCCCGCGACAAAGCATGCCATTGGAAAATGCAAATGCAAGGTCGTGCGACACTCTTGGCCACTCCCAGGCAGCTATAAAGCAAGGCCTCCTCCTCCCATTTATGGAGCCCTTTTCGCCAACTTAGTGTTACTCTGCCAAATTTAGAGCAGACACACAGAAAACACACACAGTTACTCTCTCTCTCTCAGATCAATCTCTCTCTCTACACAATTCTCTCTCTCTCTCTCTTAGTTCTATACAACACACATATATAACCAACTACTTCTAATTCAATCTGAGCCTGATATCAGTTCCGGAAGCTGATATTTGAAGGTTCCTATATCTAACTTGATATAGAAATCATGGTTATCAAGGGTAACACACTCTCTCCCCTTCTCTCTCTCTTCCTTTATTATTCATGCAAATATATATTGCATAATCTTTTAACCATGCATAATCTGATCTAATATAATTAATGTTGGGTTTTGATCATAACAACATCTCTGTTCTAATCTCTGATTCTATGAATCATTCATTGTTTCATGTTATTGCACGTTATTAAGTCAATTTTGATATATTGTGCATGTTCATCAAGATGAGTGTGGATCCCTCATATCCACACCCTCTTGAATGATTGTTTGTTGATCTCTGTGATCTCTGGCATACATATATGATGTAATTTGATATTTATGTTGCCTTGTTCATTCTGCAAGTAAAATTTGTAAAGCTTCTGCAGATTGACTAACTGTGTCCCGCGACACATATTTAGCCAGGCTAAGTCCTGTGTCCCGCGACACACTTAGCCATTTTGCAGAAACTACCTTTCAATTGTAATATGTTCTCAGCTTTTGTATCTCGGGATGTGTCCCTCGCTCAAAGTGGTTCACAAGATGTAATAATCTCATATTATCAATAAAAATGCATTTATATAATTTTGTCTCACACATGACACACACTTGATGAATGTAATGGATGTTAGATTCGAAAGACTGGTTATGAGGCATTTTGGGTGAACTTCTCGTTCTTCCCAAAACGTAACCTGACACCGAACCCATATTTCTCTTTCCAAAAGGTTTTTCAAAGTTTTCCTTTAAAAATGGAGTGGCGACTCTCAAATTTTTTATCGTGTACGTTCACCCTGGCATATCTTCGTAGGACCAAGCGAAGACGTCGACATATTCTCCGAGGAGTTGCGCTAGGGTTTCTCTGTCTTCCCCCTTGAAGAAGCTGCCGATCTTGGTTTCTCTGGGTCTTATGCTTTCCCGAGGTTAACCATTTGCATTTCCTCATTGTCAACAGGGACATTCTTTCCACAATGACCTACTTGCTTTGCTAATTCTTTTAAAATTTGTTCGCTTTCTTGATCTATCTCATCATATGATTCATTATTAACTTGTTCGTTATATTGATTATTATTAGTTAATTCATCATTCACGATGTTAGCAATCTCAGGGTACTCGGAAAGATCAAAGTTTTCATTAAGGAAGTAGGGGAATACATGCTCGGCCATCGCCTCAATTTCCTCTTTAGTGAGTTCATCAGAGGTGGAGCCTGACTCTAAAGTGAAAGCTATAGGTCCTATCTTCCTGCGGGGGTGGGGAGTAAAACCAAGCTCTTTGATCATGAAGTCTTCATCAATAACTGGTCCCCCGGTGACGTGCCAGTTTAGAATTGGCTCATCACATTTTCGGATTAGCTTCGTGTAATCAATAGTTGGAGCGTCCCCCTTGGATATTGCATGGATCTGGCTGTCTTCTAGCTGGCACAGGTTCTCGAATTGTCGCAGCATGTCCTCTCCCATCACAAAGTCCCATTCGTTGGTCACTTCTGCCTTTGTGCCCCACAAATCTTTAAGGATTAGCGGGACGGGTTTTGTTTCGTCTAAAAAAGCGTCGCATTCGTTGAAGATTTCAAAGCCCGGATGGCGCTTGCCTTTATCGTCAGTCCATGGTTCTGAAAAGATAAAGTACGGGATGTCTTCCCCTTCTCGAATGAAGTAGCCATTAAGCGTCTTCCGGTATGGTTCGAGGTTGCAGCCTTTGGTCTTTGGGTTATTGTGACCTATGTATGTGGTTCCTTCCCACTTGACTTGAGTAAGGGTATACTCTTCTTCATCACTTTCATCGTGGATGGAAATGATGTATCCTAGGCCATGCTTTGTGTGAGATGGGGGAACAGGTGGTGGCTCGGTTACCCCTTGCAAGTGTTTGCCAAGTCCCAATCCAGGAAAGTACCCTTTCGCTTGCATCATTCTCCAAACAGGAAGGTTTTCGGAAAACCAAAATGCTTTAGAGTAGTTATTTTCGTTGCAAGTTTTGATGACATTTACGGTACTATCTTTCTCGATCTCAAAACCACTGAATAAGTAATCAGACGCGCTATGTTGAAAAGAAAAGATACTGACTAAACTATTATTGAAAAAGAAACTTGATACTCTTGCCCACAAAATGAGGATTTTAGGCAAGTAGTACCCAAACTGAAACTAGACTACCATTTGTTTTTCTTGCAAATAAGAGTAAATGACTGAAAAGAAAAAAGATCTTATTTCTCTAACTTCCTCCAACCTAAGCCTCCGGTAGGAGCAACTCTGATGGTGCCGTTATCAATTAGATCTTGGACTGCATTCTTTAGGTTTGAGCAATCATCGGTGTGGTGGCCATGGCACTGATGGTAGTAGCAGTAGAGGTGTGTGTTGGGTTTTATGGGTCCATGCGCAGCAGAATAAGCATCTAAATAACACAAAACCCAAGCCCTAAGATCTGTTCTATGCGATTAAATTGAATTCCTATGAGATAGAATTTTACCAACCTTTATTGCTTTCCGGTCTTGAGCTATCGAATAATTTATCGATGTGATTTCGAATCACAATCTTCGATTTTCAAAACCTTTGAACCTTCAGATTGCTTGAACTCTAGGCCTTGATCGATGAACGAGCGAAGACCCTCTTTCGGTATCCACACGTTAGAATGAACCAAGAACAGTTCTTGAGAATTGCTAGATTCATAAACATTGGGAAGAATATTGAGAGAACTTTTGTTATGATTTTCTTAAGAAAATTAGGCTAGTTGCTAGGGTTTACAGACTGCATATTTATACTACCTTAGTATTGATATTAGTTTCCTAATCGAATTAGGAAACTGCTCTGTATACGCCTCAGGCCTTAATGTGTCGCACGACCACAAGCAGCCCATAGGCATGTTGTGTCGCACGACCCAGAACCCCATATGGAAAGATTAGTCGCACGATCAAGCAAAGCCATATGCAGGAATCTCAATCATTCTTCCTTTGGTTTAACCAATTCATTCTAGTTGTGTGTGACCCAATAGGATTATATTATGTTGGCAATGAGCTCGATCATATCGACCCTCATAAGACATAAGCGGACTCTAGCAAGCCATTATGTCTACCCAAATAATATAACGTAAGAGTTCACATTTCCAATGGTATACTTCCATTTCTCCCTTTGTCTCACGATGTTATATAACACAAGTCATGGTCCTCGTCAACTTGTATTTGTTCAATGCTTTCTCGATCTTGAGTATAATGATAGTCCAATCATATAGGGGTGTGGCCACACGCTTTCATCATTATCACTCATCGAGGGGCCCAAGCAAAACATCTCTCTTTCGAGGGACAAATTCCATCTTGACTTATCATCCTTGCCATCACGAATCCGATCATGCCAAAGATAGCCTTTATAAATATCGTGTTAAGATATCGTTTGACTAAAATCAAACATGACTTTCATCATATGTAAGGTCATGATAATCTCAGGTCTAGGGACTAAATGAAGTGACCATATGAGATTTAATTATGACATTTGACCATGACATAAATCTCATACGGGTCAAGTCCAGTCACTTGTTCACTAACAAGTACCCATAATTTCAATGTGCATCTCTATGCATATAATCATCATATGATTATCCATTGACAATTATACTAATTATTCTCTTAATAATCAGGGACGGAGATTATTACAATAAATATGTAAACTATATAATAATCAAATAATAAACTTAAACGATAAAGACGATACATAACGGTTTTAAGTTAAACATAACTAAAGCCTAGGGCATTACACCAATAGTCTCTCACTTGCACTAGGCTCCATTTATGTATCGAATACTTATGGATCTAACATGACCATCATGCTTCTGCCTGTGCAAGGATCTTTGTAAGTGAATTCCTTATGTCATCATCGGTTGATACTGTTAGGTTATACAGGTCCATGCGCAGCGAAATTAAGCATTAAAAACATAAAACCCAAGAAGCCCTAGGATCCGTTCTATACAATTAATTTAAATTCCTATGAGATAGAATTTTACCAACCTTGAACGCTTTCCGTTCTTGAGCTATCGAACGATTTGATTATGTGATATCGAATCACATAACTTCGTTCTTCAACTTGCTTGAACTCTAGGCCTTGATCGATGAACGAGCGAAGACCCTCTTTCGGTATCCACACCTTTGAATGAATTCAAGAACGATTTCTTGATGTTGCTAGATCAAAACCTTGAAGAATATTGAAAGTATTTTGTTATGAATTTTGCTTGAAAATTTCGGCTAGACTATTAGGGTTGACAGACCTCTCATATTTATACTACTTTAGTATGAATATGTTTCCTATTCGAATTAGGAGACCAGGCTGTCAACCGCGTCTGGTGGCTAGTTATGTCGCGCGGTATAGTCAGCCACATGGCTAAGTATGTCGCGTGACAAAGGTTGCCAATTATAGAAACTCTCAATCATTCTTTCTTTGGTTTAACCAATTCATTCTAGTTGTGTGTGACCCAATAGGATTATATTATGTTGGCAATGAGTTCGATCATATCGAATCTCATAAGACATAAGCGGACTCTAGCAAGCCATTATGTCTACCCAAATAATATAACGTAAGAGTTCACGTTTCCAATGGTATACTTCCATTTCTCCCTTTGTCTCACGATGTTATATTGAACACAAGTCATGGTCCTTGTCAACTTGTCTTTGTTCAATGCTTTCTCGATTCTTGAGTATAATGATAATTCCAATCATATTGGGATACGGCCATACACTTTCATCATTATCACTCATCGAGGGGCCCAAGCAAAACATCTCTCTTTCGAGGGACAAATTCCATCTTGACTTATCATCCTTCCCATCATGAATCCGATCATGCCAAAGATAGCCTTTATAGATATCGTGTTAAGATACCGTTTGACTAAAATCAAACATGACTTTTATCATATGTAAGGTCATGATAATCTCAGGTCTAGGGACTAAATGAAGTAACGTATGAGATTTAATTATGACATTTGACCATGACATAAATCTCATGCGGGTCATGTCCAGTTACTTGTTCTCTAACAAGTACCCATAATTTCAATGTGCATCTCTATGCATATAATCATCGTATGATTATCCATTGACAATTATACTAATTATTCTCTTAATAATTAGGGACGGAGATTATTATAAACAAATATACAAAACATATAATAATCAAATGATAAACATCTCATATAATAATAAATAATGTCAACACATAAGTCTATCAATCATAGGCCTAGGGCATAACACTAACAGTCTCCCACTTGCACTAGGCCCAATCTGCCATATATCGAATATCCATGGACCTAACATGACCATCATGCTTAGCTTGCGGGAGAGCCTTAGTTAATGGGCCTGCCACGTTGTCATCAGTGTCTACTCTGCATATCTTTACGTCTTCCCTTTCACATAGCTCTCGGATAATGTGGAAACGTCGAAGTATGTGTTTGGATCTCTGGTGTGACCTTGGTTCCTTTGCTTGTGCAATGGCACCATTGTTGTCACAGTAAAGTTCAATAGGATCTCTGATGCTTGGAACGACTTCCAAATCACTAATGAACTTCTTGATCCAAACTGCTTCCTTAGCTGCATCGGATGCCGCTATGTACTCGGCTTCGGTTGTAGAATCGGCGACGATACTTTGCTTGGAACTTTTCCAACTCACAGTTCCTCCATTAAGCATAAACAAAAATCCAGGCTTTGCGATACGAAATCATCTTTGTCGGTTTGGAAGCTAGCATCTGTGTAGCCTTTTACTACAAGATCTTCTTCCATTTCTCCAAAGACCAAGAATACATCCTTAGTTCTTCGTAAGTACTTAAGGATATTCTTGACTGCTATCCAATGTGGTTCGCTGGGATCCGATTGGTACCTACTCGTCATACTTAGAGCACACGAGACATCGGGTCTAGTACATAACATAGCATACATGATAGACCCACTTGCTGAAGCATATGGAATACCATTCATTCTCTTTCGCTCATCATTAGTCTTAGGACTTTGATTCTTGCTAAGAGATATACCATGTAACATTGTCAAGTTTCCCCTTTTAGAATTTTCCATTTGGAATCTTCTAAGAACCTTGTCAATGTAAGTACTTTGACTTAAACCAATCATCCTCTTGGATCTATCTCTATAGATCTTGATACCAAGGATATATGCGGCTTCGCCCATATCTTTCATTGAAAAACACTTTCCCAACCAAGACTTAACAGTCTGTAGTGCAGAAATGTCATTTCCAATGAGTAAGATATCGTCGACATACAACACTAAAAATAGTGCTACTCTCCCACTAATCTTCTTGTATACACAAGGTTCATCTTCGTTTTTGATAAAGCCAAATTCCTTGATTGCTTCATCAAAACGTAGATTCCAACTCCTAGAAGCTTGCTTCAATCCATAAATGGATTTCTGTAACTTGCACACCTTGTTAGAATTTTCTGGACTGACAAAACCTTCAGGTTGTATTATGTATACATCCTCAAGTAAATTCCCATTAAGGAAAGCTGTTTTGACATCCATTTGCCATATCTCATAGTCATAATATGCGTCTATGACAATTAAAATTCTAATAGACTTAAGCATAGCTACAGGCGAAAAGGTTTCATCATAGTCGATGCCATGAACTTGCCTATATCACTTAGCTACAAGCCTAGCCTTATAGGTGTGCACCTTCCCATCCATGTCGGTCTTCTTCTTGAAGACCCATTTGCACCCTATGGTTTTTACACCTTCGGGTGGATCAATCAAGTTCCAAACTTGATTATCAGCCATGGATTGTAATTCGGACTTCATGGCTTCTTGCCATTTTTCTGAATCAGGAGCGGACATCGCTTCTTGGTAGCAAGTAGGTTCATCGTTTTCGATTAACTCCACTTCATCACTTTCCGTAACGAGAAATCCATATCTCTCGGGTTCGGATCGTGACCTACCACTTCGGCGAAGAACTTGTGCATCTTGAACCGGTTCCACAACTCTTTGTGGACTTGGTTCAGTCTCTACCATTGGTTCAATATTGTTTTCGGGTTCTCGAATTTCTTCGAGATCTATTTTACTCCCACTGGTTCCTTTGCGAAGAAACTCCTTTTCTAAGAAAGTACCATTTCGAGCAACAAACACTTTGTTCTCGTTTCGGTTGTAGAAATAGTATCCTTTGGTTTCCTTAGGATAACCCACGAAAACACATTTATCAGACTTAGGTGCTAGCTTGTCAGAAGTTAACTTCTTGACATATGCATCGCAACCCCAAATCTTCATGAAAGACAAACTAGGTTTTCTTCCATGCCACATCTCATATGGGGTCTTTTGAACCGATTTGGTAGGAACTCTGTTTATAGTGAAAGCAGCAGTTTCTAGTGCATGTCCCCAAAAGGATAAATGAAGCTCAACTTGACTCATCATAGAACGAACCATGTCCAACAAGGTTCTATTCCTCCTTTCAGACACACCATTCCATTGTGGTGTTCCGGGTGGAGAGAGTTCTGAAACGATTCCACAACTCTTAAGATATTTGTCAAATTCTTGGCTCAAATATTCACCACCTCGATCGGATCGAAGTACCTTAATAGTTTTGCCAAGTTGATTTTGCACCTCATTTTGAAATATTCGAAATATCTCAAACGATTCACTTTTATGTTTCATTAGATAAACATATCCAAATCTACTATAATCATCAGTGAATGTTATGAAGTACCGAAATCCTCCCCTAGCATCGCTACTCATAGACCCACATACATCGGTATGTATGAGTCCTAATAAGTCGCCCGACCTTTCACCGGTTTTGGTAAATGGGTCCTTGGTCATCTTGCCAAGTAAACAAGATTCGCATGTCTCATAAGATTCGTAATCATGTGAGTCTAAAAATCCATCTTTGTGGAGTTTAGAAATGCGTTTCTCGTTTATATGGCCAAGACGACAATGCCATAAGTAAGTGTGGTTTACATCATTGGGTTTATATCTCTTGTTAATGTTATAGACATCATTATCACGATTTTCAACATCAAGAATATAAAGGCCATTGAATGAAACAGCAGTACAATAATGCATATCACTCTTGTAAATGGAAAATTTCTTATCACATATAAGAAAATTAAAACCTTCATTATCCAAACATGAAATCGAAATATTATTCCTACTTAAAGCTGGAACGTAATAACAATTGTTCAAAACAAGTATTAGTCCACTAGGTAAAGTAACTTCATAAGTTCCTACGGCTAATACAGCAACTCTTGCTCCATTTCCCACACGTAGGTCCACTTCACCTTCCTTAAGCATCCTCCTGTTCTTTAGACCCTGCACATTTAAACAAATGTGAGTTCCACATCCGGTATCCAATACCCAAGAACTAGAAGTAGATAGGAATATATCTATAACAAAGATACCTGAAGTCGAAGCAACTCCTTTGCTCTTCTTCAGTGCTTCCTTGTATTTTGCGCAGTTTCTCCTCCAATGTCCAATCTCATTGCAATGGAAGCAGACTGCGTCCTCTTGGGACTTAGGCTTAGCCTCTTTAGGCTTGGGAGCCTCTTTGGGTTTGGCAACTTTTGCCTTAGGATTAGCAACCTTTGCCTTTCCTTTACCCTTGAAACTCTTCCTCTTGTTAACCATTAGCACTTGGTCGGTTTTCTTCTCGACAATATTGGTTTCCGCAGTGTTCAACATTTGAACTAACTCGGAAAGGTTTTTATTCATTCCACCCATGTTATAGTGCATTATGAAATTACTAAAACTTTTGGGTAATGAATTCAATATTATGTCGGTAGCCAACTCTTGGCTAATTGGAAAACCGAGCCTTTCAAGATGCTCAATGTGGCCCTTCAACTTAAGAGCATGAGGACCAACAGCTTGTCCTTCACTCATCTTGCATGAGGTCAAGACCGTAACTGTGTTGTACCTTTCTTGCCTAGCTTGTACTTGGAACATTTTCATCAGTCGATTGTTTAAGTCAGCTTGTCCCCAGTGCTCAAGATCCTACGAAGGTTCTTGCACATGGCGGAGAGCATAAGGCAACCAACATACTGTAGAGTCACGCTTGTGCTTCAGATATTGATCCCTTACTGCCCTAGTAGCATTGGCAGCAGGTTCAGGTGGAATAGGTTCCTCGAGAACGTACAGTTTCTCCTCTTGCTTGAGAACAATTCTCAAACTACGGATCCAATCCATATAGTTTGTACCATTCTCTTCCAACTTTTCCTTCTCAAGGACAGATCGCAGTGAAAATTGATTATTGTTTAATGCCATTTATTCTACAAAAAGATATACATAAAATATGAACACATATAAGTAAACATATTATATGAAAAGTATAACGCATTTATCAAATGCTCCCACTAAATTATACACCTTCAAATGCAAATAAGCATAATATACATTTAATGGGCTAAGATCCAACTTTAATTCAATTTCAAGTTTGCTATGGCAAACCGCTCAAAATTAAATTAATTAGGTAGAAAACATCAATCATATCACATATATGACTCTTAGATCTTTTATGAGATTCATACAAGACATCATATGTCTAGGCATATTTTAATCTCATCTTATGCCTTGGGTCCAAAACCATTTTGATAACCCAATTAAGTTCATTCACTTTAAACGTATAGGAACCACCATTTCCTCATCTTACTCGCATTCGAATAGAATCAAAGCACCTTGCTATGGCAAGCCCACCCAAAACTATTCGAATGGTCTCAAGTGTTTTAATCATGAATTGGCATAAAGAACTTAAAAGTTAAATGAAGGCTCTTTAAAGGTAGATTATAAGTATATCAGAAAGATAGTCATAATCGTGCACTAGGTAAGTTCCCAGGAAGATAGGTGAGCCACAAGGACTACTTAAGTACCAACTCTTCCTTAGACAGAACTCTCCTAGACATGCACAATCAGAAATCAACTCTGATTTTGGCAACATAATCACTACCTTTTATAAACAATCAGTTTCCTTTTAAATTTCGCGTAATTATGAATTGTTTCCATAAACAATCATAAAATCCAAACTTTTAATGTCTAAATCTAAACATATTAGGAAACTATAATGCAATGTTTCAACTAAACATAAAAATTCTTAGCACGTAAGAACAAGTAAAACATGCATCGCAATAATTATTAAAATCACATTTTAATCAACTAAGCATGCATAAACAATGAATCAATCTAGCATAGCCCTATAAACTTAACTTTATAGCATCCAGATTAACACATAAACATATCAGATTGTAAACACAATTTACAAATTAGCAGAAAGATTAAACATACTGATTCTGCCCAGATTAGGCATATTATGTCGCGTGACAACATCAGCCATATGGCTAGATTTGTCGCGTGACATAACTAGCCAGATTACCAGATTTTCACATGTGGCTTACTATGTCGCACGACATAGGTAGCCAAATCGCAGGATTTCCAGATTCAATCAATTCAGATCACATGGCAATTAAATCATATAAAACAGCCCTTTTACAGATTTAATTCATCATAATTCGAAAACGATTTTCATATTGTTTCACATAAACAATCAAAATTCTATCGCATACAAAAACATGCAATAAGCATATAAACAATTTAAATCTTAAATCTAGCATGTTAATTCAAACTTAACCATACGAACGGGGCTCTAATACCACTGTTAGGTTATACAGGTCCATGCGCAGCGGAATTAAGCATTAAAAACATAAAACCCAAAAAGCCCTAGGATCCGTTCTATACAATTAATTTAAATTCCTATGAGATAGAATTTTACCAACCTTGAACGCTTTCCGTTCTTGAGCTATCGAACGATTTGATTATGTGATATCGAATCACATAACTTCGTTCTTCAACTTGCTTGAACTCTAGGCCTTGATCGATGAACGAGCGAAGACCCTCTTTCGGTATCCACACCTTTGAATGATTTCAAGAACGATTTCTTGATGATTGCTAGATCAAAACCTTGAAGAATATTGAGAGTATTTTGTTATGAATTTTGCTTGAAAATTTCGGCTAGACTATTAGGGTTGACAGACCTCTCATATTTATACTACTTTAGTATGAATATGTTTCCTAATCGAATTAGGAGACCGAGTGTCAACCGCGTCTGGTGGCTAGTTATGTCGCGCGGTATAGTCAGCCACATGGCTAAGTATGTCGCGTGACAAAGGTTACCAATTACAGAAACTCTCAATCATTCTTCCTTTGGTTTAACCAATTCATTCTAGTTGTGTGTGACCCAATAGGATTATATTATGTTGGCAATGAGTTCGATCATATCGAATCTCATAAGACATAAGCGGACTCTAGCAAGCCATTATGTCTACCCAAATAATATAACGTAAGAGTTCACGTTTCCAATGGTATACTTCCATTTCTCCCTTTGTCTCACGATGTTATATTGAACACAAGTCATGGTCCTTGTCAACTTGTCTTTGTTCAATGCTTTCTCGATTCTTGAGTATAATGATAATTCCAATCATATTGGGGTACGGCCATACACTTTCATCATTATCACTCATCGAGGGGCCCAAGCAAAACATCTCTCTTTCGAGGAACAAATTCCATCTTGACTTATCATCCTTCCCATCATGAATCCGATCATGCCAAAGATAGCCTTTATAGATATCGTGTTAAGATACCGTTTGACTAAAATCAAACATGACTTTTATCATATGTAAGGTCATGATAATCTCAGGTTTAGGGACTAAATGAAGTAACCGTATGAGATTTAATTATGACATTTGACCATGACATAAATCTCATGCGGGTCATGTTCAGTCACTTGTTCTCTAACAAGTACCCATAATTTCAATGTGCATCTCTATGCATATAATCATCGTATGATTATCCATTGACAATTATACTAATTATTCTCTTAATAATTAGGGACGGAGATTATTATAAACAAATATATAAAACATATAATAATCAAATGATAAACATCTCATATAATAATAAATAATGTCAACACATAAGTCTATCAATCATAGGCCTAGGGCATAACACTAACAGATACTTTGTATATCTTTAACGCCTTCTCATTCTTTATGAAATCTTGAAAAACGTCTAAGTGAGTGTTTGGATCGCTGTTGTGATCTTGGTTCCATTGTTTGCACAAATGGCACCACAATTGTCACAACAAAAGTTTCATCGATTAGTGATACTTGGAACATTTCCAAAACACTAATGAACTTTTGATTCAAACTGCCTCCTTTTAGCTACATCATATGTTGCTAAAATTTGGCCTTAGTCATAGAATCGGCTACAATTTTTTGCTTGGAATTCTTCCAATCTAAACTGCACCTCTAATAAGCATAAACACAAATCCTAATTGCGATTTTTAATTAACTTTGTCAGTTTGGAAGTTAATATCTATGTAACCCTTACAACAAGATTAACTTCCAATCTTTCAAATCCCAAGAACATATCCTTAGTTCTTCTTAAGTACTTAAGGATCATCTTGACTGCCATCCAACGGTTTATATCAGGATTAGATTGGTATCGACTCATCATGCTCAAAGCATATGAGACGTCGGGTCTAGTACAAATCATGGCATACGTGACAGATCCAAATGCCGAAGCATATGGAACTTCATTCATTTATCTTTTGCTCATCAGTTGTCATAAGACAATGAATATTGCTAAGGGAAATACCATGACCCATTTACAAGCTACTCTTCTTAGACTCTTCTAAGAATCTTGTCAATGTGGATACTTTGACTCAAACCAATTTATCCTTCTAGATCCATATCTATAGATCTTGATGCCAAGGATGTAAGCGGCTTCACCCATATCTTTCATTGAGAAACCTTTCCTTGACCAAGACTTTTGACAGTCTTAAGTGTCGAAACTTGTTTTTCCAATGAGCAAGATATCATTGTAATAAAACAATAGAAATAATACTACGCTCCCACTGAATTTCATGCATACACAAGATTCATCTTTGTTCTTTGATAAAGTCAAACTCTTTGACCAATTCATCAAATCGAAGATTCCAATTCCTTGAAGCTTGCTTCAACCCATCTCATGGATCTTTGCAACATACATACTTTATTAGAGTTTCTTGGATCGACAAACTATTCGGGTTGTGTACTATACACATCCTTAATAATCTTTCCATTTAAAGAAAGTCGTTTGACATCCATTTGTCATATCACATAGTCACAATATGTGATAATGGCAATTGAAACTCTAACAGACTTCGACATTGTAGCTGGCGAAAAAGGTTTCAACATAGTCAATACTATGAATTTACCTAAATCCCTTTGTTACAATCCTTAGTCATGAAAGTATACACCTTCCCATCCATGTCGGTCTTGAAGACCTACTTGCACCCTTTAGTCTTTACACCTTTAGGTAGCCCAATCAAGTTCCAAACTTGATTGTCAAACATGGATTGTAATTCGGATTCCATGGTTCCTAACCATTTATCCAAATTAGGAGTGGACATCGCCTCAAGATAGGAAGTAGGATTGTCATTCTCAATGACTTCCACCTTATTA
The DNA here is from genome assembly GCA_022495995.1 of Adenophora triphylla var. japonica. Taxonomy (NCBI): domain Eukaryota; kingdom Viridiplantae; phylum Streptophyta; class Magnoliopsida; order Asterales; family Campanulaceae; genus Adenophora; species Adenophora triphylla. The sequence continues at coordinate 307,091 of JAFEMH010000887.1, read as the reverse complement.
CTTTTCGATACGAGAAATCGATATTTCTCAAGTTCGGATTGTAACCTATCCGATCTACGATGGACTTGTGCATCTTGAACCGGTTCCACAACTCCTTTGTGAACTTGGTTCCGTCTCTACTCTTGGATCCATGTCATTTTCAGGTTCTTGAACTTTCTTCAAGATTGATTTTACTCCCACTAGATTCTTTATTGAGAAACTATTTCTCAAGAAACAAATCGTGTAGAGCAACAAACGTTTTGTTCTCTTTGCGGTTGTAAGATTAATTTCTGAAAATAACTTTGTCAAATTTGGTGCTAACTTATAAGAGACAAGTCTCTTTACATAAGACTCACAACCCCAAATCTTCATGAAAGACAAACTAAGTTTTCTTCCATGCCACATCTCATGTGGGGACTAAGGAACCGATTTAGTAGGGACTCGATTCAGTGTAACCGCATCATTTCTAATGCATATCCTCAAAAGGAAATAGGAAATAGGAAAGTCTAATTGACACGTCATCGAACGAACCATATCTTACAAGGTTCAATCCCTCCTTTCAGACACACCATACAATGTGGTGTTCCGGGTGGAGTCAACTCTGAAACGATTTCATAGTTTTGAGATGATTGTCAAACTCTTGGCTCAAATATCCACCACCTTGATCTAATTGAAGTACTTAATAGTCTTGCCAAGTTGTTTTGTACTTCATCTTGAAATGTTCGAAACATTTCAAATGATTCACCTTTGGACTTCATCAGACAGACATAGTCATAATAAGATAAGTCATCGGTGAAAGTGATGAAACATCAAAATCCTCCCCTAGCAATGCTGCTTAATAGTCCACATACATCTCATGTATAATGACCAATAAACTAGCCCTTCTCACTACTTTAGTGTAGGGTGGTTTGGTCAATAATCCCAATAAACAAGATCCATATTTCTCAAATGACTCAGAGTCATATGAGTCTAAAAGTTCATGTTAATGGAGTTTAGATATATGTTTCTTATCTATTTGATCAAGGCGACAATGCCATATGAACGCGTTGTTCATATTATTCGATTTAGATTTCCTATTCATATTATAGATATCTTCAATATTATTTTGTTTCTCATATCAAGGATATGAAGACCATTCAATGACATATGCATTACAATAAGGCATATCATTAAATAAATATAAAACTTCTTATTGAAAATAAGAAAATTATATCCTTCATCATCCATTTAAGAAACAGAAATAATACTCCTACTCAAATCCGGAACGTAGTCATACTTATTCAAAACAAGTACTATTACACAAGGTAAAGTGACTTCATAAGTCCATATGGCTAATGTAGCAACCCTTGCTCCATTCTTATGCATAGGTTTAACTTACCTTCTTTGAGTAGCTTTCTATTCTTTGTTCCTTGCACATTTAACTAAATGTGGGATCCAATCCGGTATCATATATCCAAGAACAAGAAGTCGAAAAGAAAATATCTATCATATAGATACTTGAAGTAGTAGCAATCATATTGCCCTTTTTCACCTTTTAGGCCTTCCTAGTAAGCCTTGCAACTTTGCTTCTAATGACAATCTTATTGAAATGATAGCAAATTGTGTCCCTTTTTAGACACTTTGGGTTTAGCCTCTTCGACTTTGCAACTTTTGCCTTAGGTCTAGCAACTTTTGCTTTACCTACTTTTCCTTCCCTTTTGAACCCTTTTCTTGTGTTAACCATTAACACACTTGTGGATTGCTCCTTCTTTCATCATATGAATTAAGAGCTTTCACCATAACATATATCTTTTGCCTAACTTGCACTTGGAACATTTCCTTTTGCGTTATGCTAGAACAAAAGAATAGTTATCATGTGCTCAAGGTTCTTCATAAGAGCCTTTAAACATGGTGGCAATTACAAGGCAAGCAATATTGTCAGAATCATCAACATGTTTCTAATGTTGCTTCCTTATTTGCCCTTTGCAATATTTGCAGTGGGTTCAGTAGGAACGGATTCGTCAAGAACGTACACATTATGTATTATTCCTTTCGAACTTTGTTCTTCATAAGGACGAATCGCAATTATCATTATGTAATGCTACTTCTACAACAAAATATACAAATTATATGAGCACATATCAATATCAACACATTTATCATCTAAGAGCAAATAATGTATTTTACAAATACTCCCACTAAATCATACACCTTCCAATTCAAATAAGCATAATATGCATTTAATGGACTAAGATCCAAATTTAATTTAATCTCAAGTACGCTATGGCGCACCGCTCAAGATTAAACTAATTAGGTAGAAAACATCAATCATATCGTATATGACTCTTAGATCTTTTATGAGATTTATTTAAGACATCATATGTCTAAGCATGTTTTAATCTCATCTTATGCCTTAGGTCCAAAACCATTTTGATAACCCAATTAAGTTCTTCCACTTTAAACGTATAGGAACCACCATTTCCTCATCTTGCTCGCAAACGGAATAGAATCAAAGCACCTTGCTATGGCAAGCCCACCCAAAACTATCCGAGTGGTCTCAAGTGTTTTAATCATGGATTGGCATAAAGAACTTAAAAGTTAAATGAAGGTTCTTTAAAGCAGATTATAAGCATATCAACAAAGATAATCATAATGTACACCAGGTAAGTTCCCAAGAAAATAGGTGAGCCACAAGGACTGGTTAAGTACCAAATCTTCTTTCGACAGAACTCTCCTAGTCATGCACAATTATAATACCAATTTGAATGCAATCATAATCAATACTTTGTATACTGACTTGTTTCTCATAAACAATCAGACTTGTAAACTGATTTGTTTCTCATAAACAATCAGATTCCTTCATATTTTGCGTAAACTGACTTGTTTCCCATAAACAATCAGAAAACCAAAATTTAATGTTTCAACTAAACATTTAGGAAATCACAATTCAATGTTTCAACTAAACATCTAATAAAATTCTTAACACTTAAGAACAAATAATTCATGCATCGCAACAATTAATAAAACACATTTAAATTAATTAAGCATGCATAAACAATGAATTAATCTAGCATAGCCCTATAAATTCAATTTCCAGAAATTTATAGCATCCAGATTAAGACAGTAACATATCAGATTATCAACATAATCACAGATTAGCAAGAAAAATTAACAAACTGGTTCTATCCAGATCAGACAACGATTGTCGCGTGATAGAGGACTACAATGTCGCACGACCTAACGAGGTCATCTGACGGCTCATGACCAACTCTGTCGTGTGACACAAGTTGCCAGTTTGCAGATTTCCAAACTTCAATCAATTCCAATCATAAAGCAATTAAATCATATAAAACAACCTTTTTAACAAATTTAATTCAACATAATCAGAAAACGATTTACATATTGTTTCACATAAACAATCAAAATTCTATCGCATACAAAACATGTAATAAGCATATAAACGATTTATATCTTAATTCTAGCATGTTAATTCAAACTTAACCATACGAACGGGGCTCTGATACCACTGTTGGGTTTTATGGGTCCATGCGCAGCGGAATAAGCATCTAAATAACACAAAACCCAAGTCCTAAGATCCGTTCTATACGATTAAATTGAATTCCTTTGAGATAGAATTTTACCAACCTTTATTGCTTTTCGGACTTGAGCTATCGAACAATTTATCGGTGTGATTTTGAATCACAATCTTCGATCTTCAAAACCTTTGAACCTTCAGATTGCTTGAACTCTAGGCCTTGATCGATGAACGAGCGAATACCCTCTTTCTGTATCCACACGTTAGAATGAACCAAGAACAGTTCTTGAGAATTGCTAGATTCTTAAACCTTGGAAAGAATATTGAGAGAACTTTTGTTATGATTTTCTTAAGAAAATTCGGCTAGCTGCTAGGGTTTACAGACTGCATATTTATACTACCTTAGTATTGATATTAGTTTCCTAATCTAATTAGGAAACTGCTCTGTATACGCCTCAGGCCTTCATGTGTCGCACGACCACAAGCAGCCCATGGGCATGTTGTGTCGCACGACCCAGAACCCCATATGGCAAGATTAGTCGCACGACCAAGCAAAGCCATATGCAGGAATCTCAATCATTCTTCCTTTGGTTTAACCAATTCATTCTAGTTGTGTGTGACCCAATAGGATTATATTATGTTGGAAATGAGCTCGATCATATCGACCCTCATAAGACATAAGCGGACTCTAGCAAGCCATTATGTCTACCCAAATAATATAACGTAAGAGTTCACGTTTCCAATGTTACACTTCCATTTCTCCCTTTGTCTGACGATGTTATATTGAACACAAGTCATGGTCCTCATCAACTTGTATTTGTTCAATGCTTTCTCGATCTTGAGTATAATGATAGTCCAATCATATTGGGGTGTGGCCACACGCTTTCATCATTATCACTCATCGAGGGACCCAAGCAAAACATCTCTCTTTCGAGGGACAAATTCCATCTTGACTTATCATCCTTCCCATCATGAATCCGATCATGCCAAATATAGCCTTTATAAATATCGTGTTAAGATATCGTTTGACTAAAATCAAACATGACTTTCATCATATGTAAGGTCATGATAATCTCAGGTCTAGGGAATAAATGAAGTGACCATATGAGATTTAATTATGACATTTGACCATGACATAAATCTCATACGGGTCAAGTCCAGTCACTTGTTCACTAACAAGTACCCATAATTTCAATGTGCATCTCTATGCATATAATCATCATATGATTATCCATTGACTATTATACTAATTATTCTCTTAATAATCAGGGACGGAGATTATTACAATAAATATGCAAACTATATAATAATCAAATAATAAACTTAAACGATAAAGACGATACATAACGGTTTTAAGTTAAACATAACTAAAGCCTAGGGCATTACACCAACAGTGTGGAGCTCGACCTTCCCTTCTAGGCTAATAACCTTCCATTGGGCTCATCATTCCATCCTTATGAAGGCTTCTGAAGAGATAACCAAGAGAGATCCTTCCGATGTCAGTGTAAGTCCTCCCCTTCCTTCGTTTAGCCATTTGATTATGGAGGTCTCGGATATGGTTCTCATAGTGTTGCACAAAGGTGTTGTGTCGGGAGCGATATTCTTCCTCCATTTGTTCTTTGAGATCACGATAAAGGGTATTGAGGCAATACTTGACCCTCTCATCGATGTCGTCTTCAATATGGGATTCAAGGGTATTACACTTCTGAGTCATAGCTTCAAGTTCGCCTTTGACTTCCTCGAGCTCTTCAATCAGCATCTTTGTTTTGTTAGATTGGATGGACTCTTTCAAGTTATGCCATGCATCATTGTCGTCGATCTGTCGTAGGGCTTTAGCAAGTTGAGCTTTGATGTCACTTAGCTCCTCTTGAACGGATGATCGCCCACTATCGGAGTCACTTTCCATCCTCCAGAAATCCCTAGCAATCTGGGTGGTAGGTACATTAAAGTCTTCCCTCCAGCCTTCCACATGCTCCATCTCGGTGATGAGGTATTTGGTCATTTCTCGCAGATCTTCCTCTTCAAGGTCCTTTTTGGTGACGAAGTACTTTTCAGGAGACATTGTGTTGGGAGTCTTGAGGTTTGAGTAGCTTCGGAAAACTGACAGAGAGATGCAGAGATTGTATCATGATCAAATCTAGCCCCAACGAGTCAGAAGAAGGATAAAAGGGTTCAGACTCAGCACATCAAACAAATAAATTGTCCCGCAGGGGACAGGCAGTCTCGCGCGAGACAACCACACGGAAAGTCGATTTTCATTAACCCTAATTTTTGGTCAGAACGGAGAATATATTTTGAGGGGTTTCTAAGTTCTTTATCCAAACCTAACGACTAAGTAATCAGACCCATCTTTGTAAAATAAAGCCATGTAAGATTGACCGGAAGAATTTTTTTTACGGGACTATTTTTTTCTTTTGAAGGAACAAATCTGAAAGGGTCATTCCGAAGGGACATTTCGAAGGGACTTTTTCCGAGGGGACAATTCCGAGTCCTTCTTTATGGTCAATTTTACATAGCTTTATTTTGGTCAAAAACAAGAAAGATCATCGAATCAAAATTGACCGGTCACTGAGTGATCCTAAAGAGACAATCTATATGATATGAGGCGATACAGGGCTGGAAGGCTAGGCTCCCCGCGATATGACAATCTAGGTGGATTGAATACGCGGAGTGGGATGATCCAATTTTGAAGAGATCGGCGACTAGGTGGTTACCGTCATCCGTCCTTAGTGTGGATCCCGGGTTAATAGGGGTATGTAGTGCAATGACAGATATAATATGAGTGCGCGTATGTGAGAGTCGATCTAGGTGTTAGATAAAATAGATATTTTTTTTTTGAAAAATAAAAGAAAAACAGATAATGGCCGCACCAAGTGGTTGCCTACGTTTCTCCAAACTCAGGAAGACTCAGTCCGTCGTAGTTCAACTTAAGGAGAGATAGAGATAGAAATAGTACATTAATTACAACTCCCGAATCCCCAATGAACCGGACTTTAATCAAAAACCCAATCACACGCAGTTATAAATAATAATCAATTACTTAAACAAAATACGGTTTCAAGTTCTATATCTTAAGGAAGGCCTTAAGATGAAAGAACTCTGCAAATGATGTAATCTGGAATCCCCCTTACATGTTTGAATCATATCTCAGATCTAGAGACGAACAAGAAAAACCAGAAAACAAACAGGATACCAAAGCTTTGTCTCGCGCGAGACAAAGAGTTGTCTCGTGCGAGACTAGCCTGAACTGAATAATAAAAAAAAACAATTTTTATTTGAAAACCCCTCTTATTAACGCAAGTCTAAGTCACTTTAGATTAAGATTGTCCCCAGCAGAGTCGCCAAACTGTAGCGATGCGCGGAAAATTCAGGTTTCCCAAACTTTTTAATTTTTGTTTTTAGAGTCGCCACCTATATTATTGATTGGAAATATAGAAAAACCATTTTTTGAAAGATTTTGGGTTTGGGGCTTAAGTTATGGAATGGGAAGGTCAAGGAGCACCCATTCCACCCAATCCGAAGATCGGTCTTGCTAAAGGGGGATTTTCAAAGAAAAAGACATTCTTAAATAAACAAGTAAAAATATCCATTTAACGAGGTCAAGGAGCACCCATTCCATGAGTCATTTGTGTTTAGGGAAGGGGAAGTATGGGGAAGTATGAATCTACATGATTAAAGATTGGAACTTAGATCATAATGGAAGGTAATCAACAAGTAGCAAGAGAATGAGAGAATATAAGAGTGGATTAGAGGTGGAAAGAAGGAGAGATTACCAATATTGGTGCTTCTCTATCTTCTTAGGAAGTGTTCTTTGGACTAGATCTATTAGGAATAGATTAGGATTGGTTTAATTATGGAGAGAGACAAGTTTGCTATGTCTTAGGAGAGAGTATTTCGAGTTTGGATTTCTGCAGAGTGACTTTGCTATGAAAATTGTTGTTGAAATGAGATAGAGGAGGCCTCTATTTATAGGTTTCTGCCAGGCTACTAATGAAGTCGCATGGCATGACCCTTCGCTAAAAGAAGCCACCCGACCCAATCTTCTGTCGCGTCAGCCTGTTTATGAAAACACGCAAGGTGGCAGACTGGAAGCTTCTTTCCAGCGAGGTCCTATCTAGAATTTTTATTCCTGATAGGTCCTTCCTTGCTCAGAAAGTAAAGAAAAGTTCCCGAATTTTCCCTAAACTTCATGAAAGTTTGGGAAATTGCTAGAAAACTTCGATTGGTGGCTGTGAGCCATATTTGGGGTACTTACAGAAGCCTATCGACAACGGTACTTGCGAAGCAAGTGGGGTTGTCGATAAAAGTGAGAATCCAATCTAGTGAACTGCCGAGATGGATTGGGATTGGGTGACCAAAGTGGTCGAATGGCTGAACCTTTGTAAAGGCTACCTATGTATCCCTGAGAGGAATCAAGTCGAATCGTAGTTCTGGATCCGCTGGGGAAAGGATGTCGTGTGTGACGGATTGGCTGAACCTAAAATAGGCTACCTACGTATCCCGGGGGAATCAAGCCATGATCGTAGTTCGGAACTGCAGGGGAATGGTGAAGAGAAACAAGTCCCTTTCTTTAAAGGAAGAAAAAAGGTGACCTAAGAGGTTAAATGGCTGGACCTTTTAATAGGTTACCTACGTATCCTCGGGAGGAATCAAGTTGGGCTGTAGTTCGCACACCACTGGGGAGTGATAAAGGAAGGATGTGACCGATGTGGTCGGATGGCTGAACCTTTGAAAAGATTCCTACGTATCCTCGGGAGGAATCAAGTCACGATCATAGTTCGCACACATGGGGAGTGATAAAGGAAGGATGTGACCTATGTGGTTGGATGGCTGAACCTTTGAAAGGCTACCTATGTATCCTCGGAAGGAATCAAACCACGCTCGTATTTCAGGAAAACCGCTAGGCAGTTAAGCAATAGGTCTAGGGTTCTCGGAGTTTTTGACGGTTGATGGAGGAGTCACCTAATTAGTTTGACAATTTGGAGGGGTCACCTGATTGATTTGACGATTCGGAGGGGTCACCTGATTGATTTGAACATTTGGAGGGATCACCTAATTGATTTGAACATTTGGAGGGATCACCTAATTAATTTGACGAATTTGACAGAAACTAAATCTTACGGCGCTATCTCTTTTGACGAAGATAAAGGGAGCTAAAGCTGGACGGCGTTATTTCTTTCTGACGGAAATAACGGAAACTAAAGCTTACGGCATTATCTCTTTTGGCAGAGATAAAGGGAGCTAAAGCTGGAAACTAAAGCTTACGGCGCTATCTCTTTTGACGGAGATAGAGGGAGCTAAAGCTGAAAAACTAAAGCTTACGGAGCTATCTCTTTTGACAGAGATAGAGGGAGCTAAAGCTGGATTTTTTTTTCTAACGGAATTTGACCAAAGGATGGATAATCTTACGAAAATATGGAGTAATCTCACTAGGAGATGGGTAATCTTACTAGAAGATAAATAATCTTACTAAAAGACAAGATAATCTCACTATGAGACGGGTGAAAGCATTATCCCATTACAATGGAGATCAAGGATGTTATTCCATTCTAATGGAGATAACGGAATTTGTATGGAAACGTTATCCTATTTGGCGGTAACGGAGATTTTTCACTAGAAATGTTATCCCATTTGGCGGTAACGAAAATATTTACAAGAAACGTCATCCCATTTGGCGATAACGGAGATTTTTACAAGAATCATTATCCCATTTGGCGGTAACGAAAATTTTTACAAGAAATGTTATCCCATTTGGCGATATCGGAGATTTTTACAAGAAACGTTATCCCATTTGGCGGTAACGGAGATTTTTACAAGAAATGTTATCCCATTTGGCGATAACGGAGATTTTTACAAGAAATGTTATCCCATTTGGCGGTAACGGAAATTTTTACAAGAAATGTTATCCCATTTGGCGATAACGGAGATTTTTACAAGAAATGTTATCCCATTTGGCGATAACGGAGATTTTTACAAGAAGCATTATCCCATTTGATGGTAACGGAGATTTTTACAAGAAGCGTTATCCCATTTGGTGGTAACGGAGATTTTTACAAGAAATGTTATCCCATTTGGCGATAATGAAGATTTTATCTTTCGTGAAGGATTATCTTATATGAAGGAAGCTACCGAGGATTTTTCTTGCGTACGAAAGGAGCAAGGAGATTTATCTCGCGTGAGTAATTGCCTCTGACCGAGTTGTTTGAAATTTTGAGGGCGTGAGGTGCCTCTGACCGATTTGCATTTGAGAACTTGGTGTCTGATCGAATTGTAGACACTGGAGGCTGTCTTCACATGTTTTGCCTGGACTTATCTCTCGCCGAAGGGGGGGGGTTTGATTTCTTGAATTTGATTTATCAACAGATTGTCGTAGGCCAAGATGATAAAGACTTGAGCCGTCTTAAGTCGAGACGATACGAACTTGAGGCACCGAAAGACGGAGGTCTTGCGAGTTGTTCATGCAATTTTGTTGAAACCACTGATTTTAGGCTTTGGTGAATATCTTCCTTGTTGAGGATAGGTCTCAATAGCGATGGAAAATGGTCTTTCGCGTTTAAATTCTTGCATTCGTTAGTGAAGAGACAAACAGAAATATGTATGACATTTATGACGATGCATGGAGGCATGAGATGGTATGACTTAGATATTATGAGGCAACTTCAGAGGTATTCATGCATATGTTAGCAAGACTAAGGGGTGACAAACAATTCATGAAATCACTTAGAATGATGATTTTTTGTTTTTCTTTTATCTATTTTTTTTTTTTGCTTTTTGGGCATGCACGAGCCTAATTTTGGGTAAAAGTATTTCCTAGTTTGATTTGTAATCAGTTAAGGTTTGATGCCGCAGGAAATGTGCTTATCAATCTTCCTCCACGTGGCAGGACTGATCACCTGGCTCCTTGACCTGAAATCAGAACCCACGACTAGCCGGATGTGTCTCCGGCTTAGACCCTCTGGCGTGAGAGTAAGTATTTGATGATTGGAGAGCTAAAATGTATTGAATAATGGAATTCTGATAACAAAATAGCAAAATAGCAGTTACCTTTGCACCGTGGGTAGTGATGAAGTATTTATAGGTGATGACCGTTGTATTTTTGGTGGTGCTACATGAGCTCCGAGATTTTAGGGACAGTTATTAGTAATGTGAACGTGCCTGTAACGGTCCCTGATTTATAGGGATGCGGTTATAGGAGTAATTCGAACATGTGTGCCTGAAAATGTTAAGTCGACACTTGTTGATTAGGTCGAGGTCGCCATTTGAGGAATGGCCGACCTGACTGGCGGGTAGAGCATGGATCGTACCCGTATTAGAACTTGGATCTTAAGGTCGGACTAAGTTAGGTCGGAACCTGGTAGGTCGGACAATGAACTTAGTCGACTGATACATGAGATGGGCTTTGGGCCATGTACTGATTGGGCCTAGCCCACTGGATATGCTGAGGCAATAGTTGCTTTGAGGATTGGGCTTTACTTGCTCGGACCAACTCGCTACTTTTGATATGTTCAGTGGCCCCCAACTTTCGAGTTGACTTTGTAGACTAGGAAGTTAAGGAAATCTCGATGAAAATTGTTGTTACTCGCAGGTCGCTACTCGCTCTGAAGTTTAGTCGACCCAAGATGACGTGGCACGATCCTGGACGTCGGATATGAACGGTCAGAGATGAAGGAGCGCCGTTTTTCTGCAATGATTACTATTTGGACGTTTGGTAATCCGTCTTGGAAACTGTTTCCGCCATTAATTAGAAAATAATTTCGAATTTTCCTTTTTCCTTTCCAATTTCGGGAAATATAAATAGTAGAATCCTTCTTTGTTTAGAATTTTTACCGTCTTCAAGCTCTCATATCTCCTTGGCGATAATAGCGAAGCAGCAATAGGATTTAACCCTAGCGCTCGTATTCGTCAACAGCTTCCCGTTTCGCAATCAACTGAGGTATTTCTCTTATATATTTACTTTAGGGCTTCAATTTCTGCTCTATTTTTGTTTCCGCCATGGCTAGGACCTTCAGTAGTGAACCAGGGGCTTGGTACGGGTATTGCACTGTTAACCGTAGGATATATAAGAATGTAAACGGTGAGTGGAGAGAGGTGTCTCTGACTGAATGTGCCTCCATCTTGACAAGGTGGGGGCTGAATTTTAATGAAATAGGATTGCCCATTGTAGAGGATGTAGGCACTTTAGCAATTGACGACTCTAATGTTGTCTCTTTTCATCTCTTTCACGAATTGCTCGACCACATAGCTTTGTTTTATGTTAGGGATGTTGAGAAACCCTCTTTCCTTAGGAACAGAAAAGGCTTTCCAGGGGAGTCTAGGTCGCCCTTAAGTAGGTCAACTGAAATTGTTCACAGTTCTGACTCCCCTGTTTCTCCTTCTTCTTGTACAGATATGGCTTCTCAAGGCGGAGCTACTGCATCTACCTCTTCTGGCCCCAGGATTGTGGATGCGTTTGATGATTCAGCCGTGCCTGGGAAGAATGAGAGAGGCTATGTTCCTAACGGGCCGTTGCGAGGAAAGAAGAATTTGCCCTCTAGGTATAGCATGATCTGGGATTTCTGTGAAGTGAGTAAGGAGGACTATAGAGTGACCATCTATACTCAGAAGGATTTCATGGCCCAGTTTAGGTCGACTTTCACCAAGGATGCCACTAGAGTAGCTTTCTTCTATGGCCAATTCGTGGCCGGCCTCAGGTTGCCACTTGACCCCTTTATTAACGAGTTCTTGGAGTGTGCTAATGCCCTACCCCTTCAGCTCGGAGCTAATACCTGTAGGGTTCTGGTATGCTTTGCTATGGTGTGTAGGTTTCTAGGATATGAACCCTGTATGAGGGTATTCAAGGAATTCTTTTGTATTAAGTATAGTGGGGAGGACCTGAGCATCAGTACCCCTTCTAAACCCAAATCTCCCAAACTCTTCATGAATCTCCCCAGCAAAGCAAGTGGATGGAACTCCCACGTAGTGGTGGTAGAGAGTAGGTTGGGATGGGAGTTTCCTTTGCCCAATGATGAAACAGAAACCATGGATGAGAGGGACTATTGGGAGCCACTCTGGCATTTTGACCTGTATAAGAAGTTGTGTCGATTTGCTGACATGGGGCCCATCAGTTGGGAGAGTCTGATTACTACCAAGTATAACTTTATCCAGGCCGGAATGATGGCTGGAGAGGGAGAAGTGCAACCCTTGGTGGCCATTAGATAGGGGCATAATATATCCAGATTGGGTTACCCACGCCCTAGGTAAGTTTGAGGATAAGTGTCAACGTTTTAAAAAGACTGCCAACTACTGCAAGGACAATGGGGAGCATGCTGGTGGTAAGATATCCCTGTTCAGCTTTTCTTTATTCGCCCTTTATCTGTTAACTTGCATGTATGAATAGTTTGACTTAGGTGTGCTATTCATATGCTGGACCTGTGGTTCGTACATAGCTTGCTAGTACATAGAACTATTGCTCGTATATAGAACTTTGTATGTAGAACAATTAGCTCGCCCATGATTAGCTCGTAGCTTGTATGTAGAAAACACTTTGAATTGTATATGCAACCCTTAGCTCGTTAATTGTTTAACTCGCATCTAGATGGGTTAGCTCGTGCATGCTGAACTCGTACATAGAACTTGTAGCTCGCATGTAGAATGGTTTGGCTCGAACTAACAACCTGTCATCTCGATTTTTTTTTTTTTTGTGCAGTTCTGACCCCTGAGCAAGAGGCAAATATGGGTCGCATATTGGTGGTATCAGATAGGAAGAAAGCCAAAAAAGCCCATGGTGCTGCCAACGCTCGAGCCAACAGAGAAAGAGAGGCTGCGAGAAGGAATGAACTGCTGTCTAAGGATAATGCCGGCATGGTCCCAATGGAGGAGGTTGAATCTGAGGATCCCTTGGCAAGTAGCAGCCATACTAGGGAAGTGACTGAGGATGGTAACGAATCCAACAAGTCCAATAAGCCCAGCTTGAGCTCCGACCCAACTCCTGATGCTAACGCAACGACTTCTGCTGCGGTCACAGTTGAAGCTAGACCTCTGGAGGTTGTGAATGTTGATGAGGATGATATGATAGTGGATGAGGACGACATGCCCCTGAACTCTAGGAAAAGGTCAAGAAATGAGAAGGGAAAGTCAGTTTCTTCGAGCCAACTTCCTCCACCAGCCTCTTCTCCCCCCAACCAAGAGTCTCTCGAGGATCAAATGAGGAGGTTGAGTGATGTGCCCCTCTTATTGGGGTCAATAGCTTGAGTCGCCGCTATCCAGAAATGAGCTTGGGCCAGGTCGTGGTTAGGAGGGCCATTGATGTCGACCTCCTTGCTCATTTTGCTGATAAGGGGATTACCCCTGAGGAATTCTCAGCTCGCTCTGGGATGGTGCATTGCGAGGTAATCTTTTACTTTCCCTTTCTGCCTTGTCACTTGTTCCTTTAGCCTGTCAGTTTGACCTCCGAGCTAACTCTTCTCTGGTTTCCGTAAATGTAGAATCTCACCATGGTCGAGTAAGTGAAAAGCTCTTGGAGGGCCTCCATTGAGAGGGAGAGGCAGGCTCTTAAGTATTACTCCAAGAAATCACAAGAACTGGTCGAGCTACGAGAGAAATACAACGACCTGGATAACTCGTATCATGGAGATGGTAAAAAAGAAAGCCCTGGTAGACCTTGAAGCTGCAGAGTCCAAGCTCAAGGAGGTGGAGGTGGAAAGATATGCTGAGAAGAAAGAGCTGGAGAAGACTCAGACGGAGCTGGCAACAGTTTCCAAACTTTTAAAGGAGAAGGACACCTTCTTGATTGAGTTGAATGAGGAGCACCGGCTTGCTCGGGTGAAGTGGCAAGAAGACCTTCAGGCCGCTGTTACTGCTGCTGCTAAAGATGCCGTGGAAAAGTTTAAGGACGGGGATGAGTACTTTAATGCCATTATTGCAAAGGCTAGGGGCTTCTTGGATCTGGGTAAGCGTCATATGGCCCGTCGGGCTTTGGTCGACCCTGACTCTGCCGTTTCCTTGGAGCAGCTAGCTCGATGGGCTTATGCTCCTCAATATGATATGGTAGCTCGCGGAGGTCACTCATTGGTGCCTTATAATGATGATGATCTAGCTCACATTGCCCAAGAAGACCAAGAAGAGGGTTGTGAGCCTTGGGTGGCCCCAGCTTTGGCTCCCAGAACCTTTGATATGGCCCTGCAGGAGCTCGAGGATTCAGAGGACCGAGAGGAGATGGAGGAGGAAGGTGAGTTCGATCATCAGGTTTTTTCCGAGTCGGGTAAACCCTTGAGCCTTCAGCAGCATGAACCAGTCAATGAAGAGCGAGCTGCCAATGACGACCCCAATGCCTCCGACCAAGCTGTTTGATTTTAAATGAATTGTGTAATGGAACAAGCCCCAAAACACTTCTACTTTTCATGTTCGTAACTGTTTACATGCCTTGGCCCAGTATTTTGGGAGGCAGGATACTTCATAACTTTTATTTTGCACAAATCTTAGCCCGCTTTTGGGAGACTTATTTATATATATATAATCATAGCTGACTTCATATCCTTGTATGTCGTATGCTTTCAATTTCAGCATGTGTGCGTCGAGCTAGATTGGATAGGCTAGCAAAGTCAATTTAAGACTTTGGTCGGACTGAGTTTTAGCTCTTAGTCGACCTTAGACTTGCAAGGTTTTTGTAAACGAGGTTGACTTAGAGTCGAACCTGTTTTCAAGAGATCAGAGCTGACCAAGGGTCGAGCTTATAAGAACGAAGTCGACTTAAGGTCTTACTTGTTAGTAGGGCTCAGCTGATTAAGGATCGAGCTGATGAAGCTGACTAAGAGTCGAGCTTGTTGAACGAATTCAACTATAAGTCGGACTTGTTAAAGAAACGAAGCTGATTAAGAATCGAGCTTGTTAAAACGAAGCTGACTAAGAGTCGAGCTTGTTGAACGAAGTCGACTATAAGTCGGACTTGTTAAAGAAACGAAGCTGATTAAGAATCGAGCTTGTTAAAGCGAAGCTGACTAAGAGTCGAGCTTGTTGAAGTTTAGTGTTCACTGTTTGGTCGAGTAGAACTGCGATTTTTATTGAAGTAGAAACATCCTTACATCAAATAGAAAACTAGAACTATGACAAATTAAGAATTGCCTTAACCTTGAACTGAGCTAAGGACTTGAACTAGAAGTAGTACTTGATTAGGTGAGTTGCATGCCATGGATGTTTCAGTTCTTCACGATCTGGGTGAGCAATCATATAGGTCCCCTCTTTGACGACTCGAGTAACTATGTAAGGACCTTCCCAATTAGGAGATAGCTTGTTCTGCTGGGTCCTTCTCCCTGTTGCCTCGATCTTCCTCAACACATGATCTCCTACTTGGAATGACCTGGCTTTCACTTTCTTATCGTGGTAACTTTTAGTTCGCTGCTTGTAGTTGACCATCCGAAGGTAAGCTGTGTCTCTCTTCTCGTCGATCAGATCCAGGTCGATCAATCTGTTGGTGTCGTTCTGCTCTTGATCAAAGAAGGTCACTCTAGCAGTAGGAAATCTGAGCTCAGCAGGTGCCATGGCCTCTGATTCATATGTAAGAGCAAATGGGGTTTCCCCAGTAGGCCCCCGAGTGGTTGTGCGAACTGCCTAAAGAGCAAGGGGAAGTTCGTCCAACCAGTTATTGCGTCGTCCTACGAGACCCGTCTTAAGTGAGGATAGTACGAGCTTGTTTGCAGCTTCGGCCTGTCCATTTCCTTGGGGATAGGCGACAGAAGATTTCCAATGCTTGATTCCTACTCGATTCATCTCTGCTTCGAAGGTTTGGGAGAATTGTAGGCCGTTGTCAGATACTATAGCTCGAGGAAAACCAAATCGACACCAGATGAAATCATGAATGAAGTTGATGGCGTTTTCCTATGTAATGCGAGCTAGCAGCTTGGCTTCAACCCACTTAGTAAAGTAATCAATTGCCACGATTGCATACTTGTAATTTCCATGGGTGGGTGGGAAGGGGCCAATTAAGTCGACACCCCATATATCAAATGGCCAAGCAGCGATCACTGGGGTCTGCTCCGTTGTAGGTAAATGAGGTAAGTTGGCAAACCTTTGACATTGGTCACATTGCTGAACGAAGTCATGAGTGTCAGCTCTCATATGTGGCCAATAATATCCCAGAGTAATCAATTTGTCGGCTAGAGTCCTGACCCCCGGGTGTCCACCACAAATTCCACTGTGAACCTCATGCATCAACTGTGTGATTTCTTGAGGGTGAATGCACTTCAATAAGGGCCTGGTATATGATCTTCTGAACAGCATGCCTCCTTGGATGACATATCTCGGAGCTTTCTTTTTGACAGCTCGAGCCTTCTTCTCATCCTCGGGGAGCTCGCCACTTTCCAGGTATGCTTTCATTTCCTCGATCCAGCACTTCTCATTTGAAGTGTTTTCCACACATTGAATCTGAACCCTTTCATAAGCTGGGCTCTCAAGGTAGGAGATGGGCTCTTCATGTGGCTCATCTGATGTGGCCAGTTTTGAGAGTAGGTCAGCTAGCTCGTTGTCTTCTCGACCAATCCTCTGGATTCCCCAAAACTCCAAATCATTTGTCAATTTCCTCACCAGGTCATGGTATTTGACTAGAGTAGAGTTCAACACCTCGTATTCTCCTCGGACCTGGTTGACTATCAACTGTGAGTCACAATAGGCCATGATTTTAGTCGCTCCAAAGCACTGGGCGTACTCAATGGCTGCCACTAAGGCCTCATACTCTGCCTGATTGTTGGATGCATCGAACTTGAACCTTAATGACTCCTCATATACTGTTCCAGATTCTGGGTCAATCAGAACTATCCCAACTCCACTGACACTCTTGGTTACTGACCCATCCGAGTAGACTTTCCAACAATCGTCGGGTAGGTTGATGACGACTTGGGACTCCGGTTCCTTCCCCTTGACTTTCTCTTTCTGAGCTCGCACCTCGCTATCTTCCTTGGTGAACGTCAGCTCGACCAAGAAATCAGCTAGAGCTTGAGCCTTCAATGCCTTTCGAGGTCGATACTCGATGTCGAATTCCGTGAGGGCAATTGAATAATTGAGTAAGCGAAGTAAGCGACCTGAACTTTCTGGTTTATGAAGAATTTTTCTTAGGGGGGCATTTGTGAGCACAACAATAGGGTGAGCCAAGAAGTAAGCTCGCAGTTTCCTTGAGGCTACGACTAGAGCATATGCGACCTTTTCTGCATTGTAATATCTGCCCTCTACATCTGATAGGGCCTTGCTAACATAATAAACTGGCCTTTGATGACCTTCCTCTTCTCTAACCAAGACTGCTGCCACTGACTTGTCTCCCACAGACAGATATACAAATAAGGTCTCACCAGTAGTTGGGCTGCTCAATAGTGGGGGAGTAGCAAGGTATTCTTTGAGTTGTTGGAACGACGAATGACATTCGGCCGTCCACTCAAAGTTTTTCGTCCCCCTCAATGATTTGAAGAAGGGGAGAGACCTTTCAGCCGACTTGGATATAAAACGACCTAGGGCTGCCACCCTGCCGTTAAGTCGCTGCATCTCCTTTATACTTGTAGGTTCCTTCATCTCGACTAAAGCCTTGATCTTCTCAGGGTTAGCTTCTATACCTCTCTGGGACACCATGAAACCAAGAAACTTGCCAGCTGCTACTCCAAAGACACACTTGCTAGGATTGAGCTTCATGTCGTTTGCTCGCAGATTGGCGAATGTTTCTTTTAGGTCGACCACGTGACGTCCGGTCTTAGTTTTGATGACCATATCGTCGACGTAGGCCTCCATGTTTCGGCCAATTTGTGAAGCAAAGACCTTGTTTACCATGCGTTGATAAGTTGCTCCTGCATTCTTCAATCCAAATGGCATCATGTTGTAGCAGTAGATGCCTCCAGCTGCTTGAAATGCTGTCTTCACTATGTCATCCTCATGCATCTTAATCTGGTGGTAGCCCGAGTAAGCGTCTAGGAAGCTGAGGGTAGAGTGGCCAGCAATGGAATCAACAAGTTTGTCGATTTTGGGAAGAGGATAGATGTCTTTTGGGCAAGCAAGGTTTAGAGTGGTGAAGTCGACACACATCCTCCATTTGCCATTTGACTTCTTCACCATAACCACATTGGCCAACCATGTTGTATGAGTGGCCTCCTTAATTATACCTGCACTTAAAAGTTTTTGTACCTCAGCTTTTATGGCCTCCTCCTTATCACGAGCAAAGCTTCTCAATTTCTGGGGTCTGGGCTTTATAGTCGGGTTGACCTCAAGCCTATGAACGGCGACCTATTCCTTGATTCCCTTCATGTCCTCTACTCGCCATGCAAAGACATCATTACTTTCTTTCAGCAGCTCAACGATCTCTGCTCGCTCCTCGTCTGATAGCTGCTTTCCTATTTGAATTTTCTGCTTCGGATAAGAGGGATTTGTGATCACTGATTCTAGCTCGTCAACAGCCTCTAGCTCAGGGCCATCCCTGAATTGTAGGGTCTCAATGATAATTTCCTTCACTTTCTGCCTCTCTTCGGCCCCCAAATGTGGAGCTTCCTCAGCTATCATGTCATCTAGCTTATCAGCGATCTCATCGGTGGTGGCCCCCGAGTTATTGTCGACCTGGAGGCATAGGTTGCCTATGATGATTTGGTCGACCATAACTACATCTGGATCAACCACTGTGGCTTTGGAGTGACGTGTCGACTCAACCATGAGCTCGTCATTTGAGCGATAGGTCGACTCCTCCACGTTGGTGATCGTTGACAGTCGAGTAGTTTTGGTGACTGACTGGGACAGCTTTAAGTATCATTCCGCCGTTTCAATCTCCAGTTCTCTTTTCTTTCTTTCTCGTATGACGTGATCTAGATATGCTCGAGCTGTGCCTTGCACACAACCGACTCCAGCAGGGGTTGGAAATTTGACTCGCTGATGGGGGATTGACGCCACCATTCCAAGTGCGACCTGACTAGGAATACCAAGGATAGCAGCATAGTCATTGTTCACATCTATCACAATAAATTTTACCTTAGAAATGACCCTGTAAGGGTGCTGGCCTAGGTCGACATCTAGCTCGATCTGTCCCTTAGCGTCGACTCGATGATTTGTGAAGCCCTCCAACCTGCCATCATATCTTTCAAGCTGCTCATTGGAAAGACCCATCTCCAGGAAGGTTTTGTAGAACAAAATGTCTTTGCAGGCCTGTAAGTGCTCCAATTTGAGCTTGTAAGTATTTTCGTTAGAAAATTAACGAAAGTTATAACATTTCTAACAATTCCTAACATTCCTAACATTTCTAACCAAGTAAGGGTAGATTAGGGATTGCCAAAAAAGGATAAACCAAAGAAAGAATCTCAAAAAGCAAAAGAAATTAGAAAAATCCGAATTGGGCAAGTTGAAAAACATAAACTGCTGGATTTTTGAATTTTATTCTTCCTGTCCAAAGCCTGGAGCTGCATTTAATGAACAGTGCACGTTTACAATCCTATCCGCGCGGACATGTTTGACATTTCTAGAGGCCTATAAATTGAACCCTCCTCTCTCAGTCTACACAACAAAAATCACTCACAGCAACAGCACACTGGCGAAAAATAGAGAGAAAACAGTGGGAATTCACTTGAATTGCCACCATTTTCTCTCCAATCTTTCCCAAATCTCACTCACTCACAAACACTTCAAAACACTCTCATACATACTCTCATACATACACCAATCCAAGCTCAAATCACCCCTTAGGAGGAGGATTAGAGAGAAAACATAGAGGACTTCATTGTTATCTACTTGTTTTCTCTTTAACCAACTCAAATCATCAACCCTAAACACTTTCAATCCCTAAACACATTCAAGCCTTTGAATCCATTCAAACACAAAACACAAGGAAGATAGGTATAACCTCCCTCTCCTTACCCTAAAATTCATCCATGCATGCATTTTCAAACTCCAAAATGTAGTTTGTTCACCTTCTTTTCTTAGATCCAAGAAGATCACCATGGAAGTTCATCTCCATGGATGATATTCTACAAGGATCAACATTATTTTCAAAGTGTTCTTACTTACTTGCAAAGAAAACACATTTTCAAAACCCTAAAAATCATTTTCATACATTAAATCTCTTTTTCAAAGGATAAAATTCCCCTTCCCAAGCAAATGAAGTGCTTAGTCCTAATGTACCCCAAGGATGGTTTGATATAGTTGATTCACCACTAAAATGTCAAGTGATCACTAATCAAAACCTAGGGAAATGGGGACAAGCATGGATGCAAAACCCCCTTTAAAATCATGTTTTCCTTCTTGAGAAGTTGCTGTCCAGTAGCAATTTTCTAAGACCCCAGTCCATGGTCTAATTTTTTGGACACAGATAAACTTGGAATTTGGTTTTGACTACAGAATACTTTTTGTAGACAACATCCAGAGATTTCCAGATATATTTTTACTTTATTTTTTGCGTGAGTAAAACTCCTTTTTTCAAATTTTCTTTTAAAGGTCAGTTCATCAGTCTCTGGAAATCCAGATTTCATATCTGAGATTTCCAGAGGGTTTTAGGTCCTTAAATCATCTCCAAAATGAAAATTTCTTTTAAAGAAACCTTATTTAAGGTGTTTTTGAACATTTTTCATTCTCGGACATTTCCCAGATTCTGGAGTTTTCAAACCTTAAAGTCCATTTCAAAATCAAGTGTCCACTGCCTTCTTCATTCTGGCAAAAATGGTTTCCAATTTCCAAAAATCTTTTGAGTACCAAAACTCAACCCAAAAATCATACCAAAAATCAGGGGATCAGTTTAAAGTCTTAAAAAGAGTTCCCAATTTTTACTTTCCTCAGTTTCAACTCATTTTGGCCAAAGTAACACACACACACACACACACACAAACAAATGATTTTGAATGTTTGGAAGACTCGTTTTACGAGGCATTCCGGGTGCACACTAACGTCCTTCCCGGCGTGTAACATGACCTCCGAACCCAAATCTCTAATCTCAGGCATTTTTCAAAGTTTTGGCCCTTAAAACAAAAATGGCGTGGCGACTCCGTTTGATTTCAAAAAATCGGGTACATCACAGTGGCGACTCCGCTGGGGATAAATCATCTTTTTCTAAAAAAAATGATATTTGGTATATTGGTGGAAACCATTAAACTTCCCGTTATCGCCTCCTAACACGAGTCGGGGATAAATTGTGGTTTAACAATCCCACGTACCGGTATCATTGTTTTCAAAAAAAAAAGAAAAGCTTTTGAGGGTCTAGCTTCCGTCCCGGCATTAAAAATCATTTGTTGTGTGTGTTGATTTTTGCACATTTTCGTGTTGTTTTGGCCGCCTCGGAAAAAGTCAAAATTTTGACCGTCGGAATCATGTCCCTAACTGTTGGAATTTTTGTGTTTATGTGCTTATGTGTGCATTTACTTTCAAAAAAAAAATTTAAAAAAAAAAAAAAAGAATTTAAAAAAAAAAAGGAGTTTCAAAAAAAAAAAAAAAATTTCAAAAAAAAATCATGCATCATTCTTTTTAAGACACATGAAAAATTTCTATTTTACTCGAAAAAAGAAGATAGATCGCTTGCACACTACGCGCACGTGACCTTACACCGCACACTACGTCCCTAACCCGGGGAAATCCTTGTCGCGGCCCGTTTGGTCTTATTACGCCTCTCGGTGCAAGCACAGGACTACCCAAACATCCCATGGAGCCTCGTGTCGACCATGCACTATGTCCGTGACACACTTTTGTCCGAGACCCGGTTGGTTTTTAGTCTGGTCTGTGTCATGCCCTATCTGTGTATAGACCTTTCCTTTCAAGCCTTTGTCGGCATACCGACTCAATATCTTTCGGGACCCTAATCGCCGAAGTTACGCCGGTTTTCCGCCGCAGACTTTGACCAAGATATTGACCGGCGCCTTGACTTCGGCTCGATCCGGCACAAATTATACACCGACTCCCAAAGATGACACTGAGTCATCAAGGATTAATGATTATTCCATGCCTAATTACGGCTTAACTGACGACAAGTCAAGATCAATTGTGGACATTCATCAGTCCAAATCATGCCGACCTTTGGTCGAGCCCTCGGACACGATCTTGACTTTGACGTCAGTTTTGTCCGTAATTTACATCGAATGCTCGTTAAAGACTCGATTATCCGCCAGACTTTTAGGATCGTTTTTCTTTCGGTCGGTGGGACCCGCTTGCCCTATAGGACCCTCGCTCGGGGTTGTCCACCCTGGGAGGTCGAAATACAGGTGGAATACGAGAGGCTTATAGACGTAGTGACGGGGCCCACTGATCCAGGATCCAGAGTAGTTTGTGAAAAAGAAGAGCAATCTTTTCCAACCGATTAGGTTTAATAAAACATGTTTTAAGTAAATTTAAACAAATAATCGCATGTTGCATGAGCCCTAAGCCCAAACACCAATCTGTTCCGCTTTCCCGAGTCTGAACCACACCCTTTCGTGCCTTCCACAGTAAGCAAAGTTTGGATCAAGCCCCGGGTCATCGTTTGTTCGGCTTTCGGTCATTCCGAGTCGATACTTCATCGGTTTCCTCCTCGCTTCGGCTTAAAGTTTCGTAATGGCCAACTCGGAGGAGAACAGTGGGGACGTACGGATCCGCACCCGAAAATTCGCAAAATGCCGAGCGGTGGAATCAGATGTTGGAACAGATAAGACAACATCAAGAGGCTCGGATCGCGGCTTATGGGAAGGTATCGAAACCAGGGGCTAGCAATTGTTCGCAACCCTAATGGAACCTTTACGGTTGATGTGAAGATTGGAACTAATTACCCTCCCGGGTATGCCAACTACCGTCAAATGCCCTGTTCCCTTTCGTGTGGAACTACTAAGGAGCCAAGCATCCCCTTGCCTATCACTCAGCCTGCCTCTCGGCCTCATCGTATCGTAACTCCTCAACAGTCCGATCTTGGTCAACTTCCCCCTGGCACCTCTCGGTTCTCACCTTTGGGTTTCAATCCGCCTGTTTCGCCGCAGCCTTGGAATGGGTCGTCGCTACTCTAAATCTCATTCCGCCCGGCCATCGGGCCTGGGAATTGGTCGTCAAGACATCTCGGCCCCTACACTCGATACTCCTCAACAGTCCGATC
The DNA here is from genome assembly GCA_022495995.1 of Adenophora triphylla var. japonica. NCBI lineage: Eukaryota > Viridiplantae > Streptophyta > Magnoliopsida > Asterales > Campanulaceae > Adenophora > Adenophora triphylla. The sequence goes on along the minus strand of JAFEMH010000887.1, from coordinate 283,569 downwards.
TAGGTCAACCCGCCTCGGTGCCTCTCGTGTCTCACCACCAGGATTGAATCGCTTGCCTTTTTCCCCACGGCTTGGAAGGGGTCGGTTTACTACTTCACAACATCACCTGGTTTGGGTCATCATCTCGGAATGGGTCGATTCGCGACTTCTCAAGCCCAAAGAAGTGTGACATGGCTCCGCAAGCCATTTTGGGTCGGTTGCTTCTCGTGCTCCATGGTTCGAGGGGGCCAGCCTTGCTTCCTCCAATTCTCAAAGCACACTTTCCCCTATGATACCGCAAGATCACATAGGCCACCGTGCTCTTATCACCACTTCGTCGGGTTTACCGTATTCACAACATCCTCCAAGCTCTACCTCGTCCCTCCGGTTGGGAAGTCCGACAAGGTCAAATGCTCCTCATCAAATTCTCCACCCTACAGCTACGCAAGCCGCTCCCGCTCATCAAGTACAGTATGCACATTACCCTTGTAGTCACGTTCCTCGGTGTGGTCAAGACACGTTCGGTCCCTACTGTTACGATGCCTCAAATCTCATATCTTCAATGACCTTTTGGATCCACACTCACGCTCCACGGTATCCAACCATTACGAGCCATATATCCTCATCTTCGGCAATCGCTGTGCCTTATGAGGAGGGTTACGGTCACGATCTTAATGCTCGATTGTCATCCCTCCCACCAAAGTACTTCATACTGTGGTTTCATTTACTGATGCCAGTCTTGTGGCGGTGTCGTGCAGTCCTAGTGTTCCTATTGACTCGTCCAATGGATTATTGAAAGAACCAATTGAGAAGGTACAAGAAAAGCCTAGCAACGAGAGTATCGACGATCGCTCGACTCGGGCCATCTCACCATACCAATCTTGTGTATCTGACACGAATGAGGTTTACAAAAGGTCAAATCTCGACGATTACATCGATGATTACATCAAAAGGGTTCGTGCACGGGGAAGCACTACGGGTCGGAACATGTCTCATCGCTATAAACCTTACCCTTCCAACACGGCTGCAACATCCATCAAAGGAAAGAAGGCATTGCATACAAATGACGGCATCCAAAAGCAACCAAGAAATGGTGGTCCTCTAAGGCAACGAGAACATTTTGATGATTTTGGGATGCCCATGGGCTTAATTTTCAAGGGTTTAGTAAAGGAAGGCCTTTTGGAGCCTCTCAAGGACTACCATCCGAGGAGCTCAAATGCACCCCTCGACATGAGTAAGCACTGCGCCTTCCATGATCATTATGGCCACACGACCGACAACTGCACAGTCTTGAAGAGAGCGGTTCAAAGGTTAATCGAAGCGGGCAAGCTTGAGTGCCCCAATGGACCAAAACCGGCGAACCCCGTTCAGAATGGTGACCAAGTCAATGACCAAATCTCGAATCAAAGAGCGTTAAGAGTTTATTCTCCCCCAAAGGAAAAATCACATCCCAAGGATTTGGGTGTTCCCTTAAGCAAAGTTTTCAATAGCTTGCTAAAGCAGGGTCTCCTCGAACCCATGAGAAACTATCAGCCCAGAAACCCCAATGCTCCTTTGGATACCTCCAAGCATTGTGCCTTTCATCAGTACCATGGGCACTTGACAGACGATTGCGCCCCCCTGAAAAAGGCAATCCAAGGTTTGATTGAGCAAGGGAAGTTAGAGGTGCCTGAAGGGCCCAATACTATCAGTAACCCGAGCGTCAACATGGTCGAGTTTGGTGATTCAAGACTCGTGGGCATAATGGAATTTGACTCGCCCTTTTGTGATCGATGAACCAGTCATCGCAGGCAATGAAAATGGCTGGATTGGGCAAGGGATTGCCAAAGAAATCCTGGTGGAAAGATCTGCGATAGTTCCCATCTCCAGCGTCGAAGAGTAAATGCATGGTCCAACAGCAAAGAGCGGCTAGACTAGGGGCTACCTATCTCTAAAATAGTCTTTTAGTCAACCTTCGTAGGTTCTAGTACCTCTCTTTCACCTAAGTCCTTCCTGGACATTTGTCGTTGTAGTCCATTTTGGACATAATAGTTAAATGTCTAACTTTTATATATATGTCTTCTTTCTTTTCTTGCTAGACTCGAGACATCACTTGCGCACCCACGTTATACTTAATTGAAATGGTTTTATCCAAAATGATCACTTGTGCTGCTCAACCACTAATTCTTTGAAATGATTAATATTTAAATTAATCGAAGTGAGAAAATCAATTGATATCCTTTTCAAATTGGGACTTACCAACTCCTCATCTTGCATCTCATATGCTCACATCCCTTTCATCATCATCATCTCGTTGCTCAATGAATTTGCATGGATCTTTTCTCATTTAAAGCTTAAGCAAGCAATGAAGACTTAATCTCGTTTAGGTCATCCGGTAGGGATTGCGGTTGAAGCCTTTCACCCATAGGAAAGCCATTACCTCACCCTCACTAAACACTACCCTTTCATTTCAAGATCGGCGTGTTTTGAAACCCGGTTTAGCCATTATTTTTGCTCCTTACTGAGAAAAGTCTAAGCAGGCCCAAGAAGTTAACTTCGAGAGTCGGCGATGCGCAAAATATCTCAAGCCATGAAGGAAGGACAAAGATAATCCTCAACTCCTCAGGAAGCTTTCCAAGTAAAAAAAAGAAAAGAAAAAAGAGCTCAAGCAAAAGAAGCTTCAAAAAAAAAAAAGAAGGACTGTCGATCCTCACAATTCAGTGAAAGTCCCCGACTCCTCAAAAAGCTCTCCAATGATAAAAAAAAGGAGCCTGAATTCTCGAAGATTCGCAAAAGTTCCCGATAGCTTGGACTCCCTCTCACCATTTCCTTAACCAATCCCAAGACATCCTCTCGCTTTTAGAGGATATCCCCGTTACCATTATCCTCGCCTTTGGCCAAAATCAAAATTTGACCTCTCATTCTTAGAGGCAATCAATCTTCCCCGCCATAGATTTCCCAAACACATCCCTAAAAGCCAACCTCTTATCTTTAGAGGTTCAGGCCAAGAAAGGCCCACCGACCTCTCATCTTAAGAGGTCACAACTTTCCAAATCACCCGATGGCCGATCGAAGCCCGAAACCCCTACAGCCCCACGGATAGTAATTGCATTCCAGTATCTTCAGGAGCTAAATAAAATTAATGCTTCATTGCTTGCTTAAATTGGAGTCAAATCCATCTTGGCTCAAATGATCAAAGATTGTGCAAATTCAAGTCTGATTCATTCGACATTTCATGTGAGCATATTTCATTTCTCCTCCACAAACACTTGCCGTGGATGTCCCACTGGGGCTTCACATCCGTGTCTTTCATGGACACTCTAAGGGGATATGTTATTCGAATCTCCAATCCTCAAATTCCAAAAAGAACCTCAAAGTCATGAATTTTCATACTCATTCTCTCTTCATTCGGGATAAGCCCGAACTACGGCGACCTGAGCTCTTCATAATGAAGGGAACGTAGGCAACCAGAAATGGTCCGGTCGAAATCACAAACAAATTCCAAAAAAAAAAATCCGTTCTCATCAAGGATTGTCCCTATACACTTTCCGCCCTTCCGAGCTTGATTCTCGATATCAGTTGGTTTTCTCCCTGTGATTAATCAAAATATTTGTTCATATCAGATTTAGGGGTTGAATAACCCGAACATTAACAAAGGGTTTTAAGTAGCCTTGTGATCATCACGAATAAAACAAGTTTTCAAGTGTCTCGACAAGTCTTCTCTCTCTCCATCATAGGGAAATAGAGCCAAACACTGTCTTTCTGTCAGCAGGGGCTTCCATACACTTTTCCACACCTTGTGATGCTTATACTCTCTCAAAAGAGTCAAACCAAAAGCGAGAGTGTCATACACAAATTCGGGAGAAATTCCCACCTTTCAAAAGATATGACCCTGCACGTAAACATTTCGAGTCTTGTCCAAGAATCGGTTGACTAAGGTCTCGAAAAGATGGGTGCCTCCTCGTTAGACTACTCGAATTTCTTCACGTTGGGGCTTTGCTAAGCGGTTCTCCCAGTTCTCCGTATCGCCTCTTCAAGCCGGGGCTTATATAGTCGTCTTTGGGTCCACATTGGGTTCTTCACTGCAAGATAGATTCGATCTTCATCGATTATTTTCGTGGATTGCTTTGTATTACCAATCGATTGGGGCTGCTAATTGTGTCGAAATCACAACGAGGTTATAAGATTGGGGCTTCGCCAAGTCACTTCTTCGAAATCTGGACTTTGCCAAGCCGGTCCTCCGGACTCGAATTTTATCAAGTCACAAGAAAGGTCTAGTCACATCAACAAACTAGATTTTCACTTCGTAACTTGGTACATAGCAGCTTCCTGTAGCGTCGGAGTCTAAGATCTGGGTTTCACCCGGCATTAACAATTCCATCAAGTCATTCTCCGAACAAGGTTTCGGCCAAGTCACGGCTCACCCAAATGAAAGAAGTTTCACTCATATCAACGTGCCCTAGAGCTCGTCAAAGACGCCTTCAAATGACCAAAATTGAGAGGAAAAATTCCAAACAAGACCCGGGATCCGAATCCAATCTCATCAAGATTGAGGTCCATGTGATACTGTTAACAAAACCTCATCAACAACCACCGTTTAAATCGTAATCGAGGGCTCTCACCTCCCCCACTTGCTCAAAATCTATTCCAAACAGTCTCCAGACACATACATCCCAATGCATCCCCTCTCATCACCATGCATCCCCACAAAAATATCCCAAGGACTCATGTAGCATGCACAAAACTTGAATCAATAGGAAAAATCCTAAGTGATTGAAGATCATAAATCATAATTTCGCCAAAAGCTTAGGCTAAGTGCATCTTCGAAAGCAAGTAAATGCATCATCTCGCGAACACATGCAAAGTGATATTGTCATAATCATTCGATTCTATGCATGCATCCGTCATCATGAATGTCATATATACATCTTCCTCTCTACTAACCAATGGGGATTCGAACGTGAAAGACCATTTTCCTTCGCTATTGAGACTTACCCTCAACAAGGAAGATATATACCAAAGTCCAAAATCAATGGTTTCAACAAAATCGCAAGAAATCAAATGCCCGTTTTCGACAAGAGATGATTCCGGGCAAAACATGTGCAGATCACCTCCGGTGTCTACAAATCGGTCGAGACGCCAAGTTCTCAAATACAGTTCGGTCGAGAGACGCCAAGTTCTCAAATACGGTTCGGTCAGAGACGCCAAGTTCTCAAATACAGTTCGGTCAGAGACGCCAAGTTCTCAAATACAGTACGGTCAGGGACGCCAAGTTCTCAAATACAGTACGGTCAGAGATGCCAAGTTCTCAAATACAGTACGGTCAGAGACGCCAAGTTCTCAAATACAGTACGGTCAGAGACGCCAAGTTCTCAAATACAATTCGGTCAGAGACGCCAAGTTCTCAAATACAGTACGGTCAGAGACGCCAAGTTCTCAAATACAGTACGGTCAGAGATGCCAAGTTCTCAAATGCAAATCGGTCAGAGACGCCAAGTTCTCAAATACAAATCGGTCAGAGACGCCAAGTTCTCAAATACAATTCGGTTAGAGATGCCAAGTTCTCAAATGCAAATCGGTCAGAGACACCAAGTTCTCAAAAGCAAGAAGTCCCAATGTGAAGACAAGTTCAACAACTTCTACAAGGTTAACGATCACCAGCAAGATGCAGACTCAACCAAACTCCTCCTTCAGGTCAAAATGCCTCCAAAGACAGAAATCGTCGGCGAAACCGTCCCACGAACGGCAACCCAACAACTCTTCATCAACATCGCCCGTAGCCTCACCCTTCCGGCAGCCTACAGTAAGCACAAAGACGGTATGAAAGCATATCTTAGTCAACTACTTTTCTAAAAGAACATTATCATCAAATCTTAGGGTGACTTCCCAAAAATAGTCAAATCTTAGGGTGACTTCCCAAAATAGTCAAACCTCGGGTGACTCCCAAATACCGTCAAACCATCAAAGACCATCCGAGTTTTCGAACTACGTTCGGCTTGATTCCCACTCTCGGGATACGTAGGTAGCCTACCTTAGGTCCAGCCACTTGACCTACACGGTCACCCTTTTCCCCGATGATCATCGTAAGCTCTAATCTTCCCCTGCGAGAACGCCCTCAAACAGTCTCCCTCAGATACAAAACCTCGACTTAGGATCAAACTCCTGAACTAGGTCCCCATTTAGGTTCATACTCCTGAACTAGGTCCCCATTTAGGTTCATACTCCTGAACTAGGTCCCCACTTAGGTTTATACTCCTGAACTAGGTCCCCATTTAGGTTCATACTCCTGAACTGAATTCTCATTTAGGTTCATACTTCTAAACCTCAGCTTAGGTTCATCCCCGACGAAAGTTAACGGAATTTCGATCCCTTCAAATGAAGTCCACCAAAAGACTGTCTATCCCCTCGGAGTCTGTCCCCAACGAAAGGATACAAACATCGAAGGAAATCATTTCAAAACAAATTGATACCTCCAGATCACTCTTCATCAAGGTTCAAGGCACCTAAAATGCCATCATCAAGGTTCAAGGCACCTAAGACGCCATCATCAAGGTTTGAGGCACCTAAGACGCCATCATCAAGGTTCGAGGCACCTAAGACGCCATCATCATTAAGGTTCGAGGCACCTAAGACGCCATCATCATCAAGGTTCGAGGCACCTAAGACGCCATCATCAAGGTTTGAGGCACCTAAGATGCCATCGTCAAGGTTCAAGGCACCTAAGATGCCATCATTAAGGTTTGAGGCACCTAAAACGCTATCACACACAACACGAGGAAAGCAACCATCCCCTAAAAACCGAAACCATTACCAGGGCGACTTCCCCAAAATAGTCAAAATCATAGGGCGACTTCCCCAAAATAGTCAAATCTTAGGGTGACTTCCCAAAAATAGTCAGATCTTAGGGCGACTTCCCAAAAATAGTCAGATCATAGGGCGACTTCCCAAAAATAGTCAAACCATAGGGCGACTTCCCAAAAATAGTCAAACCATAGGGTGACTTCCCAAAAATAGTCAGATCATAGGGTGACTTCCCCAAAATAGTCAAACCATAGGGCGACTTCCCAAAAATAGTCAGATCATAGGGCGACTTCCCCAAAATAGTCAAATCATAGGGCGACTTTCCAAAAATAGTCTAATCTTAGGGTGACTTCCCCAAAATAGTCAAACCATAGGGCGACTTCCCAAAAATAGTCAGATCATAGGGCGACTTCCCCAAAATAGTCAAATCATAGGGAGACTTCCCAAAAATAGTCTAATCTTAGGGTGACTTCCCCAAAATAGTCAAACCATAGGGCGACTTCCCCAAAATAGTCAAATCATAGGGCGATTTCCCTAAAATAGTAAAATCATAGGGCGACTTCCCAAAAATAGTCAAAATCATAGGGCGACTTCCCCAAAATAGTCAAGTCATAGGTTGACATCCTAAAACAAATACCTGTGGTCGACGACTGAAGATAGTCGAAAAACCCGAACTACGGCCGGCTTGATTCCTCTTAAGGATACGTAGGTAGCCTATTAAATAGGTTCAGCCACTCGATCACTTGATCATCCTGTCAAATATGGAGCCTTACTCTTATCGACGACCCCGCTTCCTTCGAAAGCACCGTCGCCGAGGGGCTACTGTAAGTGCTCCAATTTGAGCTTGTTAGTATTTTCGTTAGAAAATTAACGAAAGTTATAACATTTCTAACAATTCCTAACATTCCTAACATTTCTAACCAAGTAAGGGTAGATTAGGGATTGCCCAAAAAGGATAAACCAAAGAAAGAATCTCAAAAAGCAAAAGAAATTAGAAAAATCCGAATTGGGCAAGTTGAAAAACATAAACCAGCTGGATTTTTGAATTTTATTCTTCTGTCCAAAGCCTGGAGCTGCATTTAATGAACAGTGCACGTTTACAATCCTATCCGCGCGGACATGTTTGACATTTCCAGAGGCCTATAAATTGAACCCTCCTCTCTCAGTCTACACAACAAAAATCACTCACAGCAACAGCACACTGGCGAAAAATAGAGAGAAAACAGTGGGAATTCACTTGAATTGCCACCATTTTCTCTCCAATCTTTCCCAAATCTCACTCACTCACAAACACTTCAAAACACTCTCATACATACTCTCATACATACACCAATCCAAGCTCAAATCACCCCTTAGGAGGAGGATTAGAGAGAAAACATAGAGGACTTCATTGTTATCTACTTGTTTTCTCTTTAACCAACTCAAATCATCAACCCTAAACACTTTCAAGCCCTAAACACATTCAAGCCTTTGAATCCATTCAAACACAAAACACAAGGAAGATAGGTATAACCTCCCTCTCCTTACCCTAAAATTCATCCATGCATGCATTTTCAAACTCCAAAATGTAGTTTGTTCACCTTCTTTTCTTAGATCCAAGAAGATCACCATGGAAGCTCATCTCCATGGATGATCTTCTACAAGGATCAACATTATTTTCAAAGTGTTCTTACTTACTTGCAAAGAAAACACATTTTCAAAACCCTAAAAATCATTTTCATACATTTAAATCTCTTTTTCAAAGGATAAAATTCCCCTTCCCAAGCAAATGAAGTGCTTAGTCCTAATGTACCCCAAGGATGGTTTGATATAGTTGATTCACCACTAAAATGTCAAGTTATCACTAATCAAAACCTAGGGAAATGGGGACAAGTATGGATGCAAAACCCCCTTTAAAATCATGTTTTCCTTCTTGAGAAGTTGCTGTCCAGTAGCAATTTTCTAAGACCCCAGTCCATGGTCTAATTTTTTGGACACAGATAAACTTTGAATTTGGTGTTGAATACAGAATACTTTTTGTAGCAAACATCCAGATATTTCCAGAAATATTTTTACTTTATTTTTTGCGTGAGTAAAACTCCTTTTTTCAAATTTTCTTTTAAAGGTCAGTTCATCAGTCTCTGGAAATCCAGATTTCATATCTGAGATTTCCAGAGGGTTTTAGGTCCTCAAATCATCTCCAAAATGAAAAGTTCTTTTATAGAAACCTTATTTAAGGTGCTTTGAACATTTTTCATTCTCGGACTTTTCCCAGATTCTGGAGTTTTCAAACCTTAAAGTCCATTTCAAAATCAAGTGTCCACTGCCTTCTTCATTCTGGCAAAAATGGTTTCCAATTTCCAAAAATCTTTTGAGTACCAAAACTCAACCCAAAAATCACACCAAAAATCAGGGGATCAGTTTAAAGTCTTAAAAAGAGTTCCCAATTTTTACTTTCCTCAGTTTCAACTCATTTTGGCCAAAGTAACACACACACACACACACACACAAATAAATGATTTTGAATGTTTGGAAGACTCGTTTTACGAGGCATTCCGGGTGCACACTAACGTCCTTCCCGGCGTGTAACATGACCTCCGAACCCAAATCTCTAATCTCGGGCATTTTTCAAAGTTTTGGCCCTTAAAACAAAAATGGCGTGGCGACTCCGTTTGATTTCAAAAAATCGGGTACATCACAAAGCCCCCGTGTCGACTAAGAGTCTGCTCGTCGTACATCCGTCGATAAGACCTGGGATGACGAGAACTTGCTCTCTAGCCGCCATATTAGTTGCCAACTCATGGGGGTAGAAGCTGATCACCTCATCTCTGACATCTCTCCTTGGAGGCACATGTGGGGCTTTGTTGAGTTGAAAGATTTTATGTTTGATGGCTGTGTTGCTGGCTTGCTCTGTGATGACCCCCAAGTTTAATCTGGGTTGCCTTGGTCCCTGATGTCCACCTGCTGGTTGCTCGCCTCCACCAGCTTGAGGCCTTTTGACATAAGCGTCGAGTCTTCCCTGGTCGACCATTCTCTGGATGATACGCTTCAGGCCTAAGCAATCTTCTGTGAGATGACCCGTATCTTTATGGTAATCGCAGTATTTGCTATTGTCCCTTCTAAACTTGTTGCCTGGGTTCATTGGGGCTGGTGGGGCCAACTCGACCGCATTCATTATTTCTGTTCGACTCACCGTCAGGGGAGTGAAAACTTCGGGCACCTTCTCCGTCGCCACGATCTTTGTTCTTTCCATTCTTGTTGTTTCCCCCATTTTTGGCTGAGTCCTTCTTATCATCAGCGACCTCGACCTTGGGGCCTTTCCCATTCTTCTTTTCTTTCCTTTCCTCGGCTAATGCCACATTGTAAGCCTTTTCGAACAACTCATGTCGAGTGGTGACAGTACGAACCGTCAGTTCATAATCCATGTCTTCCGAGGAAATGCCATTCCGGAAGCAATTGATCACCTCCCTGTCAGTGAGATCCTCCTCAATCTTGTCAACCATTTCTTTAAACTTGGTGTAGTAGCTCATGGAGCTTTCATTCTTCCCTTGCACCAAGTTGTTTAAGTCGGCGACAGTCACTTTCCGAGCTCCAGCAGTCGAGAAGCGCTCTAGGAATTTTGTCCTCAAACTCATCCAGGAGGAGATGCTACCAGCTGCCAAACCATTGAACCACGTTAGGGCTGCCCCTGTGAGTGTGCTTATAAGGGCTTTTCACATATTGTCATCCTCATTGGCGACAAAGCACATCGTAGCTTCTAGGTGTGCCACGTGGCTCTTTGCATTGGTAGCCCCTGAGTACTTCTCCAGAAGTGGCAATCTGAAACCAGCAGGAGGTCGACTGTCAATCAAGTCCTTGGATAAGGGCCGAAGAGCAAAGTCAATTTGTTCGACCTTTCCAGTATCATTTTTCTTTTCTGCCTCCCATTGCTCAAACTTCCTCTTCCATTGGAGCCACTCCCTAGCATCAGGTATGTCTTCTCCAGCAGGGGGAACATCATTCGACCTCTGACCTTCACTTCTGGGGGGAGTTACCTGCCTGCTTCTCCTATCTCTGTGAGAAGGTGCCCTTTCTGATCGAACTGGAGACCTATGCCTGTCATCTCTTGGTGGCGACCTGCGCCTTTCATCTCTGAGAGGCGACCTGCGCCTATCATCTCTGAGTGGCGACCTGCGCCTTTCCTCCCTTATAGGCGACCTGCGCCCATTCCTCCCCCTGTGGGATTGAGACCTCTCTGTCCTGGCTGGTGATCTACGCCTACTTCGATTTGCCTCTAGCTGCGTCCTCAGGTCCGACTGTGCCTCCTGCTCCCTGTTCCTAGTGAGACTAGCTCTTAGGTCGTCACATGGGAACGTGAATGGGTGATTGAGGTCGAACCACCATCCTTTGATCAACGTTCTGACCCACAGTTTCGTTTGGTCTGGTTCTCTTGGCACGCTCCCTATTAGAGATTTGAGATGGAGCCACTCTCTCAGACCTTCTATCCGCCTGCTCCGCCTCCTCCTTTGCCAATAACTCAGCCAGAATCTGAGCTCGCTCCATCAGCATTTCCTTTCTACTCAATGAATTGGATGAGGTACCTGCCCTGTTTCCAATATTCATTTGTCCAGTTGGACGCTTTGGAGGAGGTGGAACTCCTTGTCCCTCCATAGGACGCTTTTCTCTCCTTGCATCTGGCAATCCTCTGCCATCAGCTACACTGTTTGAGCGTGTTGCCCTAGCATGATGACGAAGAGGAGGAGGAGGAGGAGGAGGCAAATCTGCATTCACATTGGTAGTAGCGTTGGTGTTGGCATTCACTTCATTGAATTCATCAGAAGCCTCTGCAACATGCCCGTCTGGGGTTACCATGATTGTGGATTGAAGAAAACTTCAAGGTCAAGCTATGCACTCTTTCCCGGCAATGGAACCAAACTGATGCCGCAGGAAATGTGCTTATCAATCTTCCTCCACGTGGCAGGACTGATCACCTGGCTCCTTGACCTGAAATCAGAACCCACGACTAGCCGGATGTGTCTCCGGCTTAGACCCTCGAGCGTGAGAGTAAGTATTTGATGATTGGAGAGCTAAAATGTATTGAATAATGGAATTCTGATAACAAAATAGCAGTTACCTTTGCACCGTGGGTAGTGATGAAGTATTTATAGGTGATGACCGTTGTATTTTTGGTGGTGCTACATGAGCTTCGAGATTTTAGCGACAGTTATTAGTAATGTGAATGTGCCTGTAACGGTCCCTGATTTATAGGGATGCGGTTATAGGAGTAATTCAAACATGTGTGCCTGAAAATGTTAAGTCGACACTTGTTGATTAGGTTGAGGTCGCCATTTGAGGAATGGCCGACCTGACTGGCGGGTAGAGCATGGATCGTACCCGTATTAGAACTTGGATCTTAAGGTCGGACTAAGTTAGGTCGGGACCTGGTAGGTCGGACAATGAACTTAGTCGACTGATACATGAGATGGGCTTTGGGCCATGTACTGATTGGGCCTAGCCCACTGGATATGCTGAGGCAATAGTTGCTTTGAGGATTGGGCTTTACTTGCTTGGACCAACTCGCTACTTTTGGTATGTTCAAGGTTATTTCTCTTTGTACATGTCACATGAGCCACGGGCTGACTCTTTTGCGGGAAGGCAATGTGAGAGGGATTTTATGTAGGTAAGAATGTGTTGGGGATGTGTTTGGATGTATGTGTTTGGGAACTGTTTGAGACAAGTTTCGAGCAGGTGAGGTTGTATCCCTTTGGTGCGAACTGAACTGCTGTTGTTGCTGAGATGTTGTTAATGCTGCCAAAAGGTATCATGTGGACCAGAATTCCCTCTTGGGATGAGATCGGATTTAAACCTCGGGTCTTGATTAAAGTTCCTTTCTCAAACTTTGGCACTTGAAGCTGATGCTGACAGGCTCTAGAACCAAAGATTAAAGCAATCTATCAAGATAAATGAACCCTTTAGTTTGGGTTTATTATGGTTTGACAAAGCCCATGTCCAGAGAATGACTTGGCGAAACATTGGTATGGGGGAGAACCTGATTCTGAACCTTATATACAGAAAAGCTGATATATAATAAGCCCTAAAACTAAAATTCCAAAACAATTGTCAAAGTGACCAAACCTCTCTTATGAGGATAGATGTGACTTAGCGAAGCCCCCGGTCTAAGGGAAAAGCTTTGCAAAGCCCCAGGTTCTATTAAAGCGAGGAAAGATCCCTTCATTGGCAAAGCCCCAGCTTGAAGAGATGACTTGGTAGAGCTTCGATTGATGGTCTGATCCAAGATAACGGCGAAGCACCAAACTGACTAGTCATCCAAAGAGAGAGTCGTGTTTGAAGCGACCTCAAGGAATCCATGAACAGAACTTTCTCCAAATGACTTGTGAAGCCCTCGACTTGACAAAGTATCATGGGTAAGGCCCTAATGAATTGATTATAAAACCAAACTGGTTGGTCAACCATGACAGATTCCAAAATGCACTTAATCCATCCCTAATCCGTTGAAGCATTGCATTACGAAGTGTGAAACCCATCATGGATTCCAAAAAAGATTCTCATTCTGGTTGGTGCAAAGGGGTCTTGTAGATTCGACTTCCAATGTTGGACTTAAAGTCATGTTTAAGCCCCGATCTTGATTACAATCTCATTCTCGAACTTGGACACCAAAGAATTTGCTCGTGGCAGGCTTTCAACAAACAAAACTTCCCTTGGCAAAGCCCCGGTTTGATGAACTGAGTAGGCGAAGTCTAGATTTTGAAGAAGTGACTTGGTGAAGCCCCCAATCTTATGACCTAGCAAAATCCCAATCTGATTGGTACTGCAAAAGTGATCCTGAAGTCAATCTGACAAAGACTGAATCCATCTCGAACATAGTGAAGAACCCGATGCGGACCCAAAAATGACTAGAGAAGCCCCAATCTAAAGAAATGGCTTGACGAAGCCCCACCTTGAAGAGTTTTAATGCAGCCCTAATGCAAATTGAATCATCATATAGCAAAAGAGGGAAACCCATCCTTTTATACTTACTTTCTTATTTTCTTTAGTCAATCAGTCACCCGCAAGAAGATGTAAAAGAAAAGAATTTTCGAAATTTATACATGTAGGAGCATATTTTTCGAAAGGTGGGAAAGAATCCCGATTTTGTGTTATTTTGATGGCCTCATTCGACGTAGGCACAAGAACTCGCTTTGGGTTTGACTCTTTTGAGAGAGTATAAGTGTAGAAAGGTTTGTAAAAGTGTATGGAAGCCCCTGCTGACAGAAAATCAGTGTTTAGCACTATTTTTCCTATAATGTAGAAAAAGAAGACTTGTCAAGACATCTGAAAACTTGTTTTATTTACAATGATCACAAGATTGCTTAAAACCCTTTATTAATGTTCAGGTTATTCAACCACTAATCTCGATATGAACAAACATTTTGATTAATAATGAGGAGAAAGTCGACCAATGTGAAGAAAGTTTGTGTATAGAAGAGGCCATTGATGAGACCGAATTTTCTGGAATTTGAATGTGTTTATGACCGGACCATTTCTGGTTGCCTACGTTCCCCTCATTATGAGGAGCTCAGGTCGTCGTAGTTCGGGCTGAACTGTGTTTGGCTTTGGGAAAGGGTATGAATATTTGTGGTTCCTTTGGTGAAAAGACTCGAATGAGAAGGTTGGATGATGAGGCACGGGCCTTGAGATGATTCCTTGACAAGTCATTTTGGACGGCTGCTTCAATTATTTCATTGCTTCTTGATCTTTGTCTTTCATCGGGGGAGAAAGAATTTGCATATAGCTTAAAGGCTTATGAAATGTTTCTGCCTTTGCTTTAATCGCTCCATTGTTATCGACAACTTCCGTTCTTCGAGCTTTAATTTTTGCCCATTTGTCAAGCTTCTGATTGGCGGTGCTGGATCCTTGGCCTCATTTTTTTTGAAGCTCCTGCTTGGGCTTTTTTGATGCACATGAGGGCGATGGCAAGCTCCTAGGTTTTTGTCGACATGGGGTCAATCTTTCGATGCTGAGTGACCTTTTGTTGTTCCTTGATGTTGTCGCCGTCGTTGACTTGGTCAAGGTGATGGTAGGGACATGATTTGGAAAGTGTGGCTTGATGGAGGCCTTTATGAGGTAAGGAAAGTGTATGGGGAGGATACTAGTTTGACTTTCTCACACCAATTAATTTAAATCTTAGTCATTTCGAGAGATTATTTGTTGAGCAATGCGAGTAATCATATAAAATAAAACCATTTCATTAAATATAATGCAGGTGTGCAAATAATGTCTTGAGTCTAGCTAGAAAAGAAAAGAAATACTTTTATAAATAGAAAGTTAAACATATTACTACAATGTCCAAGGAGGACTTGATTAAAAGTAAAGCACTAGAACCTACGAAGGTTGGCTGAGAGACTGTTTTATCTTTTTAATTTTTTGTAAGGATAGGTAGCCCCTAGTCTAGCTACTCTTTGTTGGTTAGACTGCCAGGGCACTTGAGCTTACCTTCGTCGATCAGCCCTTGGACTTCTTTCTTCAAAGTCAGACACTTGTCGGTCGTGTGACCATGATGATTGTGGTATTCACATAACTTGGTCCTATCAAGGTTACCTGGGTTCCTTGGCTCATAATTCTCGAGAGGTTTGATAAGACCTTGTCTTACCAAATCGTCAAAATTTTTGATCATTGGCATCCCGAAATCATCAAAATGACGTTTCTGACCTAGCACTTCTTGATTCGAGCATTTACCATTATGAACATGGCTTGTTGTTTTTGGCCCATTGAGGCTCTCAAGCTTCCTATCTCTAATTGGTGCTTGGATTGCAGGTCTTAAGATTGTGCCGCCATTTGACGAAGGAGGAGATTTAGTCTAGGGGGGCTTGTTTGAGTATAGAACGTAGTAATCGAATTCTCTCGAGGGTTCCCCGAGTGTCCCTACACTGGTATCTCCGGCCTCATATCTTTCTTTCAACTTCTGCTGGGAGGAGGATTTTCCTTTCCTCTAGGAAGAGTCTTCACTTATCCAGTCCTGAAACTCATCTTCTAAACAATCCGTACAGTCATAAACGTCAAAACAGATGTGTGACTTTGGCAAAGGAGTTGGGTCTGAGTTAGATGGCCCTGCTTCCCGCTCCATGACATTCATGTTGGCATTATTTGGGGAAAGATTGTTAGATGCACGTGGGCATTCAAGCATCCCATCTTCTATCAGCTTCTGGATCTCATGCCTCAAATAGTTGCAATCATAGGTGTCGCGTCCGTGGTACTGGTGGAAAGCGCAGTACTTGGTCTCGTCGTCCAGACGGATATTTGGGTTCTTGGGCTTCCAATTCTCCAGTGGCTTTATCAGCTTTTCTTTCACTAGTTCTTCCAGCATCTTGCTCAAAGGCATCCCCACATTGTCAGAATGAAGGGAGCGGTGTTTTGGGAGGCACTGTTATTCCTACGACTTGGATTTCCATTGTTCAGTTGGTTCCATTGTTGGATATGTCTAAGGGAGGCTGTGGCATTTTTTTCTTTGTGAGGAATCGATCTTTGAATTGGGTGCGATTCTTTGCTCGGTGCGATAATCTTGGGTTGTGTTTGAGGCTGGTTGTGTCTTCAGGCCTTTCTCAAGCTTAGAACTGGCATTGGCCAAGCAAGTTCCGGCGCAAGTTGTCCTATCAGATTCTTTCACTTCGGGCATTTGAATTTTGCACGGAAGAATCACTTCTTTGCCTGGTTCGACATCTTGGGTCGAGGGAGTACTGGTACTCATCATGATATCAAGCTTTTCTTGCATTCGTTTCATTTGCTCCATCAATATTGCCACATGGGGATCAACGGGAACTCGCGAGTTACTGGAACTCGCAATACGAATTTTATCAGTAGAGGGAACCACAGTAGGAGGTCGGTGAAACTGACAGGTGAATTCACTAAGTCCGGCAGGCAGCAACGGAAAACTTGAGGCATACAGATTTTCTTTTAGCAACCCATTATCGTATTCGGGTGGGTATAGGGGCTTCAGAACATAGCCACATGGCTCAAACTGATTATGTGAAGCTTGAGCATAAACTGGCAGGTACTGCTGAAACTAAGAAACAGGTGTGGCTGTAGCATTTATCCGTTGTTGATGATGAATGAAGCCCGATCCGTTCTGAGGAGCTGAGGATGATGGAGCCCTGATGGCCTGAGATACTGGGAGGAACTGAAGGGCAGTAGTCCTTGGTGGTAGATCATATGTTGAAGGAGGAGGGAATTAGTTGTAGGATGGAGGGGTGGAAGTCACTGTTTCTGGAGTCTCATCTTCAATCATGGCCAGAGAACCATTTGCCTCAACTATTACCTGAACCCCATGGCGGCGGAGAGCATCGATGATCATGGCTTGTTGCTCTTCATGAACCTTATGGCTGTTTTCCAAGGCGAAGGCTAACTCTTCCTCTCTAGTCATCGGATTTCCCATACCACCACTATTTTCTGTCATATCTGCCATTCTAAACCACTGAGTAGACGAAACTGATGATTTTGATGAACTGTTTGAGCCTGAGATTTCTACACTGAAAAGCCGCTGACCCGGTATTCTCATCCACTTCTCTCTCGCTGCGGAAAAGGGATAGGCAAGGTTTAGACTCGGGGGTGGGTGTTTAGGCTGAAGGCTCAAGTAACATGCAGTTAAGAATCTTCAAGTTTACTTAAAACAGTGTCTTTTTTATTATCCCTATTTGGTTGGAAAAGGTTGCCCTTCTTTTTAGCAACTAACTCTAGATCCTAGTGTAGACACCCCATTCTGAACCCATCGGATCACATTTATACCGCTCTAAGTCTCGCTTTGAGTCAAGAAGTAGAAATCCACCATTTCGTCATGTTTCGTTAAGTTTTGACTAACCACCGTTAGTTTGGGACTAAACTGCATACGAGATAACGAGGGAAGGGCAGAATTGTCCACTGACTGCCTTATCTCGCACGGAATGGCGTGTCTCGCGCGAGATAAAGGTGTTCTGCAGAATGCATATGGTAGTTTCCTCGTCGATTTCAACCTCTTTTCGGGATAAAACTTCATCCATCCGTCCAACCAATGAATTTTGGAGTTTGGAACCTTCTCAAGGTGTTTGATCTCATCTTCAACACCTCTCCAACACCTATAAATACTTGGTGACTTCCAGTATTTCAGAGGTCGACAATCCCAAGAAAATCCCCCTACATTTACTGGTTTCTCTCCTTGAAAGATTCTTGTAAATCACCCCTAAAATCACCTAAAAGTTTGTTTATCAACCTTGTTGATAAACAAACATCAAGATCCGAATCAAGGACTGAGGCGAAGCTCTGTCCGTGTCAAGATTCGACTCTAAACTTGAGTCGAAACTCTGCCCGAATCACCTCACGCAAGGTAACCTCTATCTCCTTTCTAATCGATTGTTAGAGTGGTATAAATACATAGAATATAGGATCGGCCTAGAGCCGCCCTAAATCATGGGGATGGTCGCGAAGCAATCGATCCTACATTCCGTTTAACCCCGTTAAATGGACCTTTATTTTGTTTTTTATTTGAAATCTTCTTCTTTTTGAAAACCTCTCTTTTCTTTAGCAAGACCGATCTCCGGATTGGGTTGAATGGGTGCTCCTTGACCTTCCCATTCCATAACCTAAGCCCCGAACCCAAAATCTCTTTCAAAAAATGATTTTTCTATGTTTCCAAACGAATAATATAGGTGGCAACTCAAAAGATGTTCGAAAAAGGGTAAAAGAAATCCGCGCATCGCTACAGTGGCGACTCCACTGAGGACAATTAATTAATAGGCTTAAACTTGCGTCAAAATTAAAAGAGAGGTTTTCAAAAAAAATAATAAATAAAATTCGTTTTTTTTTGCTCCAGATCATGCGTATCTCGCACGAGATATCTTGTCCCGCTCGAGATATCCCTTCAGCAATCTGGTGTCTTCTGGTTTTCCCTGTTCATCTCGAAGTCCAAGACAAGAGTCGAGCACGCAAGGGGGATCCCAGAATTCATTATCTGCAGAGTTCCCTCATCTTAAGGCCTCCCTTAAGATGTCGAACTCGAATCTGTATTTTAGTTTAAATAACTGATTGTTATTTATAAACTGCGTGTGATTGGATTTTATTTTATTAAAGTCCGGTCATTGGGAATTCGGGAGTTGTAATTAATTTATTCATCTCTCTCTCTCTCATTATTTGGAACTACGATGGCCTGAGTCTTCCTAAATTGGGAGAAACGTAGGCAACCAATTGGTGCGGCCACTATTTATTTTTTTTTCTTTTTTTCAAAAAAAAATCTCTATTTTTTATCTATCACCTAGATTGACTATCACACACGCGCACTCATGATATATCTGTCATTGCACTGCATACCCTCTATAAACCCGGGACCCACACTAAGGACGGATGACGGTAACCACCTAGTCGCCGGTCTCTCCGAAGTTGGATCATCCCACTCCGCGTATTCAATCCACCTAGATTGTCATATCGCGGGGAGCCTAGCCTTCCAGCCCTGCATCGCCACATTTTCATGTAGATTGTCTTTTTAGGATCACTCCGTGACTGGTTGGTTTGACTTGGTGATCTTTTCTTGTTTTTGACCAAAATAAAGCCATGTAAAATTGACAATAAAGAAGGACTCGGAAAAGTCCCTCGGAAAAGTCCCTTCGGAATGACCCTTTCGGAAGTCCCTTTAAAAGAAAAAAAATATAATATATATCCTTCAAAAACAATCTTACATGGCTTTGTTTTACAAAAATCGGATTGATTGCTTAGTCGTTAGGTTCTGATAAAGGCCTTAGAAACCCCTCAAAACGGATTCTCCGTTCCGACCAAAAATTAGGTCTAATAAAAATCGACTTTTCGTGTGATTGTCTCGTGCGTGACTACATGTCTCGCGCGAGATATGGCCCCTGTTTCCTGTGTTTGAGCCTAAACCATTTAAGCCTGCTTCCGACTCGTTGGGGCTAGATATGATCCTGACGTCATCTCTGCATCTCTTCTGTCAGTTTTCCGAAGCTACTCATTCTCAGGACTCCCAACACAATGTCTACGGTAAAGTACTTCGTCACTAAGAAAGACCTTGAACAACAAACTCTGCAAGAGTTGACCAAGTCCCTTGTCGCTAAAATGGAACATGTGGAAGGTTGGAGAGAAGCCTTCGATTTACCTTCCACCCGCATTGCTAGAGATTTCCGCAAGATGGAAAGTCACTTCGACGACGGCAATCATCTCGTGCAAGAAGAGCTAAGTGACATCAAGGCTCAACTCGCCAAAGCCTTGCAGCAAATTGATGACAACGATGCATGGCACAACTTAGAAGAATCCATCCAAGCTGACAAAACAAAGATGCTGATTGAAGAACTCGAAGAAGTCAAAAGCGAACTCGAGTCTATGACCCAAAAGTGTAGCGCCCTCGAAGCCCACATTGAAGATGACATTGATGAGAGGGTCAAGTATTGCCTCAATACTCTACCGTGACCTCAAGGAACAAATGGAAGCAGAATATCTGTCTCGCCACAACATCTTTGAGCAACACTACGAGAACCATATTCGAGACCTCCATAATCAAATGGCTAAGCGAAGGAAGGGTAGGATCTTCTCCGACATTGGAAGGATCTCTCTCGGTCATCTCTTCGTAAGTCTTCACAAGGATGGAATGATGAACCCAATGGAAGGTTACCAACCCAAGAGGGAAGGTCGAGCTCCCACACCTCTACCGCTACTACCATCAATGCCATGGCCACCATACCGATGATTGCTTTCAATTTGAAGAATGCGGTCCAAGACTTAATTGACAACGACACCATCGAGTTTGTCCAAGCGGTGGCATAGTTTGGATGAATTCAAGAAAATGAGGGATCTCTTTCTTTCTCAGTTATTTACTTTTATTTGCAAAAGAAACGATTGGTAGTCTAGTCTAGTTTGGGTACTTGCCTAAAATTCTCATTTGTGGGCAAGAGTATCAAGTTTGATTTTCAATAATAGTTAGTCCGTATTTTTCCTTTCACTCCTGATTACTTATTTCAATCAAGAAAGAAAGCACCGTGAATGTCATAGAAACTTGTAACAAAAACGATTACTCCAAGGCACTTCGGTTTTCTGGAAACCTTCCTGTTTGGAGAATGATGCAAGCAAAAGGATACTTTCCCGGCTTGGGACTTGGAAAACACTTGCAAGGGATAACAAAACCTCCACAGGTTCCTCGACCACACACAAAGCATGGCCTAGGATACATCATTTCCATCCACGATGGAGATGACAAAGAAGAGTGGGACTTCACTCAAGTCAAGTGGGAAGGAACCGCGTACAAAGGCCACAATGACCCAAAGGTCAAAGATTGCAACCTCGAGCCATATCGAAAGACACTCAATGGATACTTCGTCCGGAAAGGGGGAAAGCATCCCCTACTTTATCTTTTCAGAACCATAGACTGACGATAAAGGAAAGCGCCAACCAGGCTTTGAAATCTTCAGCGACTGCGATGCTTCACCGTATGAAATGTAACTCCGTCCCGCTAATCCCTAAAGATTTGTGGGGCACGAAGGCGTAAAATGACCAAAGCAAATGGGACTTTGTGTTGGGAGAAGACATGCTGCGACAGTTTGAAGACTCCGTGTTGCTAAGACAAATGCATCCATGCAATCTCCAAGGGGGACGCTCCAACTATTGATTACACAAAGCTAATACAGAAATGTGATGAGCCAATTCTAAACTGGCACGTCACCGGAGGACCAGTTGTTGACGAAGACTTCATGATCAAAGAGCTTGGTTGCACTCCCCATCCCCGCAGGAAGATAGGCCCTGTAACTTTCACATTAGAATCAGGCTCCACCTCTGATGAACTCACTCAAGAGGAAATCGAGGCGGTGGCCGAACATGTATTCCCTTACTTCCTTAATGAAAACTTTGATCTTTCCGAGTACCCTGAGATTGCTAACATCGTGAATGATGAATTAACTAATAATAATCAATATAACGAACAAGTTAATAATGAATCATACGATGAGATAGATCAAGAAAACGAACAAATTTTAAAAGAATTAGCAAAGCAAGTAGGTCGTTGTGGAAAGAATGGCCCTGTTGACAACGAGGAAATGCAAACGGTTAATCTCGGGACAACAGAAGACCCCAGAGAAACAAAGATCGGCAGCTTCTTCAAGGGGGAAGACAGAGAAACCTTGACGCAGCTCCTCAGAGAATATGTCGATGTCTTCGCTTGGTCCTACAAAGATATGCCTGGGTTAAATCAGTCGATTGTAGAACACAAGATACCACTGCTACCCAACGCCAAACCAGTCAAACATAAACTGCAAAGAATCAAGCCGAAATGGTCAATGCAAGTAAAAGAGGAGATCATGAAACTCTTGAACATGGGGTTTATCAAAGTGATCGAGTATCCGTAATGGCTAGCAAACACGGTATAAGTAGCCAAGTCGAATGGGAAAATACGAGTCTGTGTCGATTTCAGAGACTTGAACAAGGCATCCCCTAAAGATGACTTCCCACTACCAAACATAGACATGTTGGTCGACGCCACAGCAGCATACGAAGTCCGCTCATTCGTCGATGGCTTCGCAGGGTATAACCAAATCCTCATGGCAGAGGAGGATCAGCACAAAACAGCATTCACCACACCTTGGGGGACGTTATGTTATACGGTCATGCCGTTTGGTCTCAAGAACGCTGGGGCTACTTACCAAAGGCTAGTCACGTCACTATTCCATGACATGATCCACAAGGAAATAGAGGTATACGTGGACGACATGATTGTCCACTCAAAAGGGACAGATGGTCAGCACTTCACAGATCTCAGAAAATTCTTCAATCGACTGAGACAACACAAGATGAGGCTCAACCCCGCAAAATGCTCATTCGGAGTGGTCAAAGGGAAAGTCTTAGGGTACATGGTCACCGAGCATGGCATAGAAGCAGACCCCGCCAAGATAAAAGCCATCATAGACATGCCTCCACCCATAACGCAGAAAGAAATAAAGGGATTTATGGGCAGACTCCAATACATCAGTCGATTCATCAATCAACTGACTACAATGTGCGATCCTATCTTCAAGCTACTTAAGAAAAACGCACCTCAAGAGTGGACCGAGGAATGTCAAGAAGCATTCGAGGAAGTTAAGCATTACTTAACTTCCCCACCCATCCTGGTTCCACCACACAAGGAAAAGCCCTTAAAGCTATACCTCACGGTTACTGACAACGCGCTAGGGGCTATGCTCGCTCAAGAACAGCCTGCTTCACACACAGAGAATGCCATCTACTTTGTCAGCCGCAGATTCCAAGGCAGCGAAATCAACTACTCTCCACTCGACAAATCTTGCGCTGCTCTTGTCTGGGTATCACAAAGACTAAAGCACTATATGGAAGCCTTCCCGGTTCGTCTCATTGCAAGAATGGATCCTTTGAAGTATATCCTAGACAAATCAAATTTTTCTTCGAGACTGGCTAAATGGTACTTCATGCTTGTGGGGTATGATATCACTTACGTCACTCAGAAATCCGTCAGGGGGAGTGTATTCGCAGATCAGTTGGCCGAATTCCCTTGCGACGAAGTGAAGGGGGAAGACCCGCGATTCCCTGATGAAGACATCATGAGTATAGCAGACGAAAATAAGTGGCAATTATTTTTCGATGGTGCAGCCAACAAGAGAGGGTTCGGCATTGGAATGTTGTTGGTAGACCCCGACGACATCTATACTCCACTGGCAATACGTCTTGACTTTGACGCCACCAACAACACCGCAAAATACGAAGCTTGCATCGCGGGGCTTGAGGCAGCTCTAGAGCGCAACGTGATTGAACTTGAGGTATTTGGGGACTCCTAGTTAATCATCAATCAGACACAGAAGAAGTGGAGGATCCAAGATCCAACCCTTCAAAGATACAATGCCCACCTCCAAGAGTTGGTGCAACAATTTTAGGATATCTCGTTCCACTATCTTCCTAGAGATAAAAACTGATTTGCAGATGCATTAGCTACACTCGCCTCCTTGGTGGAAATACCTAAAGGAAAGGCAGTCAAACCCT
The DNA here is from genome assembly GCA_022495995.1 of Adenophora triphylla var. japonica. Classification (NCBI taxonomy): domain Eukaryota; kingdom Viridiplantae; phylum Streptophyta; class Magnoliopsida; order Asterales; family Campanulaceae; genus Adenophora; species Adenophora triphylla. The sequence continues at coordinate 259,848 of JAFEMH010000887.1, read as the reverse complement.
TCAAAGTAACACGGCGCGCAACTCCTGCCTACTGCCCCATTATAGATCTCCATGACTGCAAAGACAAATGGTTATCCGAATGTGCCACCGTTGAGGACTCCGAAGAGAAATCGTGGTACCATAATATTTGGCATTTCATCCTAGATGGAACCATCCCACCTGAGACAGACCAGAAGACTTAGATCGCCCTTAAAAGGCTGGCAGCTAATTACGTCATCATCGCTGGCCGTCTATTCAAGAAACATTCCCAAGAAAACCTCCTTTATGCCACCGAAGAAGAGGCCCGAGAAATAATGGACCATGTTCATCAAGGTATATGTGGAACCCACATGAGCGGAAATATGCTCGCCAAAAAGATCATCAGACAAGGGTACTTTTGGCTAACCATGGAAGCCGACTGTACCAAAATGGTCAAGAAGTGCCATAAGTGTCAGATACACACCAACCTTCAGCACGCACCGCCTTCCTTACTGTACCCTATGACTTCTCCTTGGCCGTTCTCGACATGGGGGATTGATGTGATTGGAAAGGTCACACCCACAGGAGCCAATGGACACTGCTTCATCCTAGTAGCCATCGACTATTTCACTAAATGGGTCGAGGCTGCCTCCTACAAAGTTTTGAATGCCAGAAAGGTTGCAAAATTCATCAAACACAACATCATCTACCGATACGGGGTCCCGCAAGAGATGATATCCGATAATGGCTCGCACTTCGAGAAAGAAATCGATTGCCTCCTAACCGAGTACAAAATCATAAGGCACAAATCATCTCCTTATAGGCCTCAGACGAATGGAGCAGTTGAAGCCGAAAACAAGACAATCGAAACCATCATCAGAAAAATGGCAATCACTGGGAAAGATTGGCCCGACAAGTTACCCTTCGCACTGTGGGGATATCGCACATCAGTTCGAACAGCTACAGGAGAGACTCCCTATGCCCTCACATTCGGAATGGAGGCTGTCTTGCCAATAGAATTGGAAATACCATCACTGCGGGTTCTCCTAGAAAACCAAGTGAACGAAGTCGACTGGCTAGAAAGCAGATACGAGGAGTTAGCCCTGCTAGATGAAAGGAGGCTGAAAGCAGCCGAGCACACTCAAGCTTATCAAAGAAGAATGGCAAGAGCTTTCAACAAAAAGGTCAAGACAAGGAATATCAAAGTAGGCGACCTGGTTCTCCGTGAGCATCGTCCTGGACCTTTCAACCCGCTAGGCAAGTGGGGACCAAGATGGATAGGCCCCTTCATCGTAAAGAAGATATTCTCTAGGGGAGCCTTCAGCTGGTAGACTTAGACGGAGATCAGCTACCGAAACCAGTCAATATGGACAAACTCAAGAAATACTTCGCGTGACTTGGCCTCTTAAAAGAAAAATGCTCGTTAGGTTGAAAATCCCGAAGGGAACGGCCTAGGCAAAAATTAGAGCTTGCACAGAAAAGAAGCCCGCTAGATTGAAAACCCGAAAGGGCAGCCTAGGCAAAAGAAAGGATGTGCATAAAAAAAAAAAAAAAAAAAGAGGAGGCCTTGTCCCGCACGAGATTATCCCTCGGCCTGAAACCATGTTTTGTCCTTTTTTCTCTCGAAAATGAACTACGTTAGACCTGAGCCTCTTATTTAATTGCTGTAAAAGAGGAACGTAGGCAGCCTTCGGGTTCGGTCTAATCAAATAAATAAATCTAATCTTGTCCTTTTATTAACCAAATGCATTTTTTAATGACAAAAAGGAAATCCTAACCACAACGACTAATTTGCTAAGCTAACAATCTTGAATAAATAAATAATAAGATAAAACTATTGGTCTATCAAAGCAATCTCTTGGTACTCCTTAAAGCCTTTCATTTACTTGGTAGGCCGGCAGACATGATCACCACCGTCTTCGCGATCTCTCTTGCGCTTTGGGCCCTTCGAACATCCCTCGAGACGGGTAAAGACAGACTCTGAAAGCCTCTTGAAGACATTGGGCCTATCTAAAGCTTGCGTCTTTCCAGGCATACCCTTGCCTCGCCTCTCGTACCAATCCCCATCAAGAAAATCCTGGGTTGGATCGGTCCGTACATTAGTAGGATCAGACTGAGCCTCGCTCCTTCGCAAAATACTGCTAGCTACAAAGGAATCCCCTAACAGTGAAAGCCGCAGATCATCAATCTTCTCCACATTAGGGTGACTGGTATGGTGGAACCAATCCAAATACTTGTCAGATAAGAAGATGCTTGCATCAAAAGTTTGAAGGTTCGACCAGCGATCCCGATTAGTTCCTTCACCCCATGCTTGTGCTAGCACCTTCGTAAACTCTACACCGATATAAGACAACTCATGAGAGGCCCCTTCGAAAAGATAAGTGTCCTGCTGCTGACAAAACTGACGGAGCACCCGCTTGGGAAAATAAAAGGAGGAATCTCGCAAACCCGGGAGAACAACCCTATCAAAACCCTTGGTATTAGCAACATACTTGTTCAATCTCCAATAAGGTGGACACCAAATAATATCGGCAGTCACAGTCTTCGCAATCAGCTTGGCCCACTCATCCACCAAGAGATCCTTGATCAGTAACTTTCTCGTGTTGTAGGTGAATGGGGAATATTCCAACGGGGGACCTACCAACTTGAGATGCTCCCTAAGCCAAATAGTCAATAAAAGAGGACTCCCTTGAGTCATGGCACCGGTCTTATACAACTCATCAAGACCATGCAGGGTTTCACCTAAAATTAGCGGGATGATGTTCCTAGAACGTTTCCTAGCCTGCAGAACAATTTACACCAATTGGGAGTTAACCAAGCCATCCTTTCATGTGAACAGAACATCTCCGAAAAGAGAAAGGGCCAGAAAATTCCGTTTGTAAGCATTGAAGGCATCATCATTAGAATCTCCGCCGAAGCGCTCAGGAAAAGAAGAACAATCTAACCACCTGCGGTGAACCAACTCATAGCAAGTATCAAGGGGGACCCCTAGCAATTCATTCAAAGCCTCTGAATGATTCCTATTGTATTTAGGAACAGCAATCTCACCAGTCAATGGCATATCCAAGATGATAGCAAATTCCTCAACAGTAGGCACCATCTCATTAAGAGAAAAATTAAAGAGATGAACGGAAGGATCCCAAAATCGAGCAGCACCCTGCAAAAGATTCCAATCCGGTTGGAGGTTCTTCAAGGTGAAAAGGATTCTGAATCCGAATTCTGCTATAAACTTGTTGCGAGATCGATTGCGAAACGACCTCACGAAATCTCTGGATGCTTGTTTGAATGCTTCAACCACGTCAGACGGCAAAGAAAAATCATCAACAATCATGGACGTTGGGGCGATCTCCTTGGAAGCCATGGATCACAGGGTTAGAGAAGAAGACGAGAGTTTGACCCTAACAGAATATCTCTAGAGTTTGAAAGGCTGGGATGTGTTATCTGGCCGGACTACGGGGTGTTTTTATAGGGAAAACTGACAAAATCCTGTTCGAAGAAGGAAAGGGATTCTGCCTGGGTAGCGTGTATCGCGCGAGATGCCTTGTCCCGCGCGACATATCCCTTCGGCAAATCCAGCAGCAGTCCTGCACAAACAAATAATCTAACCCCGACTTAACGAAGCAAGTCTCGAAAACCTACACGTACAGTTCATAACATGCAGTGCAACAACAAAATCAAGCCAAAAACTGTGACCCAAACGGTCATTTCATTCCAATCACGGAAGTCGAGAAAGTAAAGAAATTAATTAATTAGACCTAGGACTAGGCATTAAGAAAACTTTGTTTTTGTGCCATCTACGTGCTAACAGGTACCAAAAATAAAGAAAAGAAATTGTCTGGGCCCACATGGCCAATATTTACACATCTTCAGAAAACAAATGGGGAGAAAAGGGGGGGGGGGGGTCACGCCATCAAATTGCTCGAACCGTCGGCACCTCCGCCTTCACCACCATTCGGGCTACCGTCCCTCCTCGACCTCTTAGCTCCACAAGTCGGGGGTCACCGCCGAGGCCACCGTCGAAGCTGCCAAAGATGCCTTCTGAAACAGCCGCTCGGACAGGTCCGACACCAGGGACATCAATCCCGCCATCCGGCTCGCCCCACGGTTGTAATCAGTCGCGGACATGGTGATCTGGCAACAAAAACAACAAAAGGAAAGAGATGCTCAGATGAAATCGGACATATACACATATATGGACGAATACATGAAATAGTATGAACAGAAACTTATCGAGGAGACATCAGACGGAAGGCGGTAGCCCTCGGGAATATGATCTGGGATCGGGATATGCCCCATCGTCGGCATACTCCCCATCATATATGTATAGCTCGGAGGACCGTAATCTGGCGCGAAGGGCATAGGACTGGCATACTGGGAAGAAGTGCTAGGGGCTGACGAACCTGAGGCGGAGGCAGAGGTGGAACCCCGAGCAAGCGATCGCCTAGCACCTACCGGAAGGGGACCCATCAGGCGAGGCAAGAACTCCGCATAGGAAGCTCCTCGGATAACACGAGCCGTCGTCGCACAACCCTCCACAAGATAGGCATAATCATCATTTGAAATGAAGTGGGTAGGGTACATTGCCCTCGGCGGATCCGCTGGCACCCTATATGGCAGTGAACCTTTGCCATGCTGAGGGAAGACTCGCTCGCCCAGATACATGGTATCCCCTTCCAGAGATACCAACATCCTCTGCATCGCAGTGGCATCCCAAGCACGGTGAACCTCACGTTCCACCAAGGTCCACGGATAAAGGCCCAGCCGCTCATACTCAAAGGCGTCCAATATGGCTCGCGCCTGCGGCAAAGTGCAGGTCCACTCCTGATCCTCCTCCTCATCAACACTCCGATTGGGGTGGCTCCACCTCCTGATATCCGGAAACAGAGGGTCCCGGCTCTCCAACTCAAACTTGTACAACCCGAAGACAACATAGCCCAATATCTGTACAAGAAAATAGAACAGATTCAGTATGAAATACAGACAAAGAGTACAGATAAAAGACAGAGACAGAATCAAGAGCATACCTCCCAAGCATAAGAATACCCTGATAGAGTATCCTTGGTATGCCTACACGCCTCGTCCATGGCGTGATAACAGAATGCCAGCCCCACTGAGCCCCAATCATAAGTCCTCACATCATCCAACTCCACCAACAAGCCTAAGAGGGAGAGACGGGCCGTAGAAGAGTGGTTCGCAAAAATAGTCTCCGACAGAATGTACCAGAGAGCACCCCGCACCAACCGATCGGTATCTGCATTCGGCTTAAGAGAATAAGCCTCAAGTTGACCCCGGAGAGGTGACAACTCAACAGCGAACCCCTTAACCTTGTTAGGGGAAAAACCAATCAGCTGCCTCCATAGAGCCGGGCTCGCAGGCTTATAACCCGCAGTCTTCGGAAGGGGCTCACCGGTAAACTCTAGCCCCGTAATAGCAAGAAAGTCTGTCGGAGTCATGGTAGCTTCCCCGAATCGAAGATGCACGGTGTGAGTAGTATCCCACCACCTCTCTCGGATTGCCTGAAGAACTTGGGGAGTCCGCCTCATCCCTTGGATGTGATCGACAAAGGTCAGAATCCCCGTTTGAGCCATCCTAGCTCGAACCCCATTGAGGCCCTTGATTTTGTCCCATAAAGCTTTGGCCAATTTCGGGCTCCCACGACAATTTTTGGTTGGCCTGCACGACTGCAAAACAAAGGAAAAGAAAAAGAGCAATGTTAGACAACATTCTATAGCAAAAATTCAAAGAAATAGAAGAAATTTCTCATTGAGGCATTTCATCGAACACTTGGCGTGCACACAAGAAAAGCATGACCAAAGATGCATTTGACTACCTGAATCAACCTCTCCTACAATCGATGATATGTAGGGGACTCATATGCACACAATACAACAACAAACATCCAACAAAGTCCACAAAATCGATGCATGCAAGGTAGAACCAAGTTCTAGACCAAAACAAAGAAAAACGACCATTAATGAAATTAGGATTCAAAAATAAAGGCATGGATTCGAATGCAATTCAATGAAAGAAACAAGAATTGAGAGAGAAGCTCTTACCAAACCTTCACGAACGGCAGTAGAAATGTGCACGTCCCTATCGAAAGTGAGGTCGTCGCGGGGATAATCTTTTCCAAGCAAGTAACTCCCCAAAATCGGATTTTTCCTTTCTTTTGCCATTGATTGTGGAAGGAGGAAGGATTGAGGGTTGATTGGGAGAAGAAATCAACAAGCAAACACACAAAAATTCACAGAGAAAATTTGCCTTGGCTCAAGCTGGGGAGGGAAATATGAAAAGAGGTGTTTCAAAAATAAACAGTAGCTGCTGTTATATTGCCCCGACAGTAGATGTGTCGCACGAGACAAGATATCTCGCGCGAGATATACCTTCTGGAATTGTATGATTTTGTCCTCGACAATAAGCGTCTACACAACGTCAAAATTCAAAATTTTGACACATTTACCCTTGGAAGTGATACACTAGCAAGGAAACGTGAAAAAATTGGCACCGCAAGTCACGGAACGAGCCGAACGTGACACCCGCACGGTCGCGTGATACGGTACCAGTCGCTCGAAAACGATTGATCCAGAGATCAACTCATTCCACATGATTCAGAGCCCAGACAGGTGAATCATCAAAAGAAAAGCCCGGTCCAATGCCCAGACAGGTGGATCGTCAACAGAAAAGCCCGGTCCAACGCCCAGACAGGTGGATCATCAAATCAAAAGCCCGGTTTAACGCCCAGACAGGTGAACCGTCATCACAAAAGCCCGATTCAATGCCCAAACAGGTGAATCATCATCCTCAACAACAAAAAGCCCGATTCGGAGCCCAGACAGGCGAATCATCACAAGACCGACAGGACTCAAAGGACCGGACAGGTAAGCCTTAGTTTTCTAACATATTTCCCCACAGGTTCGGAGCCCAGACAGGCGAATCTTCAGACAGGCAGGTATATTCAGAATTGGGTCTTGATTTGATTCCTCAGTATGAATTTACCTTTTCAAAATAAAATCTCCTCAATTTTCAAAATGATTTTCAAAATACCTAAAGCAGCCTTTTCGTGTTTTGGAGTCGAACTACGTTATGGTCTGATTCTCCGATAGAGATACGTAGGAAGCCGTGCGGCCCGACCATCCCGATGTTCAGAATGATGTCTTTTCTATCGTCAACATGACTTCTTCCATAAGACTTGTCGACGAGGGGCTCTGTAGACACCCCATTCTGAACCCATCAGATTACAATTATACCGCTCTAAGTCTCGCTTTGAGTCAAGAAGTGGAAATCCAACATTTCGTCATGTTTCGTCAAGTTTTGACTAACCACTGTTAGTTTGGGACTAAACTGCATACGAGATAACGAGGGAAGGGCAGAATTTTCCACATACTGCATTATCTCGCGCGGAATAGCGTGTCTCGCTCTAGATAAAGGAGTTCTGCAGAATGCAGATAGCAGTTTCCTCGTCGATTTCAACCTCTTTTCGGGATAAAACTTCATCCATCCGGCCAGTCAATGAATTTTAGAGTCTGTAACCTTCTCAAGGTGTTTGATCTCATCTTCAACACCTCTCCAACACCTATAAATACCTGAAGACTTTCAGTATTTCAGAGGTCCACGATCCCACTACATTTACTGGTTTCTCTCCTTGAAAGATTCCTGTAAATCACCTCTAAAATCACCTAAAGTTTGTTTGTCAACCTTGTTGATAAACAAGCATCAAAGTCCTAATCAAGGACTGAGGCGAAGCTCTGTCCGTGTCAAGGTTTGACTCTAAACTTGAGTCGAAACTCTGCCCGAATTACCTCACGCAAGGTAAACCTCTACTTCCTTTCTAATTGATTGTTAGAGTGGTATAAATACATCGAATCTAGGATCGGCCTAGAGCCTCCCCAAATTATGGGGATGGTCTCGAAGCAATTGATCATATATTCCGTTTAACCCTGTTAAATTGATTTTTTATTATTTGAAATATTCTTTTTTTTGAAAACCTCTCTTTTCTTTAGCAAGACCGATCTCCGGATTGGGTGGAATGGGTGCTCCTTGACCTTCCCATTCCATAACCTAAGCCCCGAACCCAAAATCTCTTTCAAAAATGGTTTTTCTATGTTTCCAAACGAATAATATAGGTGGCGACTCAAAAGATGTTCAAAAAAAAACGGGAGAAATCCGCGCATCGCTACACTATGCAAGACTTGTAAGTACTTCCACGCTCAATAGGCCCACATGCGAGAATTATAACAACTCTGTAGCTTCTTCAAGTTTGTTCGTATAAGAATTCATCATCTAAGAGATCAATTTGATATACAGTTAGAACATGTTTTACCATTTTAAACACTATATAAATGAGAATATAAAATTCTGAACTTACATGTCTTTTAAACCAACCAGGGAATTCATCTAGATGTCTTCTTTGTAAATCCAAAGAACTCACAGTTTCCAGCTCTCTCTTGTGTCCACTAAATAGCAAAATATGAAGTAGGTGTGAAAATATAATTTTTTTAATTGATTATGCATAGAAAATTTAAATATTTTTCAAAATTTTACTTCATAAATTTATGCACATCATTACAGTTGTCTAACATGTACCAATGCATCTTCTGAAGCTCCACTGGATCAATAAAATCAAAATTTGAAGCACCAAACGGACGAACATTTTGACAAAATGGAGATTGTTCATCTTGTTCCTCTGACTTTCCTCCATCATAATTGCGCTCCTCTCTATCAAACTTAGTTTCAATGCCACGAATATACATTGAACAAAAAGTTAGGCATTCATTTGCTATATATCCCTCAGCAATTGAACCTTCGGGACGAGCTTTATTTGTTACATACTGCTTAGTTGTGCCAAGGTTCCTTTCATTCGGATACATCCATCAATTGGCCCACCATGTATGGCCTCCCGTGGTAAGTGGATAGCTAAATGAACCATAATATCAAAGAACGCAGGTGGAAAAATTTGTTCTAACTTGCATAAGATAACCACAATATCCTTTTCCATTCTCTCAAGCTCTTTCACCTCCAATGTCTTGCAAGACAAGGATTTAAAGAACTCTCCCAACTCCACCAATGCATTATGAACTACACTACTCAAGAATCCACGCATGCCTATGGGAAGTAGCCGTTGTAACATAACATGGCAGTCATGGCTTTACATTCCGGAAACTTTGGCTTCATCAACGTTCACACACCTTGATATATTTGACGCATATCCATCTGGAAACTTAACAGATTTCAAAAATTCGCAAAATTCCTTTCTCTCTTATTTTGATAGTGTGTAACTCGCAGGGGGAATCAAATACGACTTCTCATCAGCACTACACATTAAGTGTAGTTCTCTCCTTATTTTCATAAGAGCCAAATTTTGTCTAGCCTTGTATGTATCCTTTATTTTCCCATCAATGTCAAGAAGTGTGCCTAAAAAATTATCACAAATATTTTTCTCTATGTGCATGATATCAAGATTATGTCGTATTATTAGTTTATGTCAGTAGGGTAACTCAAAAAAGATACTCTTCTTTGACCAATTAAGCTCCTCATCACTACGCTTTCTTTTCTTGTTGTTTGGGTGCTTTCCTGGAGGTATATATGGAACATTAGTGAGTTGCTCTAACACGTCATCACCTGACAACTCTCGAGGCTTCACACCTTTTTCAACCTTTCCATTAAATATCCTACTCTTTTTCCTCCAATAGTGATTATGATCTAGATTATTTTGGTGCCCATGTAACAAATCTTACTTCATAGTTTTTGTGAATTTGTTTCCTCATTACAAGTAGGACAAGATTTATAACCTTTCGTACTCCAACCAGAAAGATAAGCATATGCTGGAAAGTCATTTATGGTCCACAGAACCATAGCATGCATCTTGAAGCTCTGTCCCATAGATGCATCCCAAGTTTCAGCATTATACCATAATTCTTTCAACTCATCTATTAACGGTCGCAAATAAACATCAAAGTCTTTTCCAGGTGCCTTAGGTCCTGGAATGAGTAGTGACATTATAAAAAATGACTGCTTCATGCACTTCTAGGGAGGCAAATTGCATGGGATAAGAATGACCGGCCACATGCTATATGATGTACTCATGTTCCCATTTGGATTAAAACCATCAGGAGTTAGTTTAAGTCTTACATTGCGAGAGTCTTTTGCGAACCAAGGGTACTCCTTATCAAAGTCCTTCCATGCCAACCCATCAGCAGGATGCCTTAGAACATTATCTTCATTAACATGCTTCTCTTTATGCCACCGCATAACATCTGCTGTATTCCTGGAGATAAATAATCTTTGAAGTCGTAATTTAAGAGGAAAATGACGAAGGATTTTATGGGGAATTTTCTTTCCCTCTCCGTCATTAATCCTCCATCTAGACTCACTACATATTGGGCATTCCTCTTTATTTTTATATTCCTTCCAAAAAAGAGTGCAATCATACTTGCAAACATGGATTTGAGTATAACCCAATCCCAGTTCATGCAACATGCCCTTTGCTTCATAATGCGACTTCAGAAACTTGGAACAATCGGAAAAGACATCTTCCAAAATCTCCAGTAACATAGTGAATGACTTGTTACTCCATTTATTTAGCACCCTCACATGAAGTAACTTTATGATAAACGTTAACATTGTGTAGGCTTTACAACCCTGAAACAATTCATCGTCGACACCCTTTAATGATTTCTCTAATGTTTTTACACCTTTTTCACGTACATTAGCGGTACGTGAACTATCCTCGTGTCCCAAACTATCATCTTCCATTAAAGAACCCATTTGTACGTCCTCAAACATTTCCTGAATTTCATCGTCATCGTCAATTTCATCTCTATTCTCATCATTCTTTTCCTGAACATGCTGACTATTAAAATATGATTCCCCGTGATGTACCCAAACTTTATAGTTCAAGTTAATCCCATTCTCATAAAGGTGATCTGTTACAAGAGTGGGAGGATGTCGATCGACGTTCATACATCTAACACAAGGACATAACATGGTACGTTTTTCACCCAAATTAGCATATGCGAATCCCATAAACATATTGACACCTGCTATATATTCTTTACTAAATCTATTGCGAATAGACATCCAACTTTTATCCATAGTTCCTACAAAATATATATATGACATTAGACTGTATTCAAAAACCATGTTTAAGAATTACAGTAACCTATAATGATAGAGCCACGAGGGAAACTTTGGTCCATTGTCATAATGAGACGCATCTCCTCCCCAATAGCACAAGACAAAAAACAATCATACATGTGAAAACCATAGAAGGTGCATTCAAATCTTAAAACCCTAGAAGATACTTCATTTACATTCATGAAATAATTTTATGTTATTTCTTGTGTTGTAGTTCAAAAATCTAATAAAACAGAAATATACAAAGAGCCAACAAAACTCTGTCAAGTATCAACTCACAATAAACACTATATAATGAACTACAAACTGGGGTGACCACCATTCATTCTACTAACCCTTGAATTTAGAGTAACCTTAAAGGCCCAAACGCAAAATTCCATTTCCATAAACACAACATAAAAAGCATGTTGTACAGAACTTTCTCAAGAACTAAACAAAGTCATCAAGGGGCACACAAGACCCCCACATCTCTCTCTCTCTCTCTCTCTCTCTCTCTCTCTCTCTCTCTCTCTCTCTCTCTCTCTCTATCTCTCTCTCTCTCTCTCTCTCTTGCACACACAAGGCGACCCCAACACCCCCCTCCTCCCACCCACCCACCCCACCCATACACAAAGCTATAGATACATAAAACCCAGGGTAGTATATTTAAAACAAAATTAGAGCTTTACAAACAAAGAGCAAATATCCTCTTCAAGTGACGAATTCTACTAGCAACCAACAGAGCAAGCAAATCATTACAACACACACAAATGCCACGGTAGTAGCTTCAAACATATTACAAATTTGCATATAGCTATAAATTCACCAAGTACAAACTTTTCCAGCACACAAATATAGCAATTATTACCCTCCAGGACGTGCAATCGAAGTTGATTCGTACAAGAAAATTGCGAAAACAAATAGAAAATTTGAAATTGAAGATAGAATTGAGATTTATCATACCCGTTGAATCGATTGAGAGCGTACCTGGTAATTAGGTTGTGGCCGATTGATGCTGCTGATCTGGGTAGATGCTGCTGATGTGAATCGATTGACATGCTCCTAGGCGTGTCTCCAAACTCTCCGACAGCTGTGAAGAATGGACCGAGGCCAGCAGCATAGATCAGGCCCTTGGGACTGTCGGGCAGGTCAGGGGAACCGAGAAGAATGCCCCGGATAGTAGCTATCGTCTCAGGGGACCCCTTGGTCCGCAGAACCTGCAGGTAAGCACAGCACAGGTATCAGAACATACTCGTGGTAATTTGTGCATTATTTCATTTGTGTGCATTTTTTCGCTTTACATTTTCTTGATTTCAATTTAATGCATTTTATTCCAAGCATGCAATTTCTTTTTTGGGTGCAATTTTCCCCAAATTCTACCTCGAGCCCTAGAAATCCAACTTCGAAAATTAAAGGGGAGGGATTGATGGTTTAAAATCCTTACCCCCATTCGCTCCGCGGTGGAAGTATGGAAATCGAGGCTCGGATAGAGCCCATTCCCTTCCGGGAATTTCTTTCGCTTGTTCCGTTCGACGAGCTTCCTCTTCTCGAACAAGGCCCTTTGTACTTGCCTTCTCGATTCTGCTCTTGGAGGCATTGTCGATTTGATCTGGATCAACGATTGTGGGAGAAAATCTCAATTTTTTTCTCTTCTCTTCTCTCTCAAACTCGGCGGTGACTGTTTGTTTTTTTTTTAAATTTGTTCTCATAACTGGGCGCTTTAATTGAAACTGCTGTGGGGAAGCCCCATGTCGTACGACATCGGTGTTCTAGAAAGGGGTGATCTTCCTTTTTTGCCCCTGGTCCTTTTATCCGTCCCCCACGGCTGTTTACCGTCATCATTTATCATTTCCCTCGGGTGACTCCCCAAAGAAACAGTCAAAATCCTCGGGTGACTCCCCAAAGAAACAGTCAAATCCTCGGGTGATTCCCAAAGAAACAGTCAAATCCTCAGGTGACTCCCCAAAGAAACAGTCAAATCCTTGGGTGACTCCCCAAAGAAACAGTCAAAATCCTCGGGTGACTCCCCAAATAAACAGTCAAATCCTCGGGTGACTCCCCAAATAAACAGTCAAAATCCTCGGGTGACTCCCCAAATAAACAGTCAAATCCTCGGGTGACTCCCTAAAGAAACAGTCAAAATCCTCGGGTGACTCCCCAAAGAAACAGTCAAATCCTCGGGTGACTCCTCAAAGAAACAGTCAAATCCTCGGGTGACTCCCCAAAGAAACAGTCAAACCTTGGGATGACTCCCCTGAGAACAGTCACTTTTAGGTACAAAGCCCGTGGCCTTTCGTTATCGCCACTTTTTGATGAACTACGATTCGTCTTGATTCCCTCACGGGATACGTAGGAATCCTTTCATAAAAGGTCCAGGCGCTCGACCATCTTGGTCATCCCTTTTACTGGCCAGTCATTGTCTGGCTCGGGATTCACATTTTTGTCGACGACCCCACCTCTCGTGGAAATGACGTCGCCGAGGGGCTCTGTGAGTACCCCGACCCGAACTCGTGTTTTTGGGTCCGCTTTCCTTGAGATGTATTTAATTTTCGGCTCATTTATTTATTAAAGTGCATTTTGGGCCTTCTTTATGATTTTATTTATTTATTTCTATTTTGTTCTTGGGCCTGCCTCCCTTCGGCCCAATCTATCTTAGGAATGACCGGTGTCGTCCGACACAGGACAGACCTAAGGCGGTTAAAACTCCATGTCGTACGACATAGGAGCTCCTCCCAGCATGCCTATAAATAAAGGGCTTTGCTGATCATTTTGGAGGAGGACTTTGGCAAGTAGGGTTACTCTACTGAAACAGAGACTCACATTCTCTCTCATACACACACACTTACCTCCCTCCTCATACACACACACATCCAAGCCAAAGTTCAAGGGTGATCCTCTTTGTTGGTGTTTTGAAGGAGCAAGCACCATACTATTGGTGTCTTTGCTTTGTGGACTACAATAGGTAGACACTAAACCCCTTCTCTCTCTGATTACATTTTGAATAATTGTTCATTTTGCCTTGCATGCTTTTATTGCTTAATAATATGTGAATATTTGGGATTTTTGCATGATAAAGGTGGTGGAGATGTGAATCATCAATATTCACATCTCCTCACTTCAGATCTGGACATTTAGTATCATTAGTTTCATTAAAGTTTGCATCTTGTTTACTTTTGTTTGAGTTAGGAGGTGATGGCTACATGATCATGGCCAAAAACATGTGATTATTCACATTTGGCCATTAAAGCCATGTGATCCTCCCATAATACTCCCGTATTATTGTATTTCTACTGCTTTCAGTTGATACTATAGCTTAGTTTTGTGTTTTGAGCAAGGTGGGATCAATCTGCTGAAGGGCACTGATACAGGACACCTATGTCGTCCGACATAGGACACCTTAAGGAGTCCTATGTCATACGACATAGAGATCCCAGAAAGCTGTTTGGCTTCAGTGACTTCAGATAAGCTCAGATTGACCCCCTTTACAGTTTCAACCTCTATTTAGTGTCATAAATTAGTATTGTAAGCTTAATAGTCTTGTTTTAAGTGTTAGAGCATTTTTGGTGGCTTAACCACCCCCTTTGTATGAGGCAATCTGACCAGGATGTCTTATGTCGTTTGACATCCCTCCCCTGAGGAAGTCCTGTGTCGGACGACATCCGAGGTTCCTGGACAGACTGTCTCAGCCTTTTCCTTGTAACTCAAGCAATCGTTTGTAAGGGTGTGGCCCCCTTTAATGGTTCACAAGTTGTACTCAGTTCTGAATACCATCAATGAAATCCAAATTTGCATGCCTTGCTTGTTGACACAAATCACACACACTTGGAATGATTATAATTGTCCATTGTTTGATTGAAAGTCTCAAAAGAGGCGATGTGGGTGAGCTCTATATTCTCTTCCCACATCGTAACTTGACCCCCGGACCCATTTTCTCATAAAAAAAGGTTTTTCAATGTTTTCCTCAAAACGACGTGGCGACTCCCAAAAATGAAAAATGTTTTTATGATATGATTTTTTTCGGCGAGCGTTCATTCAGATTCTAATATCCGTAGATATAGATATAAAATTCGCAGAATAGCAGTTTTTGTGAATTAAACACTAATAATAAGTTATCTTGTTTAACAAGATCAAAAAATGTTAAATAATTGATTGGCCCGTGACATCAAAGATGTTGTGATGATTGTATAAATTAGTTGTGGCGATGCCACTTCTAGTGTTTATACAATGGATGGGATGTCTCTTATAGTTCACAGAATCATATTGAGAAATATTGAAAAGTTCGTTGCATTTATAAATGATGTATTGAAAAAGATAATAGGGTTTCTTGAAAGGAGTTGTTAAATCATATTATTGTTAATAGTGACAAAAGTCACAAAGATAAAAACAATATGGATAGTTGAAAGAAGTTGTTAAATTCTATTATTGTTAACATTGAATGTCACGAGAAGTAAAATTATAGGGCTTATTGAAACAAGTTGTTAAAACCTATTAGAGGAATAAGTGACTAATTTCATAAAAATAAAAACAATAGGACTTTTTGAAGGAATTTGTTAAATTCTATTGTTCTCAATGATGACAAATGACACAATATTTAGAAGGATGACTTTTAAAAGAAATTGTGTATTATGTAAATGAGAATGTGACTTTCTCTAATTTATAGGTACTCCAAGATGATACTGTTGGAACATTCCTATTCCAATAACCCGAAAGCACTCAAGTCTAGATTAAGTAAGAGAAGAAGATGAAGGCGAAAGCGTGATACCTATTGAGTTCATCTTGTTACTTGATGTTGTTCTTGCAAAGGAAGGAAGAGAAGAAGAAGAAAATCAAGGAGGGGAATGTAGATCTTCTTGATGATGAATGCCTTCCTTAAAACTCAGATTATGGAGAGAGTATATAAGAATAATGTAGTGTGTTTCTAGGCTGATGGTAAGACTCTTGTTGGGAAAATTGTCTATTTGACAATAAATAAGGCTTTCTTGAATTTAACGAAATGACAAATAAATAATGAAGCATAACATAATTAACAGGGCAGGAAATAAAGATAAGCTAGAGTGCAAAAATTAAAGCAAACCGAGTAATTAACGAAGTCGAGTCTTGTGTTGGACACAATCTCAGCAAGAAGATATTGCCCTGCACTGGTGCTAACGGTCTGCGGCAATCTTCTCTCAAGATAAAACGACTTTACAGTCATTAATAGGAGCACTCCAAATTAATGACTTCGGCAAACAAAATTCGTGTTTGACACTTCCAGACTTTGAAGAAAACTTATGCAACGAGATGCTTTATCTTCTAACAGATGATATTAAGAATTCCGTTGAATTCTGTGACTGAATCCATAATTCAGTTAAATATCTAATTGAGTTAGTTAACTCTGTTAGATAAGTGATTCTCTACTTCTAGTGAGAGGAGAGATTGAACATGTGAAAGAGAGAAGTGATTTTATAAAATGAGTGATTGAATTGACAAACTGGTGGGGGGTATATATAGTATATGAAGAGTTGAGGTGTCTATTGGTAATAGCCACAAATGGTGCCTGGTGGAATCTGGACCCTTGGATCTGATCTGAATGGAGGGAGGAGATCTGCTGGGTCGGCCCAACAGCCTTGACCCGCCTATTTGAAAGGCATGGGTCACACCCACCTTTTCAAGAACCATCACAACCCTTTACTCCAATCTGGCCGCCCCATTTGCTGGACCCAACTGGTCCTCAGCCCAAACCACCAGCCAAGCGGCCCATTCGCCCCAAGCGCCAGAACCGAACCCGCCTCACCTATCTGGGCCTCGGCCCAAACCAAGCCATCCCAAGCCCACGAACTAGCCTTAGACCGAACCACCTAAGCCGAACCATGAACCGAGCCAACTTTTGTCAAAAGTTTAAGGCTCCTTAGCTCCTAGCGACGATGCGAAGTGCAAAGTTTGCGCCTCAAAGCGACCTTCGTGACCTTCACGCGCTTCGCGGGTGTGGTCCAAATTGAGCTAGTACAAAACTGGCACAATTGGACTACTCCTTGCATGGTTGGCCCAATGGTCCAACTAGGTTGGCCCAAGGAGATTAACTTGTTGACTACTCCTTTGGATGGATCCACTTATAAACTCTCATCACTTTACATCTTTAAGCAATGTGGGATAACTATTCCATATCCCATAAACTCTTCATAAACCCATTTCATTTTGCATACTTTGAGCATTAATTTCTCATTCACCACTAATTGGTTTTGAGAAAGTAAATATATCAAATTAATCTACTCCAAATGTAGATTATTAATATGCAATCAATTTCCATTTTTCCTATAATGGAACCCAATGGAATTCTTGGTCAAAAGTTGGTCAAACCACACTTTTACAAAACCAAATTCCAACAATCCCCCACATGAATGACAAATTAATGCATGCATGAATGCGTACTGCCTGGAAGTTTCGGCGAACTATTATTGCATCGGGATAGGTAGCTTATGGCTTTGAACCTTCCCTAGTGAAATACTATAGGATATACTAGCCATTTGGTAGCGAGACGCTTTGAACCAGTGACTGTATAGTGTATACCAAGACAATAGTACTCACACAATAACAGCTCTAACACGTTTTGTTCTCACGTTTTGTCCATTTTGGCCCTGGACCGTTCTTGATTCATAAGTGTTTCAATTTAGAAGCGGCCTTATTACTTCTCACTTATATAGGTGATTTCCCATAAAGAGTATCCTGCTATACTCCACCACTTAGGTATAGGAATTATTAAAAGCTTTGAGCTTACCCTCACCACACGTCATCAGGTGTTTTAGCACTTATATGGCTTCTGAGAATGAGTTATAATGAGTTCTAAGTGCACATACTAGAATTTCCATAATTTAGTTGTCTCATTGAACCAAGGGCATGGGATCTCCAATTCTCAAGGTTGAGTGTCCACTATGGATTTCTTTGTTTGTGTGGGTTTTTAACTTCATTCCCCTTACCAGAAAATTTGATCTCCTATTCATACCCTTTGGTATACGGATCCGTTTTTGACTTCACATGGCCACAGACAGTCTCATTTGAGATCAATTGTCTTATGGTAATATGTCAATGACCATTGTGTCTTGACTTACCAAGATGTTCTACACCTTTTCCTATTTCTCATTGTCGTCACAATGCCTTAGGTCATGTAGACACAAACTTATTCCACCAAGGAATATCTTCCAAGACCATTCAGCTTTTATCTTTATCTGACGCTATCGACTCAGATTTCTTATTGAATCGAGTTGTTCATGTTGTCTTGGAAGTTTGACACCGCTGCTCCATTTATTGTGAACACATTTTTCACCTTGGAGTTTATTTGTGTCTGATATCCAATCGCATATCCTTTTCATACTATTGAATATCTTATTTATTGTAATCTGTAATCACAAGAATATCTCTAAGTACTCCAAGTACTTTGACTATACCTAGTGATTTATTACAATTTTTAATTAGACTTTTAGTCTCTCTAGAATGGTCAATCTTTCGAGTGAACAAATTCTTCTATCGGTCAGTTTCTTCGAGCGGTTATTATCTCTGTACCGGTTCGACTTCCCAAGTATTCAGTACCTCTAAGTTGTTTGACCTCCTTAGAGTCTACCTCTCAGGAATCTACCTTACTGAGATTACCTCTCAAGATTCTACCTCATAGATTTCATCTCTCAAGAATTTAGCTTATTCGAGAGTCTATCTTGGAGAATTCATCTAACTCTTATGATTCTACCATTAAAGAGTCTATTACTTTAAGAATCTTTTCTCTTCGTATTACGTATCTCAAGAGTCTCACTTTCGAGATCAATAATCTGCCTTTTCAGATTAATAATTCGTCTCAATAGAGTTTATTTCTCAAGATTGTTTTCCCTTTAGAAATCTATCTTTTGAAATTCTAACTCTCTTGACTACACTTCTTGAAAGTCTGCCTTAGGACTTTATCTTTCAAGAGTTTTCCGTTTATAGATTCATCTTTCAAATACTTCCTTTTGGGAACCAATTTGCAACCCAACGGTTCGCATTATGGAAGAAGATCAACCAACTTCCATATGTATGATAAACTATTCATTATTTAACAGTTTTCGTTTAATTTTCTACCATAGAAAATTAGGACCAAAAGACTAGCTTCTTTTGTCCACAAACTGTGTCTTAGTTCATCTTACTATTAAGATAAATCTTTTACAGTTTTATAAGTTCTCTTCTTACACTTATATTATTTTCTTTTTACTTCAAGGAAATATGAATTTAAGGAATACCAAATTCCTTGTCTTTGGCTTAAGTACTTTTACTTAGCTCGTACCCCCACACTTGAGGTGTACCCCCACACTTAATGTATTTATAAAACGTCTTACGATTATGTAATTAGTTTTATCAAATCCTTTCTTGGGTATCTCATTAAAATTAACAGTACAGCTTCTCCCACAAATTTGGTTAAGCCAGAGCTTATTGCATTTATCATCTCTTTAGAGGTATGATTCTTGCATTTAGCTCCTGCATTAGACTGAGTTGAATATGTTGCGATCATTTGATGAATACTGCCGAAAACCTCACAAATATCCTCAAACGACGCCGCATATTCCCCTCATTCTAGCGTTTTGAATCTTCTTAACATTTACATTAAGCTGATTTTCAACATCATTCTTATAAGTTTGGAAAGCCACCAAGGCTTCATCCTTCCTTATCAAGAGAATGTCTTGTGCAACCATTTATAAAGTAATTAAATACTTTTTCCCACCTCGAGTTTGCACTAACTTTAGATCACAATTATTTGTGTGAGCTAACTCAAGAGGTGTCGTGTTTCTAATTACTGAAGAAAATGATGACTTAGTCATTTTATCTTCCACGCAAATTTCACACTTGTCAATTGAATCGAATTTATTCATGAGAATTAATTCTTGATTCACTGACATCTTAATTGTGTTGAAATTCACATAACCTAATTTATCATGCCATAAATTAGAACCTTACAAAAGGTAAACATAAGAAACACTGTTGTTCTTTGCCTTTAGGCAAGGTACCCTTTACCGATAATTTTTTTTTTCTTGGTTAATACAATTTTCTCTGACTCAAACACTTGTCTAAATCCAGTCTTGCTCAACATTGATCTGGAAATAAGGTTCTTGTGAATGTCTGTGACATGCAGCATATTCATGAGAGTCAGTTCTCTGTCTGAAGTCATCTTCAGCACAATCTTTCCAAATCCCATGACGTTTGGAAGTTTCAGAGTTTCACATATACACCTTCCTTCCATTGATAGGAGTGTATGATGAGAAGCTCTCTTTATCAGCACATATATGGTGAGTAGCTCTAGCGTCTATCCACCATTCTCTTGGGTTGACTTCCAACTTTGCTAAGTTGGTTTCAAACACCATTACTGCTTTTATTTGTGTTGTGGTCTTGAAAAGACACAACTTATTTGAACTGGTGCCTCAGCAGTGCACGACCGAGTCAACAATTTTGCACGGCCGCTCTATGCTTTGCACGGTCGGGTCACCAAACTTGGCACGGCCGCTCTATACTTGCACGGGCGTGCTCTATGTTTGTGCACGGCCGATCCGGGTGTGCCTCTCTGAATAGTCACACTCTTAGCAAGTATCCATTCAAAGAGTCAAAACGCAAAATGTTTAAACTGGTTTACTTCCTCCAGCCTAATACCCGCTTCGGTATTCAATGATTCAGTTGTCTATTTCCCTTCATGGAATATGACAAACTTTTGCTACATGATTGGTCTTACCACATCTTGTAACAAATTTTGGAGATGGTTCCTTGAACCTTATAGTCTGTTCCAAAGTGTTCTACAAATCTTTGGTTGTCCCCACGAAACAGTGCTCTTTGTACGGGCATCATTTGGTCTACTCAGTATGTACGTCCTACATATGAGATTTTCATGATTCCATTCTTTTGCGTCTATTTGTCTTCGCGGATTAGCTATTTGTCTTTTTAGATCTGGATCATCATCATCCTCCTTTTCGGTTATCTGCCTTGGCAATCTGGACCATCATCCTCTTTCTCCTCGGCTTATTTTCCTTGGCGAATTTGGATCATCATCCTCTTCCTCTTCGGTTATAAGCCTTGGCGAATTTGGATCATCATCCTCTTCCTCTTCGGTTATATGCCTAGGCGAATCTTGGTTATTTGATTATAAGTCCGCTCCATGTTGTCAACAATTCTTTGAATCACTTCCGGGATTATTGTTGACCTTCTCGTTATCTTCTAGTTAACTTCCAATGCTCTTCTAGTTATCCTTCCTTGGAAACCGTCATTTTTCTCGTTAAGTCTCTAACGAAAAAGTCCTTTGGTTGTCCATCATCATTGGCTCATATTTGTCATAAAAACAAGAAAACGTCAATATCTTCTTGCGATTGTTGGGAAAATTGTCTATTTGACAATAAATAAGGCTTTCTTGAATTTAACGAAATGACAAATAAATAATGAAGCATAACATAATTAACAGGGCAGGAAATAAAGATAAGCTAGAGTGCAAAAATTAAAGCAAACCGAGTAATTAACGAAGTCGAGTCTTGTGTTGGACACAATTTCAGCAAGAAGATATTGCCCCGCACTGGTGCTAACGGTCTGCGGCAATCTTCTCTCAAGATAAAACGACTTTACAGTCATTAATAGGAGCACTCAAAATTAATGACTTCGGCAAACAAAATTCGTGTTTGACATTTCCAGACTTTGAAGAAAACTTATGCAACGAGATGCTTTATCTTCTAACAGATGATATTAAGAATTCCGTTGAATTCTGTGACTGAATCCATAATTCAGTTAAATATCTAATTGAGTTAGTTATCTCTGTTAGATAAGTGATTCTCTACTTCTAGTGAGAGGAGAGATTGAACATGTGAAAGAGAGAAGTGATTTTATAAAATGAGTGATTGAATTGACAAACTGGTGGGGGGTATATATAGTATATGAAGAGTTGAGGTGTCTATTGGTAATAGCCACAAATGGTGCCTGGTGGAATCTGGACCCTTGGATCTGATCTGAATGGAGGGAGGAGATCTGCTAGGTCGGCCCAACAGCCTTGACCCGCCTATTTGAAAGGCATGGGTCACACCCACCTTTTCAAGAACCATCACAACCCTTTACTCCAATCTGGCCGCCCCATTTGCTGGACCCAACTGGTCCTCAGCCCAAACCACCAGCCAAGCGGCCCATTCGCCCCAAGCGCCAGAACCGAACCCGCCTCAACTATCTGGGCCTCGGCCCAAACCAAGCCATCCCAAGCCCACGAACTAGCCTTGGACCGAACCACCTAAGCCGAACCATGAACCGAGCCAACTTTTGTCAAAAGTTTAAGGCTCCTTAGCTCCTAGCGACGATGTGAAGTGCAAAGTGTGCGCCTCAAAGCGCCCATTGCGACCTTCGCGGGCTTCGCGCGCTTCGCGGGTGTGGTCCAAATTGAGCTAGTACAAAACTGGCACAATTGGACTACTCCTTGCATGGTTGGCCCAATGGTCCAACTAGGTTGGCCCAAGGAGATTAACTTGTTGACTACTCCTTTGGATGGATCCACTTATAAACTCTCATCACTTTACATCTTTAAGCAATGTGGGATAACTATTCCATATCCCATAAACTCTTCATAAACCCATTTCATTTTGCATACTTTGAGCATTAATTTCTCATTCACCACTAATTGGTTTTGAGAAAGTAAATATATCAAATTAATCTACTCCAAATGTAGATTATTAATATGCAATCAATTTCCATTTTTCCTATAATGGAACCCAATGGAATTCTTGGTCAAAAGTTGGTCAAACCACACTTTTACAAAACCAAATTCCAACACCTCTATATATAGGAAACAATGGCACCTCATCAAGGGACTACACCCTTTCAATTAAGCGGTGTGAAATTACCATTCTGCCCATCATAAATAGGTAATTTCTGTTGGACTTTGATGTAGCTTCTTCAAACTTAACGGAAAACTTGACAGAGAAACTAACGGAAATTGGGAAGAACAATTTAGGAAGTCGAGTCTTGTGTAGCACAATTTCCGTAAGAAGTATTTGCCCCGCACAGGTGCTTACGGTTTAAATGGCAAACTTCTCATGAGATAAAACGACTTATAATCACCAATAGGAGCACTCCAAATTGGTAACTCTATGAACTAATCACTATTTAGAACTTTGGACTTTGAAAGATTTAATGCAACAAGATGCCAATGATTTGGATATGTTTATCTATCTCTCTAGAGGGTAGGAATTCTCAAATGACTGTATGAATGTATTGAAATTCGGAGGGGGAAGTATATAAGGAGAGTCAAAAGGTTTTGTGCCTTTTCCCTTGAAAAGGTGCAAACTTTCGAACAGCTGTGAAGGGCACGAGTCGTGCTAATTGGCACGAGTCGTGCCCACGACTCGTTCCCAAGCATTCCACTCATTCTGATCAGATTTGAGCAAATGGTCATCAGAATCCCATTCGTGCTCACGACTCGTGCTCAGAGTCCCCACTCGTTCTGATCAGTTTTGAGCCAAATCTCATCACCCAAAAACACTGTTCAAATCCAATTAAATCCAAATGATTTAATTTACCTTTTAACCAACTTTCGTTAAGTTACAAAACACTTTTGTCATTAATTCTCATTCACCCTAAATGGTTTTGAGACATTAAATGAATTTAATAATCTACAACAAATGTAGAATACATTTTGTAACTAGTTTCGTTAACAAATAACGAACTTCCGTTAGAAACTAGATCAACGTTAAGTCAAACTTAACTTTCCGTTATCTATTTCCAACAATCCCCCCACATGAATGACAATTAATGCATGAATGCAATTTCGTCCAAAGTTCCGGCGAACTATTATTACATCGGGATAGATAGCTTGTGGCCTTGAATCTTCCCTAGTGAAATAATATCGGATATACTAGCCATTTGGTAGCGAGTCGCTTTGAACCAGTGACTGTAGGTTGTATACCAAGACAATAATACTCACATAATAATAGCTCTAATAGTTTTTCATTCTCACGATTTTGTCCATTTCGGCCCTGGACCGTATCTCATTCATAAGTGTTTCATTTAGAAGCGGCCAAATTACCTCTCACTTATATAGGTGATTCTCACTATAAGGAGTATCATGCACTACTCCACCCGTAGGTATAGAAATCATTAAAAGTTTTCTCAACTTATCCTTACCACTGCTGCATGTGCTTGTACTTGGATGTTCTGGGAATGAGTATTCAACATCTCCAGGCTATTTAAACCGAGTTGTTGTTTCCAAGTAACTCTACTAGATCTTATAGCTTGGTTGTCTCATTGAACCAAGGGCATGGAATCTCCAATTCTCAAGGTTGAGTGTTCGCTATAAGTTCTTTTGTTGTGGGTTTTGAACCCATTCCCCTTAATAGTTTTTTCAGTTGATCTCTATTTATACCTTTCGTAAACGGATCCGCTATGTTATCACAAGACTTAACATAGTCAATTGTGATAATGCCATTCTTGATCAAATGTCTAATGGTATTGTGTCTACGATGAATATGTCTGGACTTACCATTGTACATACTATTCTATGCCCTTCCTATTGCTGATTGACTATCACAATGTATTAGTACAGCAGGCACAGGTTTACTCCAACAAGGAATATCCTCCAGGAAGTTCTTTAGCCATTCTGCTTCTTCCCCAGCTTTATCCAAAAGTATAAACTCAGATTCCATCGTGGATCTGGCTATACACGTTTGTTTGGAGGATTTCCATGACACTGCTCCTCCACCTATTATAAATACATATCCACTTGTGGACTTAGAGTCTTTCGTGTCCGATATCCAATTGGCATCACAGTATCCTTCTAATACTGCTGGATATTTATTGTAAAGTATCCCATGGTTTAATGTATACTTTAAATATCTTAGTACTCTCATTAGTGCTTTCCAATGATCAGTACTAGGATTGCTTGTGAACCTACTTAGTTTGCTCACTGAATATGCAATGTCTGGACGAGTACAATTCGTTAAGTACATCAGACTGCCAATTATTCTTGCATATTCCAGTTGAGAAACTGGTTCCCCTTTGTTCTTGACTAAGTGTAGAGCCAAGTCTACCGGTGTTTTAGCCGGAGGGTCATCAAAGACATTGAATCTCCGAAGAACATTCTCAAGGTAATGGGATTGTGAAAGAACTAATCCTTCAGATGTTCTAGAGATCTTTATCCCTAATATTACATCAGCTAATCCCATGTCTTTCATGTCAAAGTTCTTCTTTAACATGCCTTTGCTATTCATGATCAAATCATGATTACTTCCCATTATGAGCATGTCGTCTACATAAAGACAAACGATAACGAATGATTCAGATGTTCCTTTAATGTAGACACATTTTTCACATTCATTAATCTTGAATCCATTCGATAACATGGTTCTATCGAACTTCTCATGCCACTGTTTAGGTGCTTGTTTTAGTCCATACAAGGACTTTACAAGTTTACATACCTTTCGTTCTTTACCAGGAACCACGAACCCTTCGGGTTGTTCCATGTAAATTTCTTCATCAAGTTCTCCATTTAGGAAAGCAGTCTTCACATCCATTTGGTGTATCTCAAGATTATGCACTGCTGCAATAGCTATGAGAACACGTATAGATGTGATCCTTGTGACAGGGGAGTATGTATCGAAGAAATCATATCCCTCTTTTTGTCTAAACCCTTTGGCTACCAAACGGGCTTTGTACTTATCGACAGATCCATCTGCTTTATACTTCCTTTTAAGGATCCATTTGCAACCCAACGGTTTGCATCCTGGAGGGAGATCAACTAATTCCCAAGTATTGTTGAGCATTATGGATTCTATTTCACTGTTAATAGCCTCTTTCCAGAACGAACTATCCAGACCGGATAAAGCTTCTTTAACGGTGGCTGGTTCGTTTTCTAACATGTAAGATAGAAAATCAGGACCAAAAGACTTTTCCACTCTTGTCCTTTTGCTACGTCTCGGTTCTTCATCTTCTATTTGAGAAGGACCGGTTGTAGACTCTTGTGTTCTCTTATTAGAACCTACATCTTTCCTATCCTTAGCCGGAAAAATGTTTTCAAAGAATACCGCATTCCTTGATTCTATAGTAGTTCCTACATGCATATCAGGAATGTCTGATTTGTGCACTATAAACCGATAGGCACTACTATTATTGGCATATCCAATAAAAACACAGTCAATGGTCTTTGGACCAATCTTGACTTGTTTAGGCTTAGGTACTTCAACCTTGGCCAAACACCCCCACACTTTAAGGTATTTAAAACATGGCCTACGATTATGCCACAATTCATAGGGCGTTTTATCAATACCTTTCTTGGGTATTTTATTAAGAACATAATTAGAAGTGAGTATTGCTTCCCCCCACAAGTTTTCGGGTAAGCACAGGCGATCAAAAGCGCGTTCATCATCTCTTTGAGAGTACGGTTTTTGCGTTCAAAGAACTCCATTAGATTGAGGGTATATGGAGCCGTTGTTTGATGAATTATGCCGGATTCCCAACATAATCCTTCAAACGGTGCTTCATATTCTCCACCTCTATCGCTTCTAATTTTCTTAATTTTCAAGTTAAGTTGATTCTCAACTTCTTTCTTATAAGTCTCAAAAGCCCCTAAGGCTTCATCCTTACTTCTTAAGAGATAGACATAGCAATACTTAGTGCAATCATCTATAAATGTAATGAAGTACTTTTTACCTCCTCGAGTTTGCACTAGTTTTAAATCACATATGTCGGTGTGAATTAACTCGAGAGGAGTTGTGTCTCTTTGTATGGCATTAAATGGCGACTTTGTCATTTTTGCCTCAACACAAACTTCACACCTATTAGTCGAGTCGGATTTAGTCATTTGGATTAAATCTTGTCTCGCTAATTTCTTAATGGTGTCGAGGTTTACATGTCCTAATCTATCATGCCATAAATTAGAACTTTCCGACAAGTAAACATAAGGAACACAACTTTTATTCATCGCACCTTGGCGGATCACAGTCATTACATTCATTTTAAAAAGGCCCTCCTCGAGGTAACCCTTTCCAAGAAACAAACCATTCTTGTTTAGTACAAATTTGTCGGATTCAAATACTAGTCTAAAACCGGCCTTACTAAGCAAAGCGCCGGACACCAAATTTTTACGGATGTCTGGAACATGCAGCACATCCAACAATGTTACTTCTTTTCCGGAAGTCATCTTCAAAATCACGTTTCCAATGCCTTGAACATCGGAGGTCGCAGAATTTCCCATGTAGAGCTTTCTTCCGGAGATGGGAGTATAGGAGGAGAAACTTTCCTTATTACCAGAAATATGGCGGGTAGCACCGGTATCTATCCACCAAGCCTTTGGATTCTCCTCCAAGTTTGCAACGTTGGCCTCGAAAACAACCGCTGCAAAGTCTAGGTCCATGTGGTCAACATTATTCGCCTCTTTCTTCGGGAGACGACAATCCCTTGACAAGTGGCCCGGTTTGCCACAATTATAGCAAGACCCTTTGAATTTCTTAGAGGCCTTCTTCTTCTCTTTCTTAGCATTCCCGGCAGTTTCGGAATGCTTTCTCTTAGTGCCACTCGTGCTAGCTTCGGCGAGATTGACCTTAGCCTCCATCTTGCCCTTAGCAACTTTGGCTTCATTCATTCTATTGTTCTCTTCTATTTGAAGACGAACAACAATGTCTTCCAAGGACATCTCCTTGCGTTTATGCTTGAGATAGTTCTTGAAATCCTTCCATGAAGGAGGCAACTTTTCAATGATAGAAGCCACCTTAAATGGATCATTCATGATCATCCCCTCGGCATCAAGCCCATGTAGAATGATTTGGAATTCATCTACTTGAGTTGTTACCGATTTGGAATCGACCATCATAAAGTTAAGATACTTACCGACGACAAATTTCTTTGACCCGGCATCCTCGATCTTGTACTTCCTTTCCAAGGTGTCCCACAACACCTTGGCTAACTCGACTGTACTATACACATTGTATAGTGCATCGTCAAGTCCATTCAAGATATAGTTTTTACAAAGAAAATTACCGTGAGCCCAAGCCTCCTTTGCCATTTGCCTTTGGGGGTCCGGATCACCTTTTTCTACCGCCGGAGGATCTTCCTTTAAGAAGCGGTGCAAGCTTAGGGTGGTCAAGTAGAAGAGCATCTTCTGTTGCCATCTTTTGAAATCCACACCTGTGAATTTCGCTGGTTTCTCACCATGAACGAGGTGATGAGTTATAGGAGCGGGAGCAACATGGTTGAATGTAGTATCACCTTGCGAAGGAGGCGTCACATTCCCTTGACTTGATTCGGTGGAATCTTTCTCGTTTGTCATCTTGAAGATCTTGAAGAAGCGTTAAATACTTCTTACGATTGTTGGACTTTGATGTAGCTTCTTCAAACTTAACGGAAAACTTGACAGAGAAACCAACGGAAATTGGGAAGAACAATTTAGGAAGTCGAGTCTTGTGTAGCACAATTTCCGTAAGAAGTATTTGCCCCGCACAGGTGCTTACGGTTTAAATGGCAAACTTCTCATGAGATAAAACGACTTATAATCACCAATAGGAGCACTCCAAATTGGTAACTCTACGAACTAATCACTATTTAGAACTTTGGACTTTGAAAGATTTAATGCAACAAGATGCCAATGATTTGGATATGTTTATCTATCTCTCTAGAGGGTAGGAATTCTCAAATGACTGTATGAATGTATTGAAATTCGGATGGGGAAGTATATAAGGAGAGTCAAAAGGTTTTGTGCCTTTTCCCTTGAAAAGGTGCAAACTTTCGAACAGCTGTGAAGGGCACGAGTCGTGCTAATTGGCACGAGTCGTGCCCACGACTCGTTCCCAAGCATTCCACTCGTTCTGATCAGATTTGAGCAAATGGTCATCAGAATCCCATTCGTGCTCACGACTCGTGCTCAGAGTCCCCACTCGCTCGATCGGTTTTGAGCCAAATCTCATCACCCAAAACACTTGTTTCAAATCCAATTAAATCCAAATGATTTAATTTACCTTTTAACCAACTTTCGTTAAGTTACAAAACACTTTTGTCATTAATTCTCATTCACCCTAAATGGTTTTGAGACATTAAATGAATTTAATAATCTACAACAAATGTAGAATACATTTTGTAACTAGTTTCGTTAACAAATAACGAACTTCCGTTAGAAACTAGATCAACGTTAAGTCAAACTTAACTTTCTGTTATCTATTTCCAACAATTTCCACCTCGGGAATTCTAAACATTTAATTAATATTCTATACTTTACAATAACATTATTATAATGATTTATACATGTACGTCTACATGTCACTTATATTTATTAAGTATACACATTTTGCAATCCATGTTCTTACAATCTCCCACTTGGATTGCCCAAACATGTGTTTATACTTTAACAAATCCTTATAAAATCATATTCATAATATAAATGACAATCCATATGTGCACTTCATTGTCATTCTAAAACAATCTCGTCCATTAGTTTTACAAGTATAGGAACTAAAAGGGCAGTCGTTGTAATTGATTCGCAACTAAACCCACATTAATCACATATATATGTTCAACTAAATGACATAGATTAAGTATAGATGTGTAGCATGGAACACTTAATGAATATATATTAAAACATATACATATATTCCATCAACTAGTCCTTATTAACCAAATGAGATCAATATGAATAAAACAAATAGCAAATAAAGCACAACACAAACTCCCACTATATTATGCATTATCAAAATCGTTTCACTCATATGAGCAGTATGCTCGTGAAACATCAAAAGAGATAACGCTTCATAAAAAATGGATCCAATAACATGGAGTTTGATCCTATAAGTTGTATATCTATTTGTTCATTTTATACTTATTTCTCTTCAACAAGAGACATAACCATATGATGTCTTTCGACACCTTTGCATCCAGTAAAACAGAATCGGAATACCTAATGATCTCAAAATGATCCGATTTTGTATACATAAGCATCTAGTTTAATGTTTTATACGTACTTCATCATTCTTTTGGATGCGACTTAATGTTCTTCTTTCCGAATTGCTTTGGTATTGACAAAGCATCCCAATAATAAATGCAAGGTCTGGACGAGTACAGACTTGCACATACATTAAGCTTCCTACTGCCAGTGCATAATGGATATTTTCCATATACTTGGATTCAAAATTAATTTTAGGACATTACTTTAAACTGAATTTATCTCCTTTAGAGACAGGGGTCTCATGTGGTTTACAATTTTCCATGCTAAACCTTTTTAATACCTTCTCTATATAGCTCTTTTGTGATAATTCCAAAATACCTCGTGAATGATCACGATGAATTTGGATTCCTAATACAAAAGATGCCTCACTAAGATCTTTCATCTCAAATTTGTTTGAGAGAAATTTCTTATTTTTCTTTAGAAGGTTCTTATCATTACTAGTAAGTAAAATATCATCTAAATATCATCCACATATAAGACCAAAATTATAATTCTACTCCCACTGAACTTATGGTATACACAATCTTCACCAAAATTCGTTTCAAAACCAAATGAAAGAATAACTTGATTAAATTTTAAATACCATTGACGAGAAGCTTGCTTGAGACCGTAAATGGATTTCTTAATTTTACAAACTAATTGATTAGTTTGCTTTCTGGTTTCCTTATATAGATGGTTTCCTCAATGTCTCCATTGAGAAAAGCCATCTTGACATCCATTTGATGAAGCTCAAGATCATAATGTGCCACTAATGCCATAATGATCCTAAAAGAGGTTTTAAAAGATACCGGAGAAAATGTTTCTTTATAATCAATGCCTTCCTTTTGAGTAAATACCTTAGCAACAAGATGTGCCTTATATCTTTCCACATTGCCTTGCAAATCCCTTTTGGTTTTAAATATCCATTTACAACCAATAGGTTTTGCACCTTCAGGCAATCGGACAAGATTCCAAACGTCATTGTCTTTTATTGATTTTAACTCCTCATTAATGGCATTGATCCACTTATGAGAATTAGGACTATTAATGGCTTCATGGAAGGTGATTGGTTCATCTCCCACTAAACCTAAGGTGTCCTCATTCTCCGCAAGATACACATCATAAATATCCAGAATAGCACTTCTTCCTCTAGTAGATCTCCTTAAGGGCACCGGTTCATCCTCATTTAGAGGTTGTTGAATTTCCTTATGTCCAACATTTTCATGTTGTCCGTTATTTACGGGAGTCTCTATATCATTTTGAATTGTATGTTCTTGTTGAATTTCAGGTGCAATTACTTGATTTCCAACATGAACTAAAGTTGGAGGAATATAGAGTGGTTCCTCTAACTCTTCAAATTCAAAATAGATTATTACTATTTCTCCCACTAAATTCAACATCCTCAAAGAACGTAACATTGCCAGTCTCAAAAAATGTTCTAGTTTTTGGGTCATAAAATTTATATCCCCTAGATCTCTTAGCATACCCTAAAATAGGGCTAAACCTAATGGAAGGTTCTCTATTAAGAATATAAGTTGCGATTCTTTAATGCATCTCCTATAATGAGTGAGGTAAAGAAGTACAAGAAAACATACTTCTTACCATATCCTTAAGGATTCTATTATGTCTCTCTACTACACTATGCTAGGTTTGCCCGACATGATGTAGTGAGGGACAATCCCACACTCTTCAAGATAGCGAGTATAAAGGACCCGGACGTTATTCACCCAATACGTCCAATGATTGAGACTTTACATGAAGAAAATAATGTATCCATAACGAGAGTAATCATCCATGAACGTAATGAAATATTGTTGACCATTCCATGAAGGGTTAGTGAATGGTCCACAAATGTCCATATGAGTTAGTTCCAAGACGTTTGATACTCTCAAAGATCCTATTTCGTTTAATTTTTGTAATTTTTTCTTTAAAACACTTAATGCAAAAGGTTTTATCCGGAGTATCAAGTTGTTTTAGGATTCCCTCTGACATAAGCTTTATCAATTCTCCCTTTGGAGATATGACCCAAACTCCTATGCCATAGAATATAAGAATTTTCACTTGATAACTTTTGCTTAGTGCCTTTAGTTTTGGTTTCATTATTATGGGACTCATTCATTTTCTTGACTGTGTCAAGTAAATTAAGATTATCGATATATGACAAAGTACTAGTACCGACAAGTTAGGAATTTAAAATAAAGATCGCATTTATTATTACCAAAAGAACAAGAGTAACCTTCCTTGTTCAAAACTGTGATAGATATTAAATTCCATCTAAAAGATGGTACAATGAATGTGTTATTTAATACAAAATAATAGCCAGTACTTAACATTAATCTAAAAGTCCCTATGCCTATAACTTCAACCAGATTTCCAGCTCCCATATAGATATATTTCTCATCTTCACTGGGGATTCGGTAATTCAGGAAACCCTGCATACATGAACTAATGTGAGTTGTTGCACCAAATACAACCACTATGTATATTAAGGAATTGAAACCAAATTGCCTTAGTACAAACAAGACCAAATGACATACCATTCTAAATTCGCCATTCGCGATACTTATGGTAGTCGTTCTTCATGCTAGTAAGGTCCTTGCAAAAAAAGCATTTCTTGACTTTATGATCATTAAATGATCCTTTATGCTTCTTACTTGCAACCGCATTTTCCTTCCCTCTTCTCTTAATCCCACGAGAAGAAGTAAATGCTGAGTGAGTACTATCTAATTTAAGATATTTCATCCTATCTTCCTCTAATGTCATATGTGAAAGTAATCCATTAATATTCCACTTGTACTTTTAACATTTATAGGTCACCTCAAAAGGATCAAATTGAGGAGGAAGATAGATCAAAACTAAGTGCACGAGCAAATCTTCCGAAATCTCTAACTTAAGTGCCTTTAGTTTGATCGAAAATTGAAATAATTCAATAATGTACTCCCGAAGATTTTCCTCACCCTTGTACCGAATGGAGACAAGTTTCCACAAGAATTCAAGAAAAAACTCAGCATTTTCGATCTCAGAGACATTGTCCAAAAATGTCTTTGAAACTGCATTTTCCATGATCATTAGACTCACGCGGTTGGACCGTTCCCATCGCTCAACATTTTTCCGTTCTATAACGGTATTTCCTTTAGAGGGACTTGGTTCCCCTAATGCGTGATCGATGTCCATACATCCTAAGATCATCGTTATATTATTTTTCCAAGTTTTAAAGTTAATCCCATTAAGCATTGGAACATTGTTCATAGCAGTAGTAATAGATGAAGCGTTTATCAAATCTGTTGGGAATAAGAACGAAGAATGAATACAAAACATGTATAAGAAACTACATAATGAATAAAGTGATTAACTATATCAATGAATCCCATCAAAAAAGATAATAAAGATGACATCAAAACTAATCTTTGGATTGCGAATTGACTCATAATTTAATTTATCTTAGGGTAATAAATGACTTTAAACAATACATTTCAAATACTTGCCTTCCTTTGGGCCGGTTCAAGTATTAAAAATATCCTAACATTTAAAGTATTTGTTACCCGGCAATAAAGAATATAAACAACTCATTTTAAATACCCGCCTTCCTTTGGGATGGTTCAAAGTATTTAAAATGACCAAACGTTTTATTCAATTATTACCCCATGAATGCAAATGTTTAGTCAACAACAAGGTTTCCTTTGGGAAACAAGCATGTTATCACATATCAATAAGAACATTCATCACTTTACAATTTCGTATCTAAACAACGTAAATCACTTTGGCGACAATATTGTTTAGAAATAAATGAAATTGTTAAGCATATAATTAATCACACCTTAGGGAACAAATTAATGTATACTTTTACTCAAATAATGAATGAAAATTGACCAAAATAGCAAAATATTGAAAAATTTTGAAAATCTGGCCAAAATGAGTCATGCTCGGCCGAGTCAAGGAAGGTGCTCGGCTGAGCAAAAGACTCCAGAGAACATCCCTTTCTGATCCCTTGTGCTCGGCCGAGTCTTGGGGGTGCTCGGCCGAGTTCTTAGAGGTGCTCGGCCTAGTCCTTAGGGGTGCTCGGCCGAGCATCATGACCGTTGGATGGCGCCTTTTCAAAAAAAATTCAAACGTTGTGCTGATACAAATGGGGTACTCGGCCGAGTCAAGGGGTATGCTCGGCCGAGCAGCCCATGAATGTCAAATTTTCCATATTTTGACTATCAATTCTTAACTTAATGGTGAATAAATATTCAACCAAAGCAAGTAGATCCGCATACTCATAATACATTTTTAAATGCGTGGCTATGCATTTGAACAAACTCACAACGCATCCAATGATGGTGGCTATGTTCAAAATGGGATAATCTTACATTAAGAATTGAAAGCCTTTTGAGTAAAACCAAAAATTTATAATTATAATTTAACACAATACTCTAGAAATGAATTAGAGTTGCACCAGTTCATTAGTGCACGGCCGAACCAAATTGAAATTTTCTTGAAAATATGTGAACAGTGTTTGCACGGCCGTGCGTTATAACTTGCACGGCCGTGCAGTCACTATTCACAGCTTTTTCCAAAAGGCACCTGTTCATAATTGGCCGAGCAAGACCCTTTTCACAGAAAATTTTTCTTCACACAAAAGATGAATGGTAAGCAAAATTAACGCTTAACCAAGACATGAATACACAAGTAGATCCAACACGG
The DNA here is from genome assembly GCA_022495995.1 of Adenophora triphylla var. japonica. Lineage (NCBI taxonomy): Eukaryota > Viridiplantae > Streptophyta > Magnoliopsida > Asterales > Campanulaceae > Adenophora > Adenophora triphylla. Next base: position 225,182 of record JAFEMH010000887.1, on the reverse strand, counting down.
TTGTGCGACATAAAACGCTCTGTTGTGTCAATGGGATAATCTTGCATGAACCATCATGTCCTTTTGAGTAAAACTTCAATCCATATTCAGAATTTAATCAAGTAATGAATACTAACACCCTAGCAACGAATTAGAGCATTCAAATAACATCATAACATAATGATATCAACAGGATTAAGAATCAAAGTAAAGCAAAATATATGCTATATGAATTCAAACTTAATCCAAAACTTGAGAGGCTCTGATACCAATTGTTGGAACATTCCTATTCCAATAACCCGAAAGCACTCAAGTCTAGATTAAGTAAGAGAATAAGATGAAGGCGGAAGCGTGATACCTGTTGAGTTCATCTTGTTACTTGATGTTGTTCTTGCAAAGGAAGGAAGAGAAGAAGAAGAAAATCAAGGAGGGGAATGTAGATCTTCTTGATGATGAATGCCTTCCTTAAAACTCAGATTATGGAGAGAGTATATAAGAATAATGTAGTGTGTTTCTAGGCTGATGGTAAGACTCTATATATAGGAAACAATGGCACCTCATCAAGAGACTACACCCTTTCAATTAAGCGGTGTGAAATTACCATTCTGCCCACCATAAATAGGTAATTTCCACCTCGGGAATTCTACACATTTAATTAATATTCTATACTTTACAATAACATTATTATAATGATTTATACATGTACGTCTACATGTCACTTATATTTATTAAGTATACACATTTTGCAATCCATGTTCTTACAGATACTTTTTAAGTTTTGAAATAATTAACCTTCAATCATAATTACATTAAGGAATTTTGAGATTTATAAATATGGGTGGTTATAAAAAATAAATTTTGTTAATTATGCTACTGAATTAGCAATTTATTCTTGGTGAATTCTCTATTTAAGTTAGAGAGTATATTTGTAATAACAAAGTTATAACTGTTGAAAATTAAGTCCAATGTTTAGTAAAGGCTCTTTGTGTGGAGACAAATCTCTAATGAAATGTGGATGTTCCAAGTATTCCGAATCACCATAGTGAAAGTTAAAAAATTTTGTTGGCCTCGACTTTAAGTGATGGCAACAAAAGATGTTCGACTTAGCCACCTTGAACTTAGTGAGATTTCTTAAGGTTATTCTACAAAGTTTAGTGAAAATGAGACGGATGTTTAAGTCATGGGTATTGTTGAAGCATATAAATTTTCTTTGTCAGAACTATATATTTAACGGATTGTCGGATTCGTTATATAACATATAGAGTATCAAGAAAACGGCAAAAAAATTGTGGGAGTCGTTGAACTATAAATGTAAAATCGAAAATGTGGATGCAATGAAATTCATCGTAGGTTGCTTCCTTGATTTTAAAATAGTGGAATCCATACACCCTAAAAAGTAAAATGAAAGAATTGAAAATAGTCTTTTATGAAAACCATGTCGAGTTGATAGTGTTGAGTGAAATTCTCAAGTAACGACAATAATTGAGAAATTGCTTCACACTTGAAAGTATTTCAAGAATCACCTCAACTATAAATGAATGTTGAGGTGTGTACTATTCGTCTTTGTGTTGGAAAAGAGAATAGAACTTTATAGAAGAAGTTGTCTACCACTTACCGAAATGATTAAGGCAAATACAAAGTTAGTCAATCTTGTTTGAAAAGTCAAACTTGTTTGGAAAAGTCAAGCATATAAATTGTGTCTTGAGACACAACGGTGATTTCATCAATAATGACATTCTTAATGTTTGAATGAATGAAACGGAAGGGTGTTCAAGTGATCAATAATGAGAATGAATCTTGTTATATGGTCAAAATAGATTCAAATAAGATATCAAATATGTGATTGAAGTTATAATCAAAGCATATTGATGTTTGGGATGTGAATATTATTCACTTATATATGGTGGTAAAATGTAAGTTTTTGCTTTTACCGTTGCTTTCTAAAAAGCAAAATGTTGAATCTCATCTATTTAAAGGAAAAGTTGGAAATCAACTTAATAAATAGATAATGATAAAACACAACTAAGTGTAATTTGTGTATAAATTAGACTAAATACTATTGATTGAATATGTGTTGGGTATAATTATAATAGTAGTGCTTATAGAATTCTCGCTTATAAATCCAAGAGTCAATGTATATACAAGAATACTATAATGGAATCATTAAACGATTCTTTCTTTAAAAATATGTTTCCGTATAAATTAAGAGATGAGGCAAACTTATTTAAATGGATCCATGATTCAATAGAAGAAGAATGAACTTATCATGAGAAAATGATGAAAAAGAGGTAGGACCTTGACATAGCAAATGAGGTAGGATAAGAAAATTCTATAGCATAGATTTTCTAACCTACATGCAAAAAAAGCTAATCACAAAGTTCTAAAGGCACTGAGCGCTTCGGAAGAAACTTTGTGGAAAATGGTCATTAAAATTGAGATTGATTCCATTTTAGAAAATCACACTTGGGAAATAGTGGAAGTACCTCCGGATAGTAAACCACTAGATATAAGTGAAATTTTCAAAAAGGAAAAATGAAGTCTGAGGGAACAATCAATGAGTATAAGGCTAGACTTGTAATTAAGGGTTACAAGAAAAATGAAAACCTTGATTACTTTTATACTTATTCTCTTATCACGAGAATAAAGATTTGTATTTGCAATTGTTTCATAGAAAAATTTGAAATACATCAATTGGATGTAAAATAGCCTTTCTAAATGTAGATTTAGAATAGGAAATTTACATAGAACAACCGGAATGATTTGTTGTACATGAGAAAGGAAACAAAGTGTGCACAATGTACACCATAATCAAAAGATGTTGATAATGAATATTGACATTTTTGCTAATTTCAGGAATACCCGAAAATGTGGGGGTGAGTCCACTTTGGAAAAATAATTACCTTTGCAAAGGTTACCCCAAGAAAACAATGAAATATCCATATGAGGTATGGAAACGTAGGCCTACGTACACTGATAAATGGCTATTTTATAGTCATTTATAGCATCTTAATTGCACCATTTACCTTAAATATTAATACCATTTAGTATAAAATAGCTTATTTTACTTTATATCACGGATTTTATGCTTGTTGGTATTCTTGTATGATTTTATAGGCCTTAGGGGCAATTTTGGTACAAGCAAAGCTTGGGACGTGTTCATTCAAGGAAAAGGATCAAATCGAGAAAAGACAACTAGGAAAAATAAGCAATCAAGCCAGAACAGCACCTGCACGGTCGTGCAGATTATAAGACGCAAAGCCTCTGTTGCCAAAGAATTATTCCAAGACCGATTGCACGGCCATGCAGATTTTCAACACGCAGCCGTGTAAAACTCTCTGTCCTCGAAGAAATTACTCCAAACCCGCTTGCACGGCCGTGCAGATTTCAAACACGCGGCCGTGCAGTTACTGTTACAGTGAAAAGGCACCTTTCCAATTGAAGGCTTTTTTAAGAGATCCGACCCCTAGCTTAAATGCCTATATAAGAGGTCATTGTAATCAGTTTAATAAATTAGAAAACACCTGAAAATCATAGTGAAATACTCTAGCAATGTATTTATACATAATTCTTCAAGAATTATCAATTGTCTTAGAATTCTGGTACATCTTTGAAGATTGAAAGTGCAATACAATATTGAAGGTTTTATTTCTATCCTTTGTTTCCTACAATCGCAAGCATAAGTTTCTCTACTCCTATCTATATTTCTATGTTATTTCATTATTTCTACATACTTGCATCAAATATGGCCAGTGAGTAATCCTCCATTTCTTGGGGTTGGAAACTCAGCATAATGTAGTCATTCTTATTAAATCATGTTTAAAGTCTCTTTTACCATTTCATAATCAATTCTTTTCATATTGTTTTGTCACGCCTACGAATATGAAGTCGTCCATATTTTGTATGAATCTTAGTTAATCAAGTTAAGGATCTAGCGATGAATTTTGATTAACGGAACCATATGAATTGAACTAGGCTCCATTAATCACGAGAGTAGTTTAATGGCCTAGGGATAATCCTTCAGTGGAAAATACGTGGATATTAACATGAACTATAATGGATTTTGACTAATGTATGAAACCCTCGAGAGATAGGCCGTGTTAGTCTTAAAATACGTGTGCTAGGCCTTGATCGTGAATAGTTAGCACAACTTAGCGTATCAACCTTGATTTATGACTTGAATTATATTTTCATAAACTTGATTTATTTGTTGACTGTATATTGTTTGATTTCCAATCCCAGAAACATTTTTATTATTAGAGTTTAATCCAAGATAGAGTAATTTGTGTTTGTTTCTAGTATTTTCATAACACAAAAAATCTCCTCCCAATCATATTTTACTTATTTATCTTATATAAAAGCAAGTATCATACATTGTAACGTTGTCCTCGTGGGATTCGACCGGCATTTTCCTAATTTGTACTACAATTACACTGTGCACTTGCGGAATTAAAACAAGTCGCTCGTTCAGGCTTGACAAGTTTTTGGCGCCGTTGCCGGTGACAACGGTTTACTTTTTGATATTTGTATTTATTTATATTTTTGTTTTTATTTTTTAATGGGTTTCATTGTCGAAAGTAAAAATGCTCAAGAGAAGACTAACAATGAATTTAGGAAAAACTTCAAGCAATTAAATGCTAGATTTGATAATTTAGCAGCTCATAATAAAATGCTTGAAAACCAACAAGCTCAACAGGCCAACGCTTCGCATAGACCTCATGGGAGTCTTCCCGATCAACCACAAAGACCTAATGAGCATGTTAATATGGTAATCACTAGGGGCAGTAATGAATTGATAGATGCAAACCCTAGTAAAGAGGATGTTAGTTCAACCCCACCGATGGTTGAGACTAATAAAGATATTAAGAAGGGGACGGAATCCCTTAGGCTTGCTAGAAACTTTGACCCACCAATACCATATTCCCAAAGGTTGGTCAAGAGAGAAGTGAACAAGATGTATACCGAATTTTTAGAGGTTTTGGACTCTATAAACGTTAGCATTCCATTTTTTGATAACATACAAGAAATGCCCTCTTATGCTAGACCTTTAAAAGAAATGCTTTCAAATAAGAGGAAGTTAGAAGAATTTGAGAATATCACTTTGGCGGAAGATGTTAGTGCTATTTTACAAAAGAAACTTCCACCAAAACTTAACGACCTTGGCACTTTTTCAATCCCTTGTAGCATTGGTAGGTGTAACGTAGACAATGCCATGCTTGATCTAGGGGCTAGCGTTAGCCTAATGCCTTTATCGGTAAGTGAGAGACTAGGTGTGGGGGGAACTAAAACCCACCACCATTTCTCTCCAGTTGGCGGACCGCTCCATACAATACCCAATTGGTATAATGGAGAATATGCCTTGTCAAATAGGGAACTTAATCATCCCTGTCGATTTTGTGGTACTCGAGATAGAAGAAGACCAACAAATCCCGATCATTTTAGGGAGACCCTTTCTTGCCACCGCAGGGGCAATAATTAATGTAAAAAATGGTACTCTCTCTCTCTCTCTCTCCCTCTCTCTCTCTCTCTCTCTCTATCTCTCTCTCTCTAAATGTTGGAAAGGAGAAGGTTGAATTTAATAAGAAAAACTTGAATCTCGGGGACCCTTGCCAAAAATTCAACACCCTTGAGGATAACAACAAAAGGGGTGAAGGATCACAATCTAAAGACTGGATAGAAAATTTTCTTGTAAATGAAAAATCTTTAGATTGTGGTAACGATAATAATGTGTTCGATTATTCTATATATCCTGATGCTAACCATGTGACCAAGAACACAAAGCTTGAAGGAATGAAGGTACCGGATAAGAGAAGCACATCGAAATGTCGTGTGTGCAAAGATTATAGACAACTTATTCCATCAAGAACAAGTGCGGGATAGAGAATATGCATTGATCATAGAAACTCAATCACGCCAATGGGCATGAAATGGCGAGTTGTTAAGGACAATAGACCATCAGAATACCATTCATCGCCCATTTTGATTAAAAGAAAGGGGTCAAGCTAACGACCTTAAACAAGCATCATCGGGACGGTAATTGATGGATTATAATTTTTAGTTTGTCTTTAAATAATTTTAGTATTTATATATTATTCTTTATTTGTTGCTAATCCTTATTTTTGTAGGTTCATTTTTGTAAGTTCATCTTTCTTCCCCCCCCCCCACCCCCCTCCATCCTAATCTTGTTTTTCATATTGTCCTTGAAACATTGAGGACAATGTTCATTCCAAGTGTGAGGGAGAATTCTTCATATCCATTTTTTGCATAAGGTGTTTTCAAACATTAAAGCTTATTTAGTTTCCTTTAAAACCGATTTCTATCCCTTGATTCATATTTTTTTTTCAAAAATTTGAAAACATTTCCTAGAAATTAAATTTAGGGGTATATTGGGAGATAGATAAAATAATTATAAATTAAATAAGCATTGTTTTGTGAAAATCTTGGAGCATTGAATACTAATCATTATTTTTTAAAGGATTATTTCTGCGCTTCGGGACTTTCATTCTTGAAACTCATTTTTTAAAGGCACTCATCTCCTTATGTACCTTTTTGGATCATTTTTTACCTTCATTCCATCTTCAATGCTAGTTAAGAAGCCATTGTAATAAGCTAAATAAATTAGAAAACACCTGGAAATCATAGTAAAATACACTAGCAATATATTTATACACAATTCTTCAAGAATTATCAATTGTTCTTAGAATTCTGGTACATCTTTGAAGATTGAAAGTGTAATACAATATTCAAGGTTTTATTTCCAGCCTTTGTTTCCTACAATCGCAAGCATAAGTTTCTCTACTCCTATCTATATTTCTATGTTATTTCATTATTTCTACATGCTTGCATCAAATATGGCTAGTGAGTAATCCTCAATTTCTTGGGGTTGAAAACTCGACATAATGTAGTCATTCTTATTAAATCATGTTTAAAGTCTCTTTTACCATTTCATAATAAATTCTTTTCATATCGTTTTGTCACGCCTACGAATATGAAGTCGACCATATTTCGTATGAATCTTAGTTAATCAAGAGAAGGATCTAGCGATGAATCTTGATTAACGGAACCATATGAATTGAATTAGGCTACATTAATCACGAGAGTAGTTTAATGGCCTAGGGATGATCCTTCGGTAGAAAATACGTGGATATTAACATGAACTATAATGGATTTTGACTAATGTACGGAACCCTCGAGAGATAGGCCGTGTTAGTCTTAAAATACGTGTGCTAGGCCTTGATCGTGAGTAGTTAGCACAACTTAGCGTATCAACCTTGATTTATGACTTGAAATATATTTTCATAAACTTAATTTATTTATTAACTGCATATTGTTCGATTTCCAATCCCGGGAACATTTTTATTATAAGAGTTTAATCTAAGATAGAGTAATGTGTGTTTGTTTCTAGTATTTTCATACCACAATAAATCTCCTCCCAATCATATTTTACTTATTTATCTTATATAAAAGCAAGTGTCATACATCGTAACATTGTCTTCGTGGGATTCGACCCGCATTTGCATAAGCTGTACTACAATTACATCGTGCACTTACGGTATTAAAACAAGTCGCTCGTTCAGACTTGACAAGTTTTTGGCTTGTAAATGTGAGACTGTTTCACAAATTAGCAAGTTCAATTATCAAAGAAATTGAAATTGGTAACTAAATAGTGGATTATTTTTCAAAAGTTATACTCCCTCCGTCCCAATAAAAGCTTCACTAATTACCCAAAAGGGCGTCCCGTTAGAAGCTTCACAAAGAATCTTTATTATTTCCTCCACTCATTCTCTCTCCTACATTATTTTAATACTCACAACACCATTATAATTTATTATTCTCTCCACTAATTCTCTCTCCTATTTTCAAATTACACTCACAACATTTTTTTTCCCTCCCATTTCCATAATTTGCGTGTCCACCCAAAAGGGTGAAGCACTTATTGGGACGGAAGGAGTATATGTTATGACAAGTGTGTATATTGGTTTGTTATGTACGATTCAATGAGTGTGAATATATATAAAAATCAAAGGAAAACAAAGTCAATGGAAATCAAGTATTGATGTCAAATTCATGGAAATGAAGAAAAGATACTTTGGATGAAATAGATCAAAGTGTTGAAACAGTTCAAGAAATGGAACCTATAAGAAGGTGTGCTAGTTTGTAAAGTCATTATATCACTTGAGACAAGTACAAATATAAGGACATCAAAAGTTTGATTGAGTTGATTTAAACAAAAGTAACTACGTTATTTTGTTAATTAAATTCAAAAACGATATGTTAAGCCGAGAAAAAATTCTAGTACATTTGATCTGTTGATTCAAATTCAATGAAAACTAATGTACTCGTTATTAAACAAGTCATTAGGTGGACATTCTTGATAAATTTTGGAATGATCAATATGGAATAGCTAGAATTGAAATGAATTTGAGTTAACACTTATCAAATGGATAAAGCTTGTGTTAACAAGATGATATATTGCTAAAGTTAATTTATAATTAAAAAGACATATAGAAATGTGTGTAATGTTAGTTTAGACATATATGTCTAAGACATACTACCATTAAACAACTACTCTCAACTAAATTGACAATGTGAAGTCAAATAATAATCGAATCTGTTAACCAAATGGTTAGACCGATAGTTAGTTGTAAATTTTGAAAGGAATGTGACATTAGCCTTTTAGAAGTTAAACACAGCGAAAAACCCAACCTAGTTGACTGGAGATCCCAAGATCTAGGTTTTCAAAGGGACAATCTAACTGTTAAAAGGACTTGTAGTGTCAACGTGGGGGTCAACCCCAAGTCCATTCCTAAATTGACATTCTAAAAGGAAAGGTTAATCTTAAAGCTTTTAATGATTCTTGCGCTTCGAAATTGCCGAGCGGGGTAATACGGGTCACTTTTAACAATCACCTATGTGAGAGAGAAGTAGGGGAAGGAGAATTGTGTGAGGCACAATTCTCAGACCCTCTCACAGAATCAGGCATTATGTTTAGGGCCACGAATGAACATAGATATGAGAATTGAAATATGTTAGAATGATACTGGTTTCAAATATATGATCGGCTACACAAAAAGCATAACGTTTCAAGTAAATCGCGTCTACCGACTTGGGAGTAGAGTAAATATGTTTGTACAAGCGAAGGTTCAAAGGGCAAACCCCTACCTATCGTATACAAGTTTTCGTCCGCCTGACTTTATCACCAACTTTTCTCGAGTCAATTTCTATGGGTTTTTTCCCCTAGGGCCCTCCCAATCCAAATTATATTCCTCTTAAAGAAAAGTTTTTTCCAAATACACCCCTCCGCCTAGTTTGGGCGACCGCCCATCAACATAGGGCGATCGCCCAAGTGAAAAAATTACCTCCATCCGCCTAGTAACTTATAAGACTTTTTAAAAAGTCTTATAAGTAACCTATAAGACTTTTTAAAAAGTCTTATAAGTAACATATATAAGACTTAAAAAGTCTTATAAGTTACTCTTATATTTAATAAGTCTTATAACATATATAAGACGCACAAACTCAAAAACTGAAAATTATTAATAAGTCTTATATAAAACTTATTAAAAAGTCTTATAAGTAACTTATAAGACTTTAAAAAAATCTTGTAAGTTAAAAAGAGTCTTATTATAAGACTTTTTATATAAGTCTTTTAAAAAAGTCTTATAAGTTACTTATAAGACTTTTTAAAAAAGTCTTATAAGTAACTTATAAGACTTTTTAAGTCTTATATATGTTATAAGACTTATTAAATATAAGACTTTTTAAAAAGTCTTATAAATTACTAGGCGAGTCTTATAAGACTTTTTGTACAAGTCTTTTAAAAAAGTCTTATTTATGTTATAAGACTTATTAAATATAAGACTTTTTAAAAAGTCTTATAAGTTACTAGGCGAGTCTTATAAGACTTTTTGTACAAGTCTTTTAAAAAAGTCTTATATATGTTATAAGACTTATTAAATATAAGAGTAACTTATAAGACATTTTAAGTCTTATATATGTTATAAATAAGTTTTATAAGTTACTTATAAGACTTTTTTAAAAGTCTTATAACTTACGAGGCGGAGAGGGGGTTATTTTTTGATGGGCGGTCGCCCAATGTTGATGGGCGGTCGCCCAATGTTGATGGGCGGTCGCCCATACTAGGCGGAGGGGTGTCTGGGGAAATAAGTAAATGTTGTTTCTTAGATTGGGTTTAAATCTCGCCCAAGGGGCCCTAGAGGAAATGGGCCATAGGGTTTTTTCCCCTAAGACCCTCCTGGACCAAATTATATTCCCCTTAAAGAAAAGATTTTGTTAAATTCCAAATACACCCCTCCGCCTAGCATGGGCGACCGCCCATCAACATAGGGCGATCGCCCATCTCAAAAAATGACCCCCCTCCGCCTAGTAACTTATAAGACTTTTTAAAAAAGTCTTATAAGTAACATATAAGACTTTTTAATAAGTCTTATAACATATATAAGACTTAAAAAGTCTTATAAGTTACTCTTATATTTAATAAGTCTTATATAAAACTTTTTAAAAAAGTCTTATATAACATATATAAGACGCACCAACTCAAAAAACTGAAAATTATTAATAAGTCTTATATAAAACTTATTAAAAAGTCTTATAAGTAACTTATAAGACTTAAAAAAATCTTGTAAGTTAAAAAGAGTCTTATAAGACTATTTGTATAAGTCTTTTAAAAAAGTCTTATAAGTTACTTATAAGACTTTTTAAAAAAGTTTTATAAGTAACTTATAAGACTTTTTAAGTCTTATATATGTTATAAGACTTATTAAATATAAGACTTTTTAAAAAGTCTTATAAATTACTAGGCGAGTCTTATAAGACTTTTTGTACAAGTCTTTTAAAAAAGTCTTATTTATGTTATAAATAAGTCTTATATGTTACGTATAAGACTTTTTTAAAAAGTCTTATAAGTTACAGGCGGAGGGGGGAGATTTTTTGAGATGGGCGATCGCCCTATGTTGATGGGCGGTCGCCCAAGCTAGGCGGAGGGGTGTCTGAGGAAATAACAAAATATTGTTTCTTAGATTGGGTTTAAATCTCGCCCAAGGGGCCCTAGAGGAAATGGGCCAATTTCTATTCATGTGGGGATTGTTGGAAAAATTGTACATTAATGTGAATGAAAAATTGATTTTCTCTAGTTAAAATAGAATATAAGGTGTGACATTTGGGTTTGTTGATAAATAACCCAAAATTGAATTACTTTTTAAGAACTTATGAGGATTTTATGTTTAGATTGTTAAAAGAACAAATATGAGTTAATTCTCATGTTACTCTTTTATTCATGGATTGGTTTATCTAATTAAGTTAGAGAATATGTAACAACACAAATCTTAATGTTGAGATTAATTGTACATGGTTAGTGCCAATTAATTATAAGTTACCTACATATTTTTCATATATTTGTTGTTGTCTCTTTTTCTTAGCTATTAAAAAGAAGTTAGAAGAAAGAGAAGAACAGATAGAAAAAGTGAATAAAAGATTCTTTAAGTTGTATTCTATATAGAGATATAATTTATTTTATTTGTATTCTTAAAAATTCTAAAGCATAGGAATCTTTCTTTTGATCTCCTTTTTTGAAATTCTAGTTGGTGATATTGTTAAAGCATACGTTCAATTCGCCGAGAGGCTCAAGTGCGGAGTTGCACCCGATTTGTCCGTTCTATCCTTATAGACTAACGCCCGTGTAAGTCTCAAGCACTTTTATACAGGGGACGAATTAGTTTTAAGGATAAACGAAAATGAATTTCCAGTATGGAAAAACAGAATCATGCGGTACATGAATTCAATTGATGACAGATTAATGACTGTAGTTAGAGATGGTCCTATCATTCCTATCAAAGTCATCACAATGCCAAGAGCTCCCAAAACTCCTCTCATGGATCATGTCCGATAGATCATCGGAACAAGAGTGCTATAATAAGACGAGCCACAACCCCCACAACTTTGCACTAAGAAGCTTACTTGAAATATTCTAAAATGATATACAGAAACTAAGGGTGCTAAAATCAACCCTCTTAAACAGCACTCAAATTTTTAGTTCACTATTATTTTCATCAACAACTAGAAATTAGTCACTCATTCTTCCTACTAATTTTCCTTTTCCTCCATTTTTGTTTGGGTGTGGAGAGGTTGGGGGGATGCGATGGCGGATGGCTTAATCAATGAAGAAATTTAAGCATCCTTTAGAACAGGAAACAAAAGAATGTCCCAGTTGATGCAACTCAAGGCACTCAAAGAAGAGAATCTAGCACCCCAAAAGACCAACTCACATTTCCCACTATTACCATAATCTAACATTCTGAGTATGCTCAAATCTTAATAGGGTACGGAAGGTACACAAAAGGTTAACCGTATACCTCAATAGTCGGCGGCTAAGTCACAGCAGCAATATCCCTAATTTTGTCACTGCATCCTGCATGGCAAAGAAGAATCGCATCTTCGAAGATATCAATCAAATAAGTAACCAGACATCTAATTGAATAACTAAGAAGAAACAATATATCTATATTTCATTTTTCGTCACCAGCAGGTGCTTCTCCACTAACTTTAAGAAGGACCCTAAGCCAGTACAAGCAAGATTCAGCCTCCCATCTAGACTAGAAGTTTTCTTTTACAGGACTCTTGCACCAAATGATGCACAACAAGAAATATTCCCTCCGTCCCAAAATGAATTATTAAGAGCAAATATGAAGAAAAATGCGGACAATCATTTGGGACAAAAGGATTCGAATGAGGAAGCAGTACCAAAACAAAGGTAGGTAGCTTAAAACGCCAAGAAAAAGAAGTAACACGGAAGGACTTACCTAAAGTAAATAGCTGACCATTTTTGGGAAATTTCATCTGCAAATCATCTTCAACAAACGTTTAAAATCATCTCATCTCAAATCAAATCAAATCTACTTGAACTGAACCGAACCGAACCAAACAATGGATAAATCAACAAATCATGACAAGTACAGACATCCCTACTCCAATCAAACCAATGTCATTGACAGGCATGCCTGCAAGTTACTAGCATTTAAACAAAATTCCTACCACCTCCTTTCTCAAATTTGAAGGCACCAATTCAAAAGAAGCATTAATACCAAATCAATCGATCACAATCAAGTAATCAAAACTAATCTCAAATTGACACCAAAATTAAGCTCAAAACTTCATAGATTAATTATAATTCCGAACAGTATGCATATTGAAAAACAGTAAACCACCTGCAAATCACATAACAAAAAACAAACAGAGCATTTCAAAATTTAAAAAAAAAAGAAAAAAACTTATTTAATCACCGCCGGCCTTCTGGTAAAGATAGGTAAGTCCACACTTGCCACAGTAGTGCCTATCAAAGTGATTAGCCATGAACGTCCCGGCACCACACTCAGCATTAGGGCACTCTTTCCTCAACCTCTGCACCTTACCGGAATCATCCACCTTGTAAAACTGGAGCACGGCAAGCTTCACCTTCTTATGCTTGTGCTTGATCTTCTTCGGCTTGGTGTAGGTCTTCTTCTTCCTCTTCTTAGCACCACCACGGAGCCGGAGGACTAGATGCAGAGTCGACTCCTTCTGGATGTTGTAGTCGGCGAGTGTACGGCCGTCCTCGAGCTGCTTACCGGCGAAAATGAGACGTTGCTGGTCCGGCGGGATGCCTTCCTTGTCCTGGATCTTGGCCTTCACATTGTCGATTGTGTCCGATGATTCCACTTCTAGGGTTATGGTCTTCCCTGTCAGGGTTTTCACGAAGATCTGCATCTTCGACGGCGCCGCTCTGCACGGATGGTTGCTAAACAGAAATTGGGTTAGGGTTTTGGAATTGTTTATATATACTCAGCGATGGGCGAAATAAAATACCTGTTTTGTCCCTAATTGGATTTTTATCAATTTAAAATTTGAAGTTGACACAATAGTTAATTACGGGGTTTTTAACAAAATTCCTAAGAAAATTCAGTTAAATTGCACTTATAACTTAACTGCAATTTATTTATTTTATTTTTTGTCTGACTAGTAGGTAATCCGTGCTTCGCACGGGAAGCTAATTTGTTAATATCATGATTTATTTTTTATAATATAAGTATATTATAAATGAATCAAAACATTAACATTTATAAAGTTAGAAAAATTGTGTTCAATTTTAATAACTTTGTTGTACATAAGTTTAATAGGAATTGCATTGTGACTAACAATGTAGCAATTTTTGCTATTTTATTTTTGATGTTCATACTTTATGTCATTTATTTTTTATGTCATAATTTATGTCAGTATGCAACATTTTTTATGGACGTTAATAAAGTGAATGAAAAAATTAACGACCAAATTCTTTTCAAATTACAACATTTTAAATACAATGTAGGGGGTTCTAACTCTTAACCTTCCCGAGAAAAGTATGTCTTTAAGCTAAATGCTCATTGGCATTATTAACGACCTACTTTGATATATGTATAGTAACTATTATGATTAACTAATATTATTAATAGTAATAGTTAACATATATTGTAACTATAATACTATTACTTAACCTATATAGTAAATTAATACTATTTATAATAATAGTTAGCATATATATTAACTATTATAGTTAACTAATACTATTAATAGTAATAGTTAACATATATAGTAACTATTATAGTTAACTAATACTATTAATAGTAATAGTTAACTTATATATAGTAACTATTATAGTTAACTAATACAATTAATAGTAATAGTTAACATATATAGTAACTATTATAGTTAACTAATACTATTAATAATAATAGTTAACATATATAGTAACTATTATAGTTAATTACAACAATTAATAGTAATAGTTAACTTATATAGTAACTATTATAGTTAACTAATACTATTAATAGTAATAGTTAACATATATAGTAACTATTATAGTTAACTAATACTATTAATAGTAATAGTTAACTTATATAGTAACTATTATAGTTAACTAATACAATTAATAGTAATAGTTAACATATAAAGTAACTATTATAGTTAACTAATACTATTAATAGTAATAGTTAACTTATAAAGTAACTATTATAGTTAACTAATACTATTAATAGTAATAGTTAACCTATATAATAACTATTATTATTAACTAATAGTATTAGCTAATAAGGGAATATCAAAAGTCATATAGATTTTGGAATAGTGATGACGTGGCTTCTCCAAAATAAAGAGTTTGCCTAAACTTGTTCACGTGGCGAAACCATAACCCTCCTCACCAACTTTAATATATATAGATATATAGATTTCATTACAGTCGCACGTGGAATATCGCCGGACCCTAAATAATTGATCTCATCATATATATACTAATTATCTTCATTATCGCTGCGAACCCGCCTTCAACCCTCAAGTTTACTTATAACTCAACCAAAGTACAATTAGATTCAGTCATGCCTCCAAAAAGCACAAAAGAACCTCATTAATGTGATGTGTTGACTACAACATATCCCGCTCAAATATAACCACCACCCCATACAGGGCTGGTCCTGTCGAATTTGGGGCCCTGGACAAACTATTTGACGGTGACCCTTTAATTTTCTCAGCAAAAAATAGCACGGTGCAGCGTTCTCGAATCACTATCTCTCTCTATCTTTTCGCCTTTCGTCTCTATTGAAGGCATTTATATTCATTTTTTCCTTAGAATTTGAGGATAGTTGAACTCTAAGTCGAATCACATGCTAATAGCGAGACTCAAAATTTTTTATTAATAAAAGAATGAGATAATGATTTGAAAAGTTGAGTTTGGTTACTAGATTGAGTTGGAGTTATTACAAAGTAATCAACAAAATTTTGTAATAAATTTTAGTGCTAATTGCAAAAGATTTAAATAAATATTTCACAAAAAATAAGGAATAAATACAAATAGTTTACAAAATTAATGCAAAAAAAAAAAAGGTAAACTTACTACTACTAATTAAGAAAAAATAAAAAGAGAAGAAAGCCGGAACACCTTATTCAATATTTTTGTCTTCAATCGAACTGAGCCAAAATCTGATTAAATAATTTTGTCTTCAAGCGAAATCGAACTTGGGCCAAAAGGACTTAAACCTTCTACTGCTATACTACCAAATTTCTTAGAAATTAAACGCTGTTTAAAATATATATACCTAAAATTATAAATTTGGGGGCCCTAATATCGACAAAAAATTCGGAGGCCCTAGGCAACCGCCTCACTTATCTCACTATAGGGCCGGGCCTGACCCCATACCTACCCACCATTTGGACACTATCTTTCCACCATAAAACCTCCATAACGTGTTGTGTCGGGATGGGGGAGTGACAACAAGAAGAACGTAGAGGGAGCGATGGAATTAGGGAGCACCAAAGGGAGGAACGGCCAAAATGGTGGTAGTGAGTGAAGAGAAAGAGAGGATGGTAACGTTTTCACGATTTTAATAATCCAGAGCCAATTGAAAATGATTAAAAAAAATATTAAGTAATACATGTAAGGATCGTATGATTTGACTAGTTTATGTTAGCAATTCCAACGAGCAAAAAAAAACACTAACATGCTAATGTTGTCAATTTTGAACCAACAAAATTGAAATATAAAACCCCATTTGGCATACACCCTAAAATTTTGAGCCATAATATTTTATTTGCCCTTAGTTTTTTCAATGGAAAATGATGACGTGGCAAATATAAAGGGATAAAAGATTTAGATGTCAAATTATTAACCATAAATGTCGTTTTATTAAGGATGAAGGCGTCGGTTTCAAAAAAAAAATAAAAAAAATTGAAAGGTTAAAACTTAAAATGTGAAATAGTAGTTATTTCACCGAGGCGGTCTCCTGTGAGACGGGTCATGATCCGTCTCATGCATGAGACGGGTCGACCCATGACCCATGGGGCATGACCCGTCACGTGGCAGCCTTTTATAGGCCAATTTTTTTTTTTTTAATTTTTTTTTTCTGAGAAAAAGTAATAGTTACCATCTCTTAAAGTAAATAGTTTGCATACATTAAAGTAATAGTTTGTATACATTAAAGTAATACATATATACAGAAAAGTAATAGTGTTTTTCCCTAAGTTTTCTATGTATTACTTTAAGTAATAGTTTTTCCCTAACTCATGTATATGAATGTAATAGTTTATACAAGTAAATGTAACACTTTGATAGATGAAATTGTAACATATTTCTATAGATAATGTAATACTTTTACATGAAAACATATATACCTATACATATGTGTTACAATTATGTACAAATACTATTATATATAAATAACACGTTTGTTACATTTTAGTTATAATAAGTATTACTTTTGCCAAACGAAGAAAACATAGGAAAAAACATTATTACTTTTCTGTATATATGTATTACTTTAATGTATACAAACTATTACTTTAATGTATACAAACTATTACTTTATGTTGGCTGAAGGATTGGGCTTAAGGCAAATGTGGGCTGATTCCAGCTTGGGCGACCGCCCATTCCAGCTTGGGCGACCGCCCATATGCAAAAAGCTTGGGCGGAGGCGTGGATTGGCTTTGTTGGGCGGGTGATGGGTCAGAATCCGACCCGTCTCATGGATGAGACGGGTTTTCATGTTCTCACCCAAGTTTTTGTCTATTTCACCAAATAATGTGTTACTTTTTTTTAAAACCAAAATAAGTAACTATTCTTTTCCTAGTCAAAATAAAATAAATATTTATGTTTCAAACAAGAAGGAAGCAATATAATATAAATATTAATATCAAATTATAAATATCGATTAAAACTTTTGGTCGCAAATACAATTGATATTGTTTTGTTAAAATATTAAATTAATTGGTAGTCGAAGTCGGACGTATACACACATTATTCAAAATCATCACATAAGATTGTATTCGACCAAAAATTTTGTGATGATTTTAGTATTATTCTAAAATTTAAGTTTTCTATAGTTCTTTGTGTACCATTACTTGTAATCTAACAAATTAGGATTTTTTTTTTTTTTCAATTTCTTCTTTTTCTCAGTCGGTCCGTTTCCGTTATCTTCTTCCATTTCTTCTTTCTTTGATTTGATTGATTTGTAAAATTCCAAATTTTGCATATTTTAATTGTCATTTTATCAATTAATAAATGCAAAATTTAGGGATTGGTTTCTAGATTTGTTGTGTTTTGTTACTTTATCTTGTTAAAGTGTTGAATAAATCATTTTGCCTTACTACTCATTTTATTATATACTAGTTTTACTCCCGTGCGCTGCACGGATCATTACATGTTATTTTAAGACGAAAATTAAAGAAAAACAACAAAAAAAATGAAATAGATTTATACATTAACACTACATTATCAGTACATAGATCAGATTGGTAGGGCTTATCGTCATTACAAATCAATATTTCAATATTTTAAGACCATCAGTTAGTTGCCACTTCAAACAAATCAAATCAAAGTACAAACTCCGTCTCACTTTAAATTACAAAATAATAATTATTAATAATAAAAACTAAATAGAAATATTATTTTTTTCCATCTCAAATAAATACTTTAAAAATATACTTCTATAAAAAATTATATTATTCATTTCAAAAATAAATATTACTTTCGACTTAAAATGAATAACCAAAAAATAATACTCACTCCGTCTCAGACCAAGAGTCCTACTTTCCCTTTTGGTCTATCCCAGACCAAGAGTCTCTTTTCTTAAATGACAAGTTTTTTAATATATTTATAACCTTATAATTTAATATATTTACAAAAAAATCATTCATTATACCATTATAAAGTTAACATATTTAAAAAAAAAAAACAATCATTAACTTACTATTCCTCCCACTCATTCTCTCTCCTATTAAAAAACCAATCATTAACTACTATTTTCTACCCCATATTACAAAAAAATCATTCAATATACCCTTATAAAGTTAACATATTTATAAAAAAATCAATCATTAGCTACTATTTTTTATCCCACATTTAACTTTTATTCATTTTTTTTAAATTTCCTAAGAAGCGTGAAATCCCCCCGAGGATCCTTGGTCCGGGACGGATGGAGTACTACATTTTTTATCCAAAAAAATGAGAATTACTTCCTTCATCCCAATGAATATTTTAAAAATTAATACTACTTCATTCGCCTCTAAAATTAATGTTTGTAATGTTAGTCATTCATCTCAAAATATGACATTAAGATGATATTAATTTTTTAGAGGAATAAAGTAATAATCTTTTTTTAAATGTTCATTGAGACGAAGGAAACATAATCATTTTTATTTTTATTTTTTTTTTGACATAGAAAAAAATTCAACTTTTTTTTAAGAAAAAAAATTCCTTCAATTAAAAAATGAATATTACTTTCATCCCAAAATTAATACTATTATTTTCTATATCCAAAAAAAAAAATACTTCCTACATTGACCGATCTTAGGACAATGGTGACAATGTGTCATTTGCTTAAACTTAAATTATCAATCGATTGACTCATACTCTGCAAAAACCGATTGATAATTTATATGAGTCAACTGATTGATATACACTGGACAAACCGATTGATAATTTATTGTTTAAGCAATAAACTTAAAATCTGCACAAATCGTTTAATAAATTATTAATCAGTTGACTCATATATCAAAAAAAAAATTGCTTCCTTTGTCTCAATAAACATTTTAAAAAAGAATACTACTGAACATACCAAAAGTGTCGAGTTGGGCCAAACGAGTAAAGTCCAATTACAGACAGCCTTGGTCTCCACATTCCCAATAAGGCTGGCCCAATCAGAACAAGGCCCAAAGCCCATCTCAAGTACCAGTCGACTAAGCCCATGGTCCGACCTACTAGGTCCCGACCTAACTTAGTCCGACCTCATGATCCATGCTACAATTCGGGTACGAACCATGCTCTACCCGACAGTCAGGTCGACCATTACATAAGTGGCGACCTCGACCTAGACAACAAGTGACGACCTGACACTTGCCGGCGTATTTGGTTGAACAATTCTCATAACCACATCCCTACAAATCAGGGGCCGTTATAGACACGTTCCCACAATCAAGTAACTGCCGCTACAATCTCGGAGCACATGTCGCCTCCCCAAAAATACATCACTCTTGTCTATAAATACTTCATCACTACCAAACGGTGAAAGGTAACTGCCATTTTGTATTCTGAGTTCATCATTCAATACATTTTGAGCTTTACACAACTGTTATCTTACTCTCACGCCCGAGCGTCTTCGCCGGAGACACATCCGGCTAGTCGTGGGTTCTGCTGTGTCAAGAAGCTGTGTGATCACCCCGCCACGTGGAGGAAGATTGATAAGCACATTTCCCGCAAAGATCGCTTGGTTCCATTGCCGGGAAACGTGCTTTAAACTAGACCTCGAAAACTCCATCAACCTGCAACAATGGTGACTTCAGAAGGACACGTATCCGAGGCTTCACTTGGGCATGAAGAAGTAAACAACAACAACATGAACGCAAACGCTGAGAACCTTAACTTGCCTCCTCCCCCACCGAATCGTCCCCTTGGTAGGGCCACACGCTCTACCAGTGTCGTTGATGGCAGGGGATTGCCTGACACAAGGAGAGGGAAAAGGCATATGGATGGGCAAGGAGTTCCACCTCCTCCAAAACGTCCCGCTGCTCAGGTGAATGTGGGAAACAGGGTAGGCCCCTCCACCAACCCCATGAGCAAGAAGGAGATGATGTTGGAGCGAGCTCAGATTCTGGCCGACTTGATAGCCATGGAGGAGGCAGAGCAGGCTGACGTGCGCTCTGAAAGAGTGGCACGTACTCAGGTCTCTAATGGACAACAGACCAGGAGTGCTAGGCCAAATGAAGGTGTGGGACAAAATGGTGAGGACAGGATAGTTCGTCGAGCTCCCACTATTGTTCATGTGCCCAGTAACGATTTAAGGGCTAGCCTCAACAGAAACAGGGAGCAGGAGGAGGCTCAATCTCGATTTGAGGACTCGCACTAGCCAACGTAAACAGGCATGTTTCTCCAGGCGAACGCAGAGATCAGATCCCATAGAGACAGGAATGGGCATAGGTCGCCCGTGAGAGGGGAAAGGCGCAGTCGCCACATGGAGATAACAGCGCAGTCGCCGTCTCGTGCCGAGAGGCGCAGTCGCCTCAAAGAAGTAACACATAGATCTCCAATAAGATCGTAAAGGACCAATTCCCATAGAGACAGGAGGAGTAGACAGATGACTCCCCCGTAAGTGAGGGCCGAGGTCAAATGCCGCTCCTCCAGGAGATGAAAGACCCGATGCCGAGAATGGCTATTGATGAAAAGAAGTTCGAACAATGGGAGGAGGAAAAGAAAAAGGAGATTGGAAAGGTCGAACGAATTGACTTTGCTCTTCGACCTTTATCCAAAGAAATCGAGATAGTCGACCTCCTCCTACCTTCAGTTGCCTCTTCGGAGAAATATTCGTGGGTCGACTAATGCCAGGAGTCATATAGCACATTTAGAAGCCACAATGTGTTTTGTCGCCAATGAGGACGACAATATGTGCAAAGCTCTCCTAAGCACACTCACCGGGCAGCCTTTAACTTGGTTCAACGGTTTGGCCGCTGGAAGCATCACCACTTGGACCGCTTCAGACAAAGTTTTTGGATCGCTTCGACCGCAGGAGCTCGTAAGGTCACCGTCACCGATCCGAATAACTTGGTGCAGTGGTAAGAATGAAAGCTCGATGAGCTATTTCACCAAGTTCAAGGAAATGGTTGATAAGATAGAGGAAGACCTCACCGATAGGGAAGTCATCAACCGCTTCGTAAACGGTATTTCCTCGGCAGACATGGATTACGAGCTCACAAGCCAGACAAGAACAACTCGACAGAGTTGTTTGAGAAGGTATACAATGTCGCCTGCCGAGGAGAGGAAAGAAAAGAAGAATGGAAAGAGCCCCAAGATTGAAGTCACCGATGATAAAAAGGACTCCAACAAGAATGGGGGAACAATAAAAATGGAAAGAATGTAACTAGGGCAACAGAGAAGGTGCCCGAAGCTTTCACTCCTCACGGTGAGTCGAACCGAGATTATGAATGCCGTCAACCGGCTCCTCCACCCCAATGAATCCAGGCAACAAGTTTAGGAGGGACAACAGCAAGTACCGCGACTACCACAAAGACACCGGTCATCTCACGAGGATTGCTTGGGATTAAAGCGTATCATCCAGAGAATGGTCGACTGTGGGAGACTCGAAGCTTATGTGAAGAGACCTCAAGCCGGGAGGAGGTGAGCAGCCACAGGTGGGCAACAAGGACCTAGGCAGCCTAGATTGAACTCCGGGGGTCATCACTCGAACAAGCGAGCAACACGGCCATCAAGCACAAGATATTCCACTCAATAAGGCCCCACATGTGCCTCCAAGGAGAGAAGTCGAGATGAAGCGATCGCCTTCTACCCCCATGAATTGGCAACTAATATGGCGGCTAGGGAGCAAGTTCTCGTCATCCTGTGTCTCATTGATGGATGTACGACGAGCGTACTCTTAGTCGACACGGGGCCTGCAAGGATATTTTGTTTTACAAAACTTTCAAGGAGATGGGTCTTAATGACGAACGGTTGGAGAGATATGATGGCAGTGTGGAGGGCTTCACCAACCATCGAGTTGATGCTAAAGGCCGATAGTGCTCGACGTCGACCTAGGCCAAAGACTCCCTCGTGGTTGTCTCTAAGGTACAATTTATCGTAATTGATGTAAATAGTGACTATGCCGCCATCCTTGGAATTCCCCGGACAGGTCGCTCTTGGAATGGTAGCATCAATTCCTCACCGCCAGTAAAGTTCCCCACACCCGCCGGAGTGGGTTGCGTACAAGGCACAACTCGTGCTTATCCGGATCATGTTCTAAGAGAAAGAAAGAAAAGGGAGCTAGAGATTGAGACCGCCGATGGTTACTTGAAGCCGTCCCCGGCCACCAAAACTACCCGTTGTCAACAATCACCAACGTGGAAGAGTCGACCTATCACTCAAATGACGAGGTCATTCTTGAGTCGACACGTCACTCTAACACCACCGAGGTCGATTCAGATGTAGTTATGGTCGACCAAGTCATCATAGGCAACCTATGCCTCCACTCGACAATAACTCCTGGGGCCACCACCACCACCGCCGAGGTCACAAGTTAGATGATATGATAGCGTAAGAAGCTCCACACCCGAGGGCCGAGGAGAGACAAAGGGTCAAGGAGATAATCATTGAGACTCTACAATTCAGTGGATGGACCGTGAGCTAGAAGCCGTGGATGAGTTAGAGTCAAGTAATCACCAACTTTTCCTACCCCGACCAAAAAATTCAGATTGGGAAGCGGCTATCGGGCTTGAGGAGCGAGCGTAAATCATCGAGCTACTCAAGGAAAGTAACGATGTCTTCGCATGGAGGGTAGAGGACATGAGGGGAATCAAGGAAGAGGTCGCCGTTCACGTACTTGAAGTCAACCCGACCATAAAGCCTAGACCCCAAAAGTTGAGAAGTTTTGCTCGCGACAAGGAAGAGGCTATCAAAGCCGAGGTACAAAACTTTTGAGTGCAGTGGATAATCAAAGAGGCCACTCATACAACGTGGTTGGCCAACGTGGTCATGGTGAAGAAATCGAATGGCAAGTGGCGGATGTGTGTCGACTTCACTACTCTCAATCTAGCTTGCCCAAAGGATAGCTATCCTCTTCCTAGAATTGACAAGCTTGTTGATTCCATCGCCGGCCACTCTACTCTCGCCTTCTGGATGCTTACTCGGGATACCACCAGATAAAGATGCACGAGGATGACATTGTGAAAACGGCATTTCAAGCAAATGAGGCATTTATCGCTACAACATGATGCCATTTGGCTTAAAAATGCAGGAGCTACCTATCAAAGAATGGTGAACAAGGTCTTTGCCTCACAAATTGGTCGAAATATGGAGGCTTACGTTGACGACATGGTCATTAAAACTAAGACCGGAGTCACGTAGTCGACCTGAAGGAGACGTTCGCCAATTTGAGAGCAAACGACATGAAGCTCAACCCCAAAGAAGTGTGTGTTTGGTGTAGCACTGGAAAGTTCCTTGGATTTATGGTATCTCAAAGAGGCATAGAGGCTAATCCGAAAAAATCAAGGCTTTAGTCGACATGAAGGCTCCCACCACTATCAAAGAGATGCAAATGACTTAATGGAAGGGTAGCGGCTCTTGGTCGCTTCATATCAAAGTCGCAGAAAGGTCTCTCCCCTTCTTCAAAGCATTGAGGGGACGAAAATTTTTGAATGGACGACCGAATGTCATTCGTCGTTCCAACAAACTGAAGGATTACCTCGCTACTCCACCTCTCCCCGAGTAGCCCGACCACCGGTGAAACTTTGTTTGTGTATTTATCCGTGGGAGATAAATCCGCGAGCGGTTTTGGTTAGAGAAGATGAGGGGTTTCAAAAGCCAAGATACTACATCGCAAGGCTCTATCGGATGTGGAGAGCGAGATACTACAATGCCGAGAAGGTCGCCTATGCCCTAGTCGTGGCTTCAAGGAAGCCTGCGAGCTTATTTTCTCGGCTCATCCAATTGTGGTTCTTACAAATGCTCCTCTAAGAAAAATTCTTCACAAGCCGGAGAGTTCAGTCGACTTCTCAATTGGGTCAATTGCCCTAACCGAATTTGACATTGAGTATCGACCTCGAAAGGCGTTGAAGGCTCAAGCTCTAGCCGACTTCTTGGTCGAGCTTACGTTCACCAAGGAAGACGACGAGCATGAGCTCCAAAAGAAAAGGCTAAAGGGAAGGAGTTAGAGTCCCAGTCGCCACCGCTTACCCGTCGATTGTTGGAAGGTCTATTCGGACGGATCGGCGACCAAGAATAGCAGTGAGCCGGGATAGTGCTAATTGAACCAGAGTCCGAAACTGTATGAGGAATCACTAAGGTTCAAGTTTGATGCTTCCAATAACCAGGCCGAATATGAAGCTTTGATAGCAGCCTATAGAATACGCCAAGTGTTTTGGAGCGACTAAGATCATGGCCTACCGTGATTCACAGTGATAGTCAACCAGTCGAGGCGAGTACGAGGTACTTAGTGCCACACCGATTAAATACTGCGACCGGTGAAGGAACCGATAAAAGATTTGGAATTCGGGAGATTCAAAGAATTGGACGAGAAGACAATGAGCTAGCCGACCTCCTCTCGAAGTTAGCCACTTCGGATGAACCACATGATGAACCTATCTCCTTCCTCGAAAGTCCAGCCTATGAAAGAGTAAAAATTCAATGCATAGATGATCCCTCAAGAAATTGGACTCGGGAGAAGTGTTGGATCGAGGAAATGAAGGCATACATAGAAAGTGGAGAGCTGCCGGATGACGAGAAGAAGGCTCGAGCTATCAAAAAGAAAGCTCCAAGGTATATCATTCAAGGAGGCGAATTGCTCGTAAGATCTTATACTCGACCATTATTAAAGTGCATCCACCCTCAAGAGGTCGCCTATTGATACACGAGGTACATAGTGGAATTTGTGGTGGACACCCGGGGCCGTGACTCTGCCGACAAGTTAATCACGTTGGGATACTATCGGCCACACATGAGAGCCGACACTCACAACTTTGTTCAAGAATGTGATCAATGCCAAAGGTTTGCCAACCTTCCCCTACGTGCCTACAAATGAGCGTACTTCGTGATCGCAGCTTGGCCATTTGACATGGGGCGTCGACTGATTGGACCCTTCCTCCCGCCCGAGGAAACCGCAAGTATGTGATCGTCGCCATAGATTACTTCACTAAATGGGTTGAAGCCAAACCATTAGCTCGCATTACAGAGGAAAATGCTATCAACTTCATTCATGACTTCATTTGGTGTCGGTTTGGTTTTCCTCGAGCTATAGTGTCCGACAATGGTTTACGCTTCTCCTGCACCTTCGAAGCGTAGATGAAGCGAGTTGGAATCAAACATTGGAAATCTTCTGTCGCCTATCCTCAAGGAAATGGCCAAGCCGAGGCAAAGAAATAAACTTGTTCTATCTTCGCTCAAGACAAGGACTCGTAGGTCGACGTAACAATTGGTTGGACGAACTCCCCTTGCTCTTTCGGGGCGGTCCGTACAACCACTCGGGGGCCTACGGGGAAACCCCTTTTGCTCTCACATATGGGTCGAGGCCATGGCACCCGCCGAGCTCGATTCCCCACTGCTAGAGTGACTTTCTTCAATCAAGAGCAAAATGATACCAATAGATTGATCGACCTGGATCTAGTCGACGAGAAGCGAGAAACAGCCTACCTCCGAATGGTCAACTACAAGCAGCGAACTAAGAGCTACCACGACAAGAAGGTCAAGGCAAGGTCTTTCCAAGTTGGAGATTATGTGTTGAGAAAGATTGAGGCAACAGGTAGAAGGACCCAGCAGAATAAGCTATCTCCTAACTGGGAAGGTCCATATGTAGTCACTCGAGTCGTCAAGGAAGGAACCTACATGATAGCTCATCCCGGAGGTGACGAGTTGAAACACCCTTGGCATGCTACTCACCTCATCAAATACTACTTCTAGTTTTCAATTTCAAAGTTCAAGTTTGTGTTAAAGCTAGTTTCGAATTGATGTAAGCATGATTCCTACTTCAATGAAAAGCGCAGTTCATTCGATCAAACATAGTGTTACATTAATATCAACGAGCTCGACTCTTAGTCAGTTCATCTTAGCTCGACTCTTAGTCAGCTTCACCCTAACAAGCTCGACTCTTAGTCAGCTTCGTTCTAACAAACTCGATTCTTAATCAGCTTTGTTCACTTAACAAGTCCGACTCTTAGTCGACTTCGTTCTAACGAGCTCGACTCTTAGTCAGTTCATTTTAGCTCGACTCTTAGTCAGCTTCACCCTAACAAGCTCGACTCTTAGTCAGCTTCGTTCTAACAAACTCGACTCTTAGTCAGCTTGATTTACTTAGCTCGATTCTTAATCAGCTTTGCCTATTCAACAAGTATGATTCCTAATCAACTTGGTCCTAATTAACTCGACCCCGGGTCAGTTTCAATCGTATGAACAGGTTCGACTCATGGTCAATCTCGCTCACAAAAAAAGTTAACCAAGTCTGAGGTCGACTAAACCAACAAGATCAAGTCGTCTCTAGGCTCAAGTTGAATCATTTATGTTATCTACATCTAGCTCGACATACAATATGGAATGGAAAACATACAACATTCTGAGAACAAAGGTCAGCTAAGATTAAATATGAAAAGCCTCCCAAAAGCGGGCCAAGACTTGAGCAGAAATTAACTTACAAAAGTATTATGCCTCCCAAAAAGCTGGGATAAGGCATATACAGATAATGTTAGACAAAAGACAAAGATATTGTTTGGGACTTGTTCATTACAACTCAATAAAATCAAGAATCTTGAACTACATCAGCTTGGTCGTCAATGGAAGCTCGACCTTCACCATCTTCTTGTTGCTGGGGCTCTATGGGCTTACCCGATTCAGAATATGTCTGCTCAGTTTCAATATCCATGGCTTCAGCATCGTCGAGTTCCGCCAAGACCACATCAAAATTTCTATCAAGAACAGGGGGAGCTTCCCACTTCTCGCAGTGATCCTCCTCATCCTCTTGGGCAATGAAAGCTAGATCGTTTTCAAGGTAAGGAACGAGCGAGTGACCACCACGAGCCGTCATATCATATTGGGACTCAGTAAACCAACGAGCTAATTGCTCGATGGTAACCGTAGCCGTTGGATCTACAAGTGCACGACGGGCCATGTGTCTCTTGCCGACCTCAAGAAAATCTTGTGCCTTAGACACGATGGCATCGTAGTACTCGTCCCCTTCCTTGAACTTCTCAACCGCGGCTTCAGAGGCATCCTTATAGCAGTTTTCTCAACAGCAGCCTGGAGGTCTTTCTGACTCTTCTCTCTCTCAAGTCGATGATGTTCATGCAACTCGAGCAAGAAGGCATCCTTCTCCTTCAGAAGTTTGTTGACTGTGGCCAGCTCAGTCTTGGTTTTTTCCAATTCCTTCTTCTCTGCATCCCTCTCCGCTTCCACCTCCTTGATCTTAGATTCAGCAGCTGCAAGATCGGACAGGGCCTTCGTCTTCACCATTTCGTTGGCTTCACACGAATTATCCAGATCATTGTATTTCTCCCTCAAATCGGCCAACTCTTGTGCCTTCTTGGAGTAATCACGCAAAGCCTGCTTCTCCCTCTCAATTGACGCCCTCCAAGAACTTTTAGCTTGCTCGTTCATGGTGAGAGACTGCATTAGAGGAAACATTGAAGTATTAGCTCGGTTAAGGCATAGAAGGTGAACTGACGAACTAACAGAATAAGCGACCAAACAGAAAGGGAAAGTAAAGGTTTACCTCGCTGTGTACCAACCCAGATCGGGCCGTGAATTCCTCTGGAGTCATCCCCTTATCTGCAAAGTAAGCTAGGAGATCTACATCCAAGGCCCTTCTCACCACCACTTGACCAAGCGCCACCTCAGGATAGCGGCGAGTCATGCTGTTGACCCCAATGAGAGGGGGAACATCGCTAAGCCTATGAATTAAAGCATCTACGGATTCTTGGCTCCTCGGGGGAGGGGCTAGAGGAGGGAGTAGATTGGGGAGACGGCCTTGCCCTTTCCAGACCTTGATCTTTTTCTTGTCCTCAACGCCTGATCATCTTCCTCCTCGACAGCATCATCATTAATTTCAACCACATTCATCGGGCTGGACCCCGCCATCTCGGCTCCAGAGGTCGCAGCATTGGCCTCTTGAACTGGATCAGAGCTCAGACTTGGCCTAGGCGACCTGCTGGATTCCTCCCCTCCCTCATTCACATTCATGGAATGGGAGCCACTTTGTTGAAGGACCTCTATCTCGACCTCCTCCATTGGGATCAGCCCAGCATTGTCCTTTGAGAGTAAATTATTCCTTACAGCGGCCTCCCTCTCTCTGCTTGCCTTAGCATTCACAGCTCCGTGGGCCCTCTTAGCCTTTTTCTTGTCAGAAACTCCAACGATTCGAACCATGGCGGCTTCTTGTTCGGGAGTCAAAACTGCACGACATCAAAGTGTTAGTTCGACAATACGAAACAGTTCTATGTACGAATTAATTCTACATACGAGCAAGCAATTTGATAAGTACAGGGTGACAATTCGAAACGGAGTTATGTACGAGCTAACCAGTTCTACCTGCGAATAGACAACGGATGGGCTAAGAATCATGTATGGAAATAAAATCAGTTCTATGTACGAATTAATTCTACATATGAACAAACCATTTGATAAATACAGAGATACGATTACAAGCAGTTCTATGTACGAATTGACTGATTCTACAGGCGAGCAAGCAAGTGACGAGCTGAAAGTTAAGTATGCAGATCAAAGCAATCCTATACGCCTATAAAAAATCACTTATGCAAGTTAACATTGGACGAGCTAATGAACGAAGGCGAGTAAACCCTTACCACCAATGTGTTCTCCATTGTTCTTGCAGTAATCAGCTTGCTTCTGGCAAAACTGACAATTCTCCTCTAATCTACCCAAAGAGTGAGTTACCCAATCAGGGTACACCTGGCCTCTCAATACAGGCGCAAGGGGCTCTGCTACCTCATCTCCAGGCATCATCCCTGCTAGAATATAATTGTACTTGGTTGTCACTAATGACTCCCAACTGACGGGTCCATCCTTGACCAGGGCACACAGCTTTCTATACAAAGTTTTACACCAAGGAGGCTCCCAGTAATTGTCCTCACTGATAACATCAGATTCATCATTGGGCAACGGAAATTCCCATCCCAGCCTGCTCTCAACCAAAACTACATGCGAGTTCCAGCAATTGTGTTTATTTGGAAGGTTGGCAAACAACTTGGGAGAGTTGGGCTTAGAGGGAGTACTAATTCCCCAATCATGCTTATCTAGCTTGGCACCAAAAAACTCTTTGAAAACCTTCATACAAGGCTCATGGCCCAAGAGCCTACACACCATTGCAAAGCACACCAGCACTCTACAAGTGTTAGCACCGAGCTGAAGAGGGAGGGCATCCATACACTCCAGAAACTCATTGATGAAAGGATCCAACGGCAACCTCAACCCAGCCTCGAACTGCCCATAGAAGAAAGCGACCTTAGTAGCATCTCTAGTGAAGGTAGCACGGTATTTGGCCAAAAATTCTTTCTGACTAAGGATGGTCACCCTAAAGTCTGCCCTATCTATCCCACAGAAGTTGTAGATCACATCATAACGGGATTCCATATTCTTCCTCCCACGAGTAGGTCGTTGGGGCACATAGCCCCTCTCATTCTTGCCTGGCACCACATTGGGCCCAAATGCGTTGACAATTCGAGGACCAGAAGAAGTTGAGGCAGCGTTCCCTTCTTGAGTCGCCATATCTGTACAAGCAAAAGAGGAAGCAGGGGAGTCAGTCCTATGATCATGTTCAGTCGACCTACCTAAGGATGACCTAGACTCCCCCGGAAAACCTATTCTATTTCTAAGGAAGGAGGGCTTTTGGACGTCCCTAACATAAAACAAGGTGATATGGTCAAGCAGTTCATGGAATAGATGAAAAGCGACAACATTTGAGTCGTCAATCACCACATTTTCAATTTTCCCTACAATGGGCAGCCCTATCTCGGTGTAATTCAACCCCAACTAGTCAAAAATGGAGGCACACTCATCCAAGGACATCACTCTCCACTCACCGTTCACATTCTTGCATGCCCTACGGTTAACAGTGCAGTAGCCATACCACGCCCCTGGTTCGCAACTAAAGGTCCTAGCCATGGCGGAAACGAAGAACAGTGCATAAATTAAAACCTTAAAGCAAGGATACGAGGGAAATACCTTAATTAATTGCAGAAGGTAGGTTCGTTGCTGAAGCCGAGAACTAGATTTAAATCTTGCTGCAATCCCTTGATTATCGCCGGAGAAGAAGAGTTTTAGGACGGTAAAAGTTCTAAACGAAGAGGGATTTTGCTATTTATATTTTCCTAAATTTGGAAAGGGAAAGGAAAATCGAAATTAATTTTCCAAAATTAAAAACTGAAGCGGTTTTCGAGAAGGAGTTCCAAACGTCAGAATTGTAATCATTACGAAAATCGGCGCTCCTTCATCTCCAACCGTTCATCACCAACGATCAGGATGTTGCCACGTCATCATGGTCGACCTACTTCAAAGACTAGCATCGACCTGCGAGTAAAGCAATTTTCGTCAAAGAAATCTTCTTAACTTCCAAGTCGACGAAGTCAACTCGAAAGTTGGGGGCCACTGAACATACCAAAAGTGTCGAGTTGGGCCAAACGAGTAAAGTCCAATTACAGACAGCCTTGGTCTCCACATTCCCAATAAGGCTGGCCCAATCAGAACAAGGCCCAAAGCCCATCTCAAGTACCAGTCGACTAAGCCCATGGTCCGACCTACTAGGTCCCGACCTAACTTAGTCCGACCTCATGATCCATGCTACAATTCGGGTACGAACCATGCTCTACCCGACAGTCAGGTCGACCATTACATAAGTGGCGACCTCGACCTAGACAACAAGTGACGACCTGACACTTGCCGGCGTATTTGGTTGAACAATTCTCATAACCACATCCCTACAAATCAGGGGCCGTTATAGACACGTTCCCACAATCAGTGCTTGCCGCTACAATCTCGGAGCACATGTCGCCTCCCCAAAAATACATCACTCTTGTCTATAAATACTTCATCACTACCAAACGGTGAAAGGTAACTGCCATTTTGTATTCTGAGTTCATCATTCAATACATTTTGAGCTTTACACAACTGTTATCTTACTCTCACGCCCGAGCGTCTTCGCCGGAGACACATCCGGCTAGTCGTGGGTTCTGTTTTCAGGTCAAGAAGCCAGGTGATCAGTCCTGCCACGTGGAGGAAGATTGATAAGCACATTTCCTGCAGCATCAACTACTTTACTTGTCTCAATAATTAATATTCATTTTCTGAGACGAAGACACTAATATTATAAACATTAATTTTTACAAAAGAATACTACATCGTCTAAAAAATAAATTACTATCTTCGTCCCAATAAATTACTAAGAGGTATATTTTTTAAAGTATTTATTTGAGATAGAAAAAATAATATTTCTATTTAGTTTCTTTATTAATAATTATTATTTTATAATTTAAAGTGAGACGGAGTTTGTAACTTGATTTTTGTTTTTTGTTTAGATCGGTTAATAGGGGTGATCAATTGTTTGTTTTTTTTTTTTTTTTTTGGAGACCTTGGTTGTTGGTTGTGGCTGTTTGGCTGACCGATTGGTTTTTTTGTTTTGTTTTTGGCTGACCGGTTGTGGGGCTAATCGATTGTTTTATTTTTTTATTGGATGACCGATTGTGGATGACCGATGGTTTTTTTTTTGGCTGACCGATTGTGGCCTTGGTTTGTTTGGATCGGTTGTGGGTTGTGGCCTTGGTTTATAGAAGTATATTTTTTAAAGTATTTATTTGAGATGAAAAAAATAATATTTCAATTTAGTTTCATTATTAATAATATTTCTATTTAGTTTTCTTTATTAATAATTATCATTTTGTAATTTAAAGTGAGACGGAGTTTATACCTTCGGTTTGATTTGATTTGAATCAGTTGTGGCCTTGGTTGGATGGATCGATTGTACATTTTTATTATGATCGGTCAATGTGGACAAATTGGAAAATGTATCAGCAAGCAAAGAGTGACAACATAAAGTCCATTCCTAATTGGATCGGTATTGTGCGTGTAAAAACAAAAAGGTTCAGTACCAGCATTAGCAGCTAGGCACATGCAACAATTTTATTTCAAATTAATCGGTCAGTCTCTCAATTAGGAGGGAGTCAAAAACAATCTGTAAAAGTAATCTGAGTGCACAATACTGATCCAATTAATCGGTCAGTCTCTCAATTAACCATACAACCGATCCAAACCAAACCAAATTTCGTCTCACTTTAAATTACAAAATAATAATTATTAATTAAGAAAACTAAATAGAAATATTATTTTTTCCATCTCAAATAAATACTTTAAAAAATATACTTTTTTTAAAAAAAATATTATTCATTTCAAAAATAAAAATTACTTTCGACTCAAAATGAATAATCAAAAAATAATACTATATTTTTTATATAAAAAAAAGAACATTACTTCATCCCGATGAATATTTTAAAAATGAATACTAATTCATTCGCCTCTAAAATTAATGTTTTTAATGTTAGTGTATTCGTCTCAATATAAGATATTAAGATGACATTAATTTTTTAGACGAATAAGGTAGTATCCTTTTTTAAATGTTCATTGAGACGAAGGAAGTCATATTCAATTATTTTTTATTTTTTTTTGACATAGAAAAAAATTCTACTTTTTAAGAAAAAATTAATGTCATATATTGAAACGAAGGCACTAACATTACAAACATTAATTTTAGAGGCAAATGAAGTAGTATTATGTTTTTAAATATTCATTGGGATGAAGAAAGTAATGTTCATTTTTTTGGACAAAAAATTTAGTATTATTTTTTGGCTATTCATTTTGAGTCGAAAGTTATATTTATTTTTGAAGTGAAGATTATAATTTTTTATAAAAGTATATTTTTAAAGTATTTATATGAGAGGGAAAAAATAATATTTCTATTTAGTTTTCTTTATTAATAATTATTACTTTATAATTTAAAGTGAGACAAAATTTGTACCTTTGGTCTGCTTTGAATTGATTGTGGCCCGATTTGAAATGGTTAAGCCATCAACCGGTTAAAAATCAATCAGTTAAGAATAAAAAGCCGATCGGTTAAATACTTAAATAATTAAATGAGGAAGCCGAAGCTTGAGTGATTGACCGATATCCTTTGTTGCCGCCTTGCCGGTTGAGTTACTTGAGTAATAAATATATACTGTACACTGGTGATAGATATTAGTATCACAGGTAGTACAAAGTTACTTAACTCATGCAAAAAGTAGAACAAACTTTTAATATTTTTTCAAGAGAAATATTAAAATAATATAGTTATAAATTATTTTTATTTATTATGTTGTTAGCCTTATTTATTTAGATTAATTAAAATAATGAAATTATATATTAGCACAGTGTTAATGGTTTTCCAAATAATAATAATAATAATAATAATAATAATAATAATAATAATAATAATAATAATAATAATAATAATAATAATAATAATAATAATAATAATAATAGAAGTATATTTTTTAAAGTATTTATTTGAGATGAAAAAAATAATATTTATATTTATTTTTCTTTATTAATAATTATTATTTTTTAATTTAAAGTGGAACGGAGTTTATACCTTTTTTGTGACTCTTGCCCTTTACCGATTTGGTCAACCGGTTAATCCAAGACATCAAGCGGTTAAGAGAAAAGTGATGACCATTTGTTAATCATACAAACAAAAGCTCATCATGCTAATCAATACTATCATTTAATTATTTAATTGCTTGCTCCCAACCGTGTGAAATCAAAAAATGGTCATCACTTTTTTCTTGACTGGTTGATGTCTTGGCTTCACCGGTTGACCAAATCGGTAAAAGGCAAAAGTTACACGCCCGATTGACCCAAATCGATAAAGGTCAAGGGAAAAAACTCCGTCTCACTTTAAATTATAAAATAATAATTATTAATAAAAAAATATTAAATAGAAATATTATTTTTTCCATCTCAAATAAATATTTTAAAAAATATATATACTTCTATAAAAAATTATATTGAGTCGAAAGTAATATTTATTTTTGAAATGAAGATTATAATTTTTTATAGAAGTATATTTTTTTAAAGTATTTATTTAAGATGGAAAAAATAATATTTTTATTTAATTTTCTTTATTAATAATTATTATTTTGTAATTTTTATTAATAACTATTATTTTGTAACTTAAAGTGGGACGGAGTTTGTATTTGCTTAGCTTGGATCGGTTGCATGGTTATATGCATGTTTGTTTGCATCGGTCAGTAAATATTAATTATATTATTTATTCACCGGTCATTTGCCTTATTATTTATTATTTATAGACCGATCATTTGCTTTGGACCTTTGGTTTTGATCGGTTATACGTCTGATTTGGATTGATCGGTCACCTTGTAATTTAAAGTAAGATTGAGTTTGGATATGATTTGTTAGGAGTTCAATTGTGGCCTTGTTGACCGATTGGCCTTGACCGATTGTCTTTGACCGATTGTATTTGCTTTGTGTTTGGATCGGTTGTGGCTGACCGATTGTGGTCTGATTTGAATCGATCATCCACTTATTATTGATCGGTCACCATGTTAATGATTTACTGACTTTTAATTTACCGATCTTTGCACAACCGATCCTTGTGACCGGTTGATAACATGTTGATACATTTTCCAATTTTATATATATAGAGAATGTATAGAGATATATAGAGAGAGATATCGATGTGGGATTAATTCCTTTTGTAACAAAACGTAAGGACATTGGTTGATTTAATCCCACATCGCTATCTCTCTCTATATATCTCTATATATTCTCTATATATATATAAAGGAATTAATGTCCTGATTCAAATTTGTCACAACTTAAGAGAGTAATTACAAAAGTGCCACTCAAATTTTGGCAAAAATTTTGGCGCTTTGACTGTTCATAGGATGACCTGCTTTAATATATAGATAGATTTTTTTCCTTTTATTGGGAGCCTTTGACTTTTCTCCGATATGTTGAGAGTCTTATAATGATTTTGATATTTTCTCTTGGTGCAATATTTGAGATATTTGGCTGCGCATTTTTTGTCGACTCAAATGCATTTCTTTATCGTGTTTTAAAAGTCATATTTTTACCGTGCGGGGTTTTACTAGTTTTACTTGGTGAAGCATTTGTGCATCACATATTATAGTTCCCAAATGCATTTATTGGAGATTTGATTTGGAGTTGGCTTTCACTATACGAGATGTGTTAGGCTATTCATGCGTACTAGTGTATTACCCGTGCGATGCACGTCAAGATATAAAATTTTCTACTTACAAAAAATAAAAAAAAGATAATTAAACACAAAAACAACATTATAAATTAATATGCTTCATATACATCCGTAAACAAAACATAAAAAATTTAATAATATTGATCTTCATGAACTATCTTCTGCAGAATTAGATTTCCAAATATGAAGAGCAACATGATGGGTGACTCTGAAGAAAGCAACATAAAGTTGACCATGACCGAAAAAACATGTTTCCTTAAAATAATTTCAATTGTATATAGAGATTGCCCATAATTTTTGTTTATGGACATGACATAAGAATCAATCAAAGAAAATTGACGAACGTATTCGAGGATCTTAATCTTTCCACCAATAAATGAGCTCCATTAAATAAGCTTGATAAAGATCGTCATTAACTCTTGTTTAGTCATATTTATTATTGGGTCATACTATTCCATCTCAATTGTTTTCTTCCCTTATTACTATGTTCACAACTCTACACTACTCCACCATTAATATTAGATTATTATATTATTTTTAAATTTTCATGTCTTATGTTGAGTAAATTATTTATTTGTCTCATTTAAAACTATATTATTATTCAAAAAACGCCACATTTGAAACTACACACTACTATTTTGAAGAAAACTATAATACTTCTTTATTCAATGAAGGTCACTTTCACACTCATAACGCATTTTAAATTAAAATAAACCCTTAAATAAGCACAAATGATCATTAAAATAATTTTGCACAAATATTTAAACCAAAGGAAACAATGTGAATTTTTTTGATTTAACGATTGGTCAACCTTCAAAAAACACTTTATAAAATAGTATACAAAATTTAATATAGTGTAGAATAGCAATAATTACTGACAATAATTAATGTATTATTTTTAAAAAATTACTAATGAAAAACAAATAATATTGTAAAGTTATTTATATAGAAAGGGGCTCTTGCCAATATAATTTTTTTTTTATCCACTAAATTATTCAAAGTTTCAATAAATTATCAACATATTAACACAATTAGCCCTAAGGTCATCTTACTTTAAAAGAAAAATAACTTTTCAAAGTTACATTTATTTTTCGATTAATTAATTTTGTTATTAATTTTTATGGATTTTAAAAATCAATAAAGATGAGCCATGAATTAGAAAATAAATTATTTTTTTACACTGTACAAAAAACAAAAAATAAACAGATAAGTACCAGTTTTTTTTCCATTAAAAACCAAACAGATATTGTGACTTTTATGATTTTAAAGTAATAAATATTACTCTGAAATTTTAAAAGACATATTGAGGAAAATAATCCCCCTAAATAAAGTAATTGTAGCGAACAAAGATTTATATTCTTGACAATTAAAACAATTAAAACCTTCATCTGATGCAATATTTGCTATTTAAGGAGGGGTTATTTTCCTAAATTAATGTTTATTTTTTTAGAAAAAAATTTACAGAGTAATATTTATAATTTCAAAATCATTGAGCTAATGTGATTCATTTGTTTCTAAAAGAAAACGAAAAGAAATTGTTTTGTTACTTACTTTTAGCTACTTATATTTTATTTTCTATTATTTTGCATAAAATAATTTTTTTACTTAATCATGGTTCAAGTTAATTACTTTTAAAACAATACAAATAGAAATAAAATTCAAATGATAACTTTGAAACATTATTTTTCGAAAGTGCTATTGTCATTACAACTTTTATTTATCCACAATAGTCATTAAATATTTAATAAATCAATTAACATATTAAAAAAAATGCCCTTAAATTCATCATACTTTAAAAGAAAAAGAACTTTTTAAAGTCATCATTTTTAATTTATAATTATTTGAATTATATATTTATGTTTACAGAAAATAAATTAAGATGATCTGATTTCAAAAAATAAAATAAAAATGAGTGATGATTGAGAAATAAATTATGAACAGTAATAGAAAATAATAAAATTACCAACGAATAGAAAGTAATGTATCATTTTTTTTTCCCTCCATTTACTATTAAAAACCAAATGAATCACGTAATTTCTATGATTTAATTTTGATTCTCGATAAACCACATGATAAATGTGTAAGCTTTTATAGGGACATATGCATGAGCGGATTTAAAACAACAGTCAAAAGAATTTAATTGACTTTATCAACGCCATTTCATTCAAAATTCAAAATTTTATGTCAAAAATTGTTTTTTGAAAGTTCTACTCGGATCTTTTAAATCATTTTCTGAATGTCATACGGATCCTTCCATACCGCTCACCACCACAACCCCCGACGACAATACTTACTCTTCTACTACCGGAGCTTAGAAACTTCCGACCAAAATGACGCTAACGAACCATGCTACACAATGGAGGCATAATGCAAATAACAACATTTGAAGTTTAACAGCAATGAGAATTGTCGAAAAAGGGTGGTGGGATTAGGATTTGGGAGATGAGATGAGATGTGAAGAAAGAGGGTGGTGTAATTTATGTTTCATTTTTGGGAATGGAGAGAGATTCACGGGAAATGAGGTAGGATACACATGTAGGAATATTGATAAAACGTGTCATTTTTTCAAACAAATGGAGTACATGCACATAAACCTCATCAACTTTGTTTGTATTGTGAAACTAATTTACCCTTACAATAACATTTTATTGCAGAAATGTCACTTCCAAAAATAGAGATAGAGTTTGAGCGCCAAAACTAATACGGAAAAGGTATATGTTTTTAGTATAGTATAGCTATTTTAAATTATCCGAAATAAAAACAATCTTTTTAAAGAATCAATTTTGTGCAAACACAATTCACCATCCATATTATATTTAACTTTTCATATAGTCTCTCAAAGAAAAAAATTAACTAACCATGATACATGCTCAATTTTTTTATTTTTTATTTTTTATTTTTTGAAACAATAAATATCTCACTTAGATAACTTTCCTTAAAATTACATTCCATACTCCGTTACATGTGAAAATTCCAGAAATTAAGTTATTATTATACTATTATCTTTAAAAAAATGATAGTACTTCTTAATGGACTTAAAAATGCTTCAATAAATAGTTTCTCACTCACTGTTCTTACATATTTACTCAAGAGACTTGTTACAGTAGTGTTTATGTTTTTTTAAACAATATTAGTGTTCCTATTCATCAGCCCAATTAAACTAATTTGAATTAAATTTTGTTTGGTTTCGCTTAAACCAAAATTAAAATATTTTTAAAAAAAAAATAGAAAAGTAAATTTATATATGGACCATAAAAGCACAAAAATGAAAAATATTAAAAATCTAACAAATCTCTATAAAAATAATAATTAAAGAAAAAAATTATATAATACAAAAACCAGTAAAAGAAAAATTAGTATTTCATATATACTCGTATATACTAGGGATGGCCAAAACCGGTTCCGATCCGGTTCCGGGCCGAAAATCGCCGGTTCCGGTTCGCCAAAATGGTGACCCTTAACTGGCCCGTCGTTGACTCCGGTTCCGGTTTTCTCCCCAGTTCGGTCCGGTTTTGGGCTTTTCCGGTCCGGTCCTGTTCCGGTCCAGTTCTCTTGAAAACCAAGGAATTTTCATCCGATTTCGGGCTTTTTCCGGTCCGGTTCACCAAAATAGTGACCCTTAACTGGCCCGTAGTTGACTCCGATCCGGTTACTCCGATTCCAATTTTCTCCCCGGTTCGGTCCGATTTCGGGTTTTTTCAGTCCGATTCCGATCCAATTTTCCGGTTCCGGTCCGGTTTGGCCATCCCTAGTATATACATACTCCCTTCGTCCCAGAAAATTCTTCACCTTTTATCCAAAATGGCATCCCGTTTGAAGCTTCACCTTTCCTAAAATGGAAATGTTTTATTAATATTCTATTACACCCACTCACTATTTCCTTCACTCATTCTCTCTCCTAATTCACTATTACACTCATAACACTTTTTAAATTTACTATTTCCTCTACTAATTCTCTCTCCTATTTTCAAATTACACTCACAACATTTTTTCTTTCCACCTATTTTTTTAATTTGCGTGCCGAACTAAAAATGATGACAAAAATCCTGAGACGGAGGGAGTATACGATAGAGGTAGAGGTAGAGTGAGAGTGAGATAATCAAGGCTGAAAACATGTCATCTCATCCTTATTTCCTCTAACTGTTTCTCTATTTTTTTAAGTCCCCCCCAAAAAAAAAAAAAAAAAAAAAAAACTCTCCCTTATCTTTTACTCTAGTTTTCTTTGACTACTCATCTCACTTGAAATCCGGTCAAACTTCTCATTGTTAAGACCTCCTTTATTCGTGACCTCCTTCGTAGATTATATGAAAATGACAAAATTTTTGAAAAAAAAAAAAAAGAAATGAAGATTGATGAAGTTTGGTGATCTAGATTGGGGAAGCAATCTAAGATTGTGATCCAATTTGGGACACATGACCATCAATCATTGGTTGGTGAATTTTTTAAAATATATTTTTCCATTTTCAACTTAAATTATTTTTAATTATATTAAAAATTTATTAAAATAAAAAATAAAAAATGTCAAAATTTTTATTTTTTTATCCTCTATAAATAGAGATCAAGTTTATTGAATTTGAAGCACAATCTAAAATTCTCTCTTTTCTGTATAATTAAATCATTTTTTCTATCTCTTTCCCTAATTTCTCATTGTTATTATGGATCCAAATTTTCCATTTGATTCAAACTCTCAAGAATATCTCAACTCTCAAGTATACCTTAACTCTCAAAATTATTCAAATCCTGAATATTACTAAATATGACTTGATCGAGCACATATGGCAAAAATTTGATAATAATAATTAAATATGAAATTTCAATTTATGTATTTGTAATTTTATTTTTGTGATGTATTTATAAAAAGTGAATTTGAATTTCAAATGTAACTTCATTTTTATATTTTTTTTTATATATCGTATTTTTGTATAATAATTATATAAATTTAGTATATATTATTGTGGGACGCCCAAAATGAAAAGTTTATATATTATTGTGGGACGGAGGGAGTATGTAATAAAAAATAAAGAATAAATGATATTTGAATTGGGTTGGTTGGTTGGTTGGATTGGATTTTGAATAAAGTCAAAAAATGAAGAAGATTGATTTGGATTGTAATTGATAGATTTGAAAGAGAGAAATAATATTATATTGTTAAATTGGATTGAATTGGGTTGTTGATAAAGGAGGTCTAACTCCTACCCCACATTCAATCCTCCAAGGGTTAATTACAATTAAGGGCCTGAAGTATGCACCCCGTTCACGGAATGGGGTCAGATGTTTCAAATTTGGCGATTTAGGGTCTCAAGTAACCAAATGTTGGCAATTAAGGGCTTTTTTGACGAAATCGTTAGTTTCTTGGTTAAAATCACCACGTGCGGGTCATGTGCATACTTCAGGCCCTTATTTGCAATTTGCCCATTTACATAATAATAATAAAAAATAAAAAAAAATAATAATAAAATAATAATAATCTTAATAATAATAATAATATTTAATAATAATAAATAATAATAATAATAAAATATTAATAATAATAATAATAATAATAACAAAATAATAATAATAAAATAATAATAATAATAATAATAATAATAAAATATTAATAATAATAATAATAATAATAATAATAATAATAATAATAATAATAATAATAATAATAATAATAATGATAAATAAAAAAAAATTATAATAATAAAAAAAATAATAAAATAATAATAATAATAATAATAATAATAATAATAATAATAATAATAATAATAATAATAATAATAATAATAATAATAATAATAATAATAAAATAATAATAATAATAAAAAAATTAATAATAATAATAAAAAATTAATAAAATAATAATAATAATAACCCATAAATTCCGGCAACCATGTCGCCACCACCACACCATCAGCCACCATATCGCCACCACCACACCATCAGCCACCATAAATTCTGGCAAGCTGCCTCGACCATTTCGCCACCACTACACCATCAGCCACCATAAATTTCGGCAACCATTGCCATCCAAAGTAAAGAAAAATCAAAATTCTTCATACCCAAATCGAATCAAAACAAAATTAAAAATCAAATCCAAAAATGGGTTTCCAAACTTAAGCAATACCAAAACCAAACCAAAATCACCAAATCTGATGTTTTCAAATCAAACCCAAATCTGATGTTTCAAAATAAAGCAAAATCGCACGCAAATTCAAACCTAAATCTGGGTTTCGAAAATCTAACCCAAAATCGCACCAATCTGATGTTTCCGAAATCAAACCCAAATTTGGGTTTCTGTAATCAAGAACAATGGTGGCCGATCGGAAATGGGGAAGGAGTTGAATGGTGGTGATGGGTGAACTGAATAATGGAGGAGAGGAGCCTTGCGTTGCGATGTAGTGTGGTCGGAGATGGTAAGGGAAGGTGGAGTGAGGTGAGGTCGGCCGAAATTTGTAGAGAGAGAGAGAGAGAGAGTGAGATGCAATATACTCCCTCCGTACCAAACTCATTTATTTATTTATTTATTTATTATTATTATTATTATTATTATTATTATTATTATTATTATTATTATTATTATTATTATTATTATTATTATTATTATTATTATTATTATTATTATTATTATTATTATTATTATTATTATTATTATTATTATTATTATTATATTATTATTATTATTATTATTTAGGTTTTAAAAGAAGAGAGGGGGTGTTTTGTAACTTTAAAATTTATTTTTTAGGGTCTAGACTTTAACATTTTACAGTTTCAACCCCCTTTACGTGGCACGTGACCCACACATGGTGATTGAACCCAGAAACTAACGATTCCGTCAAAAAAGCCCTTAATTGCCAACATTTGGTTACTTGAGACCCTAAATCGCCAAATTTAAAACATCGGACCCCTTTCCGCGAACGGGGTGCATACTTCAGGCCCTTAATTGTAATTAACCCATCCTCCAAATTTGAAACTTGAAATCAAAGAAAAAACAAAAAACAAAACCCTGTTCTTTCTCTTTCTCTCTCAATCAGCCACCCCTTCCCCTCCGCTCTCCCCCTTCCGCCCTTCCCAATCCAACCCTCCTGTCACCCACACTCCAGATGATCTCGAGGCCGTCGTCCGACTACGCATCCCCATCACCATTCCGCTTCACCCATTTCTTCTGCTCCAACCCTCGTTGCTCCTCCAGATCCACACGCCACCGCTCCTCCACCACATCCTACCTCCACTATTTCTAGCCTTCGCCATTTTCATTCTAAACTCAAACCCCTTCACCATCCATCTCTGGGGGCGCCTTTATCCCTCATCTTCTCTATCGTCGCCTTTACCTCTCATCTTCTCTATCGTCGCCTTTACTCCTCTTCTCCGTCATCGACAGTCATTCCCTTCATCTCCGCCTCTTCGTTTTCCTGCAACTCCACCCCTTCCACATCTTCATTGTCGTCCTACTCGAACTCTGTTTCTGCAACTCTAATTTATAAAAGTTTAGATTTGAACTTTGATTTTTTTGTTTTTTAACACCAAGTCAGATTAAGATAATAGGAGTGGAAACCGATTTGGCTTGCCGATTTCGATATGTGCATGTTTCAGATCTGTTTCCCCCTTCTTCTTCTTTTTTTGAATTTATGATTTTTGGTGGCTGCGGCGGTAATTTGTTTGTGTATAATTGAGTGTTTCAGTGATTTTTTTCTCTTCCTTTTGGGTTTGTTTAAATTAATTTGTGACGGTGGTGATGGAACTTGATGGTGGGTGTTGGTGTGCGAAGATGACGCTGATATTCCTGTGCATGTGGGCGATCGCCCAGGTCTGATGGGCGACCACCCAGCACCAATTTCTAGCAACGTTAAAACTACTGTACAAGTGGGCGACCGCCCAAGCCAAGTGGGCGACCGCCCAAGAGCAATACCCAACGATGACAATCTTTCTGTACAAGTGGACGACTGCCCAAGATAAGTGGGCGATCGCCCAGGACCAAAACCAAATAACGTTGAAGCTTCTGTTCAAGTGGGCGACCGCCCATGACCAAAATCTGACGAGGTTGTGTTACCAATTTCCGCCTGTTTCCTATTTTCCTTAGATTTGTTTTTACTTTTCCTTTTCCAATTAGAACTCTCTTGGCCAGGAATTATTGTAACATATATATTCTCAAGTTCATCAATGAAAATTCAAGTTTTGGGAAAATCATAATTTGTTTTCCTACATGGTATCAAAGCGGCATCATACACAAGTTTGAATCAATGGCGGGGAACGATGCTATCGTTAATAATCCCCCTAAAATTGAATATAATTCTCCGTTCTACCTTGGTCCTCAGAATAGGCCAGG
Organism: Adenophora triphylla var. japonica; assembly: GCA_022495995.1. Taxonomy (NCBI): domain Eukaryota; kingdom Viridiplantae; phylum Streptophyta; class Magnoliopsida; order Asterales; family Campanulaceae; genus Adenophora; species Adenophora triphylla. The sequence goes on along the minus strand of JAFEMH010000887.1, from coordinate 181,079 downwards.
AGATTTTATTACTCCTACTCGTTTCAATGGCGAAAATTATGATGATTGGGCTAGTGATATGTAGACGGCTCTTGAAGCTCGCCGGAAATTTGGTTTCCTAGATGGTACGATTACTCAACCTGTTCTTCCCTGCACCACATCGGATTGGAATACTATTCATGCCATGTTGATTTCTTGGATCATGAATACTATTGAATCCAACGTTAAAAGCACTCTCTCGAAATTTAGAGATGCTAAACGTTTGTGGGACTCCCTTAAAAATCGTTATGCTGTGGTTGACGGTCCACGCATTCAACAATTAAAGGCTTCTATTGCTCGTTGTGAGCAAACTAAGGGTATGTCTATGGCCACATATTTTGGTAAATTGACCGGGTTATGGGATGAACTCCATAGTCATGAACCTCTGATCAATTGTACTTGTTGTGACAACTGCTCGGCTGCTCAGCAACATGCAGATAGCAGAGAGATAGGGAAGCTTCATCAATTTCTTATGGGTTTGAATTCCGAATATCATGCCAATACTCGCACCAATATTTTATCTATGGATCCTCTTCCTGGTCTTGATAAGGCATATAAATTGGTGGCTCAGGATGAGCGGGTTCGTCTTGCCAAACCTGTTCTTGAAGATGTGGTTAGTTTTGATGTTCGTACTGGTGGAGCTCGTAGTCGTGACAACCCTGACAAATCTCATCTCACATGTACTCATTGTAAGAAAACGGGACATGATAGTACCACATGTTTTGAATTGCATGGATATTCAGATTGGTGGCTTGAGCAATGCAAATCCAATCCCCGCGGCGGTGGCCGTCCGCAGAATGGGCGAGGTAGGGGTTCTCCTCGCATGGATCTACAACAACACCGGATCGTGGCCTTGCTAATGTCGGTACAGCTGCTATAGGATCTCCATCTGTGGCTTCCTCTTCATCGTTTACAGTTGAACAATGGCAGGCTTTGGCAAGCCTTGTTGGTAATACCCAAATCTCAAATGAACGCCTTCATGGTTAGTTTGATTCAACTTCATGGTAATTGATACAGGTGCTTCAAATCATGTAACCGGAAATGCCTCGTATCTTCTTGATTCTCGGACTATACCGGCTTGTCCTGTTGGTTTGCCTCATGGGTCATCAGTTTTGGCTCATACTGAGGGTTCCGTTCGTCTAACGGACACCATTACTCTCTCTTATGTTCTTTTTATTCCGAATTTAAGCTGTAATTTAATTTCAGTTTCTCAACTATCTGACGATATTCATTGCACTATCCAATTTAACTCATCTATGTGTGCTATACAGGACCTGTCGAGGAACCTGATTGGAATGGGTGTTAGGCGGGATGGACTCTACTACTTTCGCGACACATCTTCGGCATGTAATGTCTCTGTTACCGGATCACCTTCTGTGTTGGAGTTGTGGCATAATCGCTTGGGGCACCCTTCCGAGAATGTAGTAAAGCTTCTTCCTTCTGTTCGTGGTACTTCTGGCAGTTTACTTAAACCTTGTGATACTTGTTTTAGGGCTAAACAATCTAGAGATAGTTTTTCTGTTAGTGACCATAAATTTACTAGAATTTTTGAGAAAGTTCACTGTGATTTGTGGGGTGCATACGCTCATTCTTCCTCTTATGGTGCACGATATTTTTTAACTTTAGTAGATGATTTTTCCCGAACTGTTTGGGTTTATTTGTTGGTCGATAAAATCGAAGTTTTTCGTATGTTTATGGCTTTTATTGCAATGGTTGAACGTCAGTTTTCTCAGAAAATTAAGGTTGTTCAATCTGATAATGGGACTGAATTTAATTGCATGCTTGATTATTTCTTCTCCACTGGCATCACTTTTCAAACATCTTGTGTTGGTACCCCCCAACAAAATGGTCGAGTCGAGCGAAAACATCGTCACATTCTGAATGTTGCTAGAGCTCTTAGATTTCAGGCTCATTTACCACTTGATTAACCGGACTCCCACTCCCCTCTTAGGCAATAAGACTCCCTATGAGATTTTGTTCGAAAAATTACCTTTCTTTGACTCTCTTCGGGTTTTTGGTTTCCTGTGTTATGCTCATAATCAGAAAGCGAAGGGAGATAAGTTTGCTAGTCGTAGCCGAAAATGTATTTTTGTGGGCTATCCTCTTGGCAAAAAGGGGTGGAAGTTGTTCGGTCTAGAGACAAAGAAATTTTTTGTTTCCCGGAATGTGAAATTTTTTGGAAACAATTTTCCTTACAGTGATTTGTCGTCTGTGCCTCATTCCCCGGATTCTGTGGAGATTATTAACCAAGAGGCTGATTTCGCCTTCCTTGATTATCCGGACATGGCAGATGTTGTTTCCGAACCTTTGACAGTAGCTCCTACAGATGTACCTGATCCCGTGACTACAGTTTGTGAAGATATTACTCCTACATAGGTCTCTTCTGCTCCTACGACAGACACCTCTCCTTCTGAGCAAGAGGCTTTAGGGAGGGGCATGCGTACGAAAGTACCCTCCGTTCTACTTCGGGATTATATTGCTGCTACTATTACTTCTGCTAGTCCATCCCCCAAACACTCCACTCATGTCGGCTCCTCAGGTACCCCTTATCCCATAGCTCACTATATAAATTGTGACAGTTTTTCTGTGAAGTATCGTAACTTTCTTGCAGCTATTACCTTGGCTAAAGAGCCTAGGACTTTCCGTGAGGCTATGTCACAAGATGGGTGGAAGGAATCCATGCAGGCTGAAATTCGTGCCTTGGAAGATAATGGCACATGGACTATGGTTCCTCTACCTCATGGTAAGCGTGCTCTTGGTAGCTAGTGGGTCTATCGAATTAAGTACAAATCTGATGGCACAGTTGAACGACTCAAATCTCGTTTGGTAGTCCTTGGTAATCATCAGAAAGAAGGGATTGACTACACGGAAACTTTTTCTCCTGTGGCCAAGATGGTCACCGTTCAAGCCTTTCTTGCCATTGCTGCCTTAAAGAATTGGGAACTGCATCAGATGGATGCGCATAATGCTTTCCTGCATGGTGATCTTCAAGAAGAGCTCTACATGAAACCTCCTCCGGGTTTTCATTCCAAACAATCTAATATGGTTTGTCGTCTTCGCAAATCCCTTTATGGCCTGAAGCAAGCCCCGCGTTGTTGGTTCGCTAAGCTTGTGGCTTCCTTGAAACATTATGGGTTCTTGAAGTCTTACTCTGATTATTCCCTGTTCACATTCACCAAAGGTACGATTCATATGAACATTCTTGTGTATGTTGACGATCTCATTATAGCTGGGAACGATTCTGCTGCCTTACAGTCTTTCAATAAGTATCTAAGTAAATGTTTCAAGATGAAGGACCTTGGCTCCTTGAAGTATTTTTTGGGTATTGAAGTTGCTCGTAGCTCATCTGGCCTGTTTTTGTGCCAACGCAAGTATACCTTGGACATTATATCCGAGGTTGGGCTATTGGGAGCTAAGCCATCTGGCTTTCCTATTGAACCGAATCATAAACTCGGTCTTGCTACTGGTGATCTTCTGGATGATCCAGAACGTTATAGACGATTGGTTGGTCGTCTCATTTACTTGGCAGTCACTCGTCCAAACTTGGCATACTCGGTTCACATTCTGTCTCAATTTATGAAGGAATCACGCAAGGATCATTGGGATGCAGCACTGCGAGTTGTCCGTTATCTCAAAAGCACTCCTGGTCAATGTATCCTTCTTCGTGCTGATAGTGAGCTCACACTGCAAGGATGGTGTGATTCAGATTGGGCAGCTTGTCCTATTACTCGACGTTTTCTCTCTAGATGGCTTGTGTTTCTTGATCATTCTCCTATCTCTTGGAAGACGAAAAAACAAACCACGGTGTCTCGTTCGTCTGCCGAGGCTGAATATCGTTCCATGGCTACCCTTACCTGTGAATTAAAATGGTTAAAGGGATTACTTTTAAGCCTTGTTGTACATCATCCGAAGGCGATCAACATCTTCTGCGATAGTCAGCCAGCCCTTCATATCGCCAAAAACCCCGTATTTCATGAACGGACAAAGCATATTGAAATTGACTACCACTTTGTTCGTGATGCCATTTCAGATGGCCTTATTTCTCCTTCCTATGTTCCTACTAAAATGCAGCTGGCAGATATTTTTACTAAAGCTCTTGGAAAACAACAGTTTGATTTACTGGTTAGCATGTTGAGCATTCTTAATCCCCATGCTCAACTTGAGGGAGGGTGTGAAGATGACGCTGATATTCCTGTGCAAGTGGGCGACCGCTCAGGTCTGATGGGCGACCGCTCAGGTCTGATGGGCGACCGCCTAGCACCAATCTCTAGCAACATTAAAACTAATGTACAAGTGGGTGACCGCCCAAGCCAAGTGGGCGACCGCCCAAGACAAATGGGCGACCGCCCTGGACCTAAACCAAATAACGTTGAAGCTTCTGCTCAAGTGGGCGACCGCCCAAGTTCCAGTGGGCGACCGCCCATGACCAAAATCTGACGAGATTGTGTTGCCAATTTCTGCCTGTTTCCTATTTTCCTTAGATTTGTTTGTACTTTTCATTTTCCAATTAGAACTCTCTTGGCCAGGAATTATTGTAACATATATATTCTCAAGTTCATCAATGGAAATTTAAGTTTTGAAAAAATCATAATTTGTTTTCCTATATGGTGGCTACAGTTGGAGATGATAATGGTAGATGTTAAGTAAGGTTGTGGCGGCGGTTAAAAGTTTTGTGTTGCATGTGTGTTTCTATGAGTTTATTCTGGTTGTGGGCTGTGGTGGTTGGTGGTGCGGCGGTGGAAATTTCATCTTTCTATTGGCGCTCCGTTACGTACTTGGTGGGTTGGTATGTGTGTGTTTGAGTGTGAAGATGGAGAAGAAAGAGGCTGAATATATTTATAGCCAAATTGATTCAAACCTGCAACACATTTTCAATACATGCACACAAACGCTTGTAACAAATGCAGATAGACAGGTGTCCAGTTGAAGCTAAGGTTTTTTTTTTTTCCAAGTTGTTGTGTTAACTTAAAAAAAAAAAAAAAAGGAAGTTGCCATTTTTTGCCTGCAAGTTTTGGCGGGCTTTTACTCAAAATGGTAAGGATTGTGTTTTTAGTATAGTATAGATATTTTAATTGCAAGCGTTATATTTCGGACGAGCTTCTGACAGTTATGGAACGTCGTCTTCTTGAAACTTATTAATTCATAATGCAATTATGTGTTCTTTGCTTTAAAAAATACAAAACAAAAGCCAATTTAGGATTTTTTTTTTTTTTTTTTTTTTTTAATTCATAACAATGATTCTAACATCTTAGAATTGTTGGATCACAAGTATTACTAAGCAATATAATTTTTTTTAAATTCATTACATGCATGGTTAGGTGAGAAATATGGGAATCACGTAGTGGTTAAAGCCGGGATTTTACCTCCCAAGTCAACCTAAGTCAGTCAGCATGCACGTGTTAAGAAAAGCAGAAAAAGAAATTGTATGGTTGCCGCTTACGAGAAGCGTCTCTTCGGTGAATATGCACGAATGTATAACTCCCCAAGAATTTCAATTGCGCTGTCTCTTCCGTGAATATGCACAAATGTATAATTCCCCGGAAATTTCAATTGCGCTCATAAACTGCATTGATGTGATTGACCCCAAATCGAAGTCCCTTACTTTTCAACTCGGTCTGAAATCCCTCTCTTTTTGCCATTGGACTTCCCAATCGAATTCTTGATCGATCCTGTTCTAAAGGTCCGAGTTGGACATCGCCTCTGAAAAAGTCAAAAATGATTTTGTCATTTAGTGGAGACCTGTGTTTTTGGTATAGAGTCGCTCGGGCCTGATCCGTTTTAAATTGAACGTTTTTCTATAAGGCCGACATCAACATGGTTGAAAACTTAATGAAAATTAATCACATACGGTCACATAACTAATTTTCGTTAAATTTTTAGGAAAATCAGTGACAGATTGAGCACATTTCAAACACTGAAAAAGTAGAGTGAGTGAGACATTTGCAAGCAAAATAAAAATAAAAAATAGTAATCTTATTGCAAATTAGCCATATGTGTAAACTGTACATCCAATTCAATGATTAAAATCTTACAAAAATGGAGAATGTTTGTACTATGAAGCTGCGTTAACCTCTAAATTTAATTTGAGACAAAAAAAAAAAAAAAAAAAAAAAAAAACTACTCCTCCGTCCCATAGAACCTTACCCACTTTGCCATTTAAGGCGTCCCACATATAAGTCACGCTTCCTAAAAAGGAAACTTTTTAATACTTCTTTATTCATGGAACTCACTTGTCATACTCACAACAACTATCCACCTACTATTCTCTACCCCACTTTCTCTCTCCTACCCAATCACAACTCTTATGTTAATAACATTATTTCTTATTTTTCGCGCGAAATAGCAAGAGTAAGGTTTTATGAGACGGAGGGAGTATTGAACAACTAATCGTTGAAGATGATCCAAAAATACTTCAAAGCTAACATCATCTGTAAAGATGATATCTCCCGCAGGGGCTGGACTGTCAGAATTATATGTGGCAGAAGGATTTAGTTTTGCCAGAAGAAAACGAGCCTGCATTAATTCAAGCATTCAGACCATCATCAATTATGTCCTCCGTAATTAGTACGTATATCAACTGTTTCTAATACTAATGCGAGTTTATAGCTTCTTAAAATTGGTTGCTTTCTTCTTCGTCATGACTGGAAAATAATTTCAATAAAACGATTAATGCGAAAGAGATCAATGAAGATGCATATTAATATATTTATATTGCTTTCAAAGTTTGACTTTTAAAGGGAAGAAAATGTTCAAGTGTCCTAATAAAGTTGACATAGAAAAACAGTGCCACCCTCGGGCAAAAATGTCCTTGGTTGTTGAGGTTCACTGTCCTAAGTCGTTAATAAAATAAAAATGCCAGATTAAACCAAATTTTACGGCTGAAATGGTAGTACTCCCTCTGTCCCAAATTGAATGTCCTTTTTTGTCCCAAAATGAATGACCTTTTGAAACTTTACCTTCAAATAACTGTCCCTAAATAAGTTTTTGTTCATAGTTCATTATATTTTTGCGAAACTACAATTTTGAAGGTGAACAGCAAGAATGTTTATAATTTTTTCCTATTTAAAATCAACAACTTCAATATGACCCTCAAATCCCAAATGGTCATCCATTTTGGGACGGAGGGAGTACTAAAATGAATTTCATATACCACGTACAGACAACAACTTTTGGAGCGATCAAGGCAAGAAATGAAGATACCAATATATGAAAATGAAGGCAACAAAATGTGAGAACAATCATCAATATAGAAGCTGTTCTTTAAAGAATTAGAGAGGAAAGTGCACCTTTTTCTTTCTTTCATTTTTTTTATTTTATTTTTTTGAAATTTTGTTTCTGGATCTCTTATGATAACATTAATAAATCATTGTTCATTGCTTAACACATCTTAAGGTAAAACAGAATTAAATACCTGGGATCCATGCTGATCACAAATGACTAAAAGAGGTACTGGAAATCGTTCCTTTATTATAGCATCAGCATCAGCATCAGCTCGAGGAGCACGCAGCAACTGGGCAAATACCTGGGAGGCAGAGCAGGTGAGCATGTACACCAAGATATTTACTACTACTACCTATTGCGAATTTTTAAACAACAAAATAGAGCCTGAAATACAAGATTTAAAGGGACCTATATGACATGATACAAGTTATGTAACAAGTGACTACAGAAATCGCCTAATAGCATTACCCGTGAATTAGAAGAATTCATTTAATACGAACAAGTGCCCTCAAGTGACTTCTTTTGATTCTTTTTGTGGAAGTATTTGCACCGGAAATAGTTATCAACACATTAGAAATTTTTGCTCCCTTGGTCCCAATAGGTGTGTATTCCTTTTTGGGCCGTCCCAAATGAAGAGTAACATTTCCTTATAAGGAAACTTTTTTTGCAACAAAATGACTGTAATAACCTTTCCCGCCTAGTTTGAGTTCAAATACTGCCACCTAGTTCGAATTCAAATGTTTTGAGATGCCATTAGGAAAATTAGTAGATCTTCAAAATAGTTTCTTACTTTGCGTTAAAGACCTATGCATATACTCCCTCCGTCCCAAAACGAATGAACAAAAAAATTCAAATTTGCTCTTGATCAAGAGCAAATCTGAATATTTTTTGGACATTCATTATGGGACGGAGCGAGTACAATCCAATTTTGATCACTACCTCATGCTGAGGATCATCCTGGTATCCAGCTTTTCGCCTCTGAGCAATAGTTGACCCATGAAATACAACTACTGTGAAATATGCATCTAAAAGAAGGGTTCTATCAGCAGCAATGGCAGCAACGTCAAGGAGAGCTGGTTCTGCGCCAGACTGGAACGCATAAGAGATCAAAGAAGGCTGAATCATCACTACTGAATTGGCAACATTTTCCCGATTCAAGATCATTCTAAAATATGCCGTCTCATCTGGACTATTGTTGAAGACCTAGGAAGAAAGAAATAAGTTTCTGAAGCTTCAAGTGGTGTAGACTTAAGGTAAAAAATCTATACTTGTCACATTAGTCGAGGAAAATTATACTCCCTCCTGCCCAAAATGAATGGGCAAAAACTTTCAAATTTGCTCTTTAATAAGACATTTGAAATTATTTTGGACATTCATTTTGGGACGGAGGGAGTATATATTCATATGCCTGGACAAATTGAGAACGGCGTAAATGGAATATGAACTGTGGAACTATTGAAAACCAAGGAGATAAGTAAAACGAAGATGGGCTGTCTTTCTGATAATCACCAAAACGAGAACATACGTGTATTAATGATTTGTCAAGCCATCTTATAGGATCAAATTCAGCCTGTAAATAGTAGCCACGTCTCGTCAATAAACAAAGAGATCTAATAGTAGATTTTGATTGCAAAGACCATAAAATATCAAAATAAGACACCATAGATATCGTAAAATAAGAAATGTCAAAACATATTTTACACCACAACAACCACATATATGCATACATTTATACTGATATTATGGAAATCACGTATAAAATTACAGAAGAAACCCTACGGATATAGTTTCAGAAGGTAAACACAGGATTTACTTTCCCAAACAATCAAGTTAAATATCGTTGAAGATTTTAACTTGAGGTCATCTTAAAATTGGGATTTCTACAGAATGAAATTCTGTAATGGATAACCAAAGTAAAAAAAAAAAAAACTAAATGGGGACTTAGATGGGCCAACCCAGGGGCAGAGCAACCCTTTGGCTTAAGAGGGCATTTGCCCCGACTCATTTTCTAGAATGTATCATATTAGTACTAGGAATTTTAGAAGAAAAAAAATGACTTTTTGCAATTAAAATCATACTGTTAACAATCCCCCCCCCCCATTAAGAAAAAATTACATGACTCTATAATTTTGTCCCCCCCCCATAAGATCATGTCCTATAAGTTAATAAAGAAAAGGGATTTTTACCAATAAGCCCCTATTAGAAGGTGAAATTTATCAAAAAAAACACCACATTTCATATTCTACCTTAGGGTCCATGAGTTGAAATTCATTTTACCGATAAACCCCTAGCTCCTTTTAAAATATTTCATAACCCGAAACTGCCCTCCACTTTCTCTCTCTATGCGCAAATTGGCATTTCTCTCTCTCTCCCTCTCTCTATGCACAGCCTCATCTTCTCTGCGCAATCGCCTCTCTATGAAGAAGAGGCGTCATATGGCTTCGATTCGAGGATATTTGAGTTTGAATTGCTATTCGAAGACAAATTCTTATCGAAATTAGGTCGATTTTGCTGTTGCCTTTGCCGCAGGGCTTTGGCCTCAGCGTCGACGCTTCTCTTCTTCGTGAAGTTTCTGGATTCGCCGGCTTCACTTTCAATAACTCCGATAACAACACCAGTAGAAGCAGAAGAAATGAAATACGGAGTAGGTAGGGGGAATTGTCGTGAGAACGAACGGGCGGGGAGAAGAAGCAGAGGCAGAGAATGGCGGTGGTTATGAGGAGATGGGGTGACGGAAATGTGTGCAATATCGGCAAGCTTCTTCCTTACTTATTTTCGCTGATCATCCGGTCGGTGAAAGGAAGATCGGAAAGCTCGCCAATGGCGATTGTCCGATATCTAATTCCTTTGTTTCTTCTTCAAAATAGACAAAGACAATTTGCAAATTGAAGGTATGAATCTTTCGTTTGATTAAATAATCATCCCTAATTCTTCCCCCAATATTCTTCGCAATCGTTGATTTCTCTGGTTCAACAATGGCGCAACAATAATTTCTATTCCCTCATTCTTCGCAATTGTGGGACGTTGGATACTGCCTGTTTGATAAAATGCCCAAGAGAGATGTGGTTTCTTGGAGTGCAATGGTCGGAGGCTTGGTACAAAGGGGATTTTGTGAAGATGCAGCTCGGGTTTTCGAGAAAATGGTGAAAGGAGGCGAAGTTGTACCTAATGAAGCCACGACAGTGAATGTTTTGGCTGCTATTGCTTAGAAGTAGTTCTAGTGCTTGTTTCCACCATGGCTCGATTATATAGAGCTTTACAAAACAGAAGGGATACGCCCAAAAGCTGAAGTCTAACTATTGCTTGTTTCCACCATATACTTGAATACACTAAGCATCTGAATCTGTTACATGGTGTTTATATTGCAATAAGAAGGCATACGTCCAGGCTTCACACACAGTATAAAGGCATAGTCAGCCTAGTGCCTTGTTACTTAGGATGAAACCCCTGCAAGCTCAAGCATGAGGTGCACGACTGCAAGGTGACACACAGGCAGTAACGAAGTAATATGTTCATCTGAAGTTGGGTCGCATTTGGAGGTCAACTCTTTCAATTTTGTCTGCTCTGGTGAAATCTATTTGCCTCGACGAGCTTGAAACGGCTCAAAACTATGCTCAGGTGAACTCTCTCTTCCCCTCTTTCGGCTGAAATTGCAGCCCCATTCTCCAATGTTAACTTCTTCCCTCGCAAGCAAAATACCAGCGCCCAATTCTCAAAAGTTGCAGAAATTGGTTATGATAATTTTGTTGTTTCTAATGGTTTGGTTGCGGTTGTAGGTGGTGGTGGTGCAGTGTATGTTTTATCGTTGGAAAAAGGATGGGGTTGTTGATTGAATTGGCCGAACGCAAAAGGCCGGCCTGATTCTTGGCACTCCCAAACGACAATTAAATCAAAAATTAGATTAATTTCATTTCTTCAACTGTAGATTGTAATACGAAGACGAAGCAATCGCCATGGCGAACAATCCACAATCAATTTACGACTTCACTCTCAAGGTTACTTCCTCCCTCCCTCCCTCTCTATCTCTCTCACTCTCTATTTTATTGATGGATTTTGGATCCTAAATGATTTTGCCCTAATTTATGAAATAATTCCCTTCATTTCGATTTCGAAATTGCAGGATGCGAAGGGAAAGGAAATGATGTTGATCTTAGGGGCCGTTTGATTCGGTGGAAAAAAAGTAAAGGAATGGAATGGTCAATAGAATTGAATTCCTTAAGGAATTGGAATGGAAAAAAACTGGTCAAATCCCTCCGTTTGGTTGGCACGGAATGGAATGAAATTGTCATTCAATTCCTTGGCAAATCATGTGTTGGTTTGAAAATACAAATTATAGAAATGGAATGAAAGCATATAAAATGTCCAATTTATCCTTTTTTTTTAAAAAAAAAAATTTGGTGGGGTGGGGTGTGGGGTGGGGTGGGGGGGTAGGCGAGTGAATGGGGGTAGGTAGGGGAAAAAAAATTTGTGGGGGTGGGGGGGTAGGGCAGGGCTGGATGGGGGGAGGGGGTAGGTAGGGGAAAAAAAATCGTGGGGGTGGGGTGGGGGTAGGACAGGGCTAGATGGGGGTAGGGGGTAGGGGGTAGGTAGGGGAATTTTTTTTTTTTGTGGGGGTGGGGGGGGTGGGGGTAGGGCAGGGCTGAATGGGGGGGTAGGCGGAAAAAAAAAAAAAAAATTGTGGGGGTGGGAGGTGGGAGGTGGGGTGGGGGTAGGGGTGGGTAGGGTTTGGGGGTATTTTGGTAAAAAAAAAAATTCATTGCCAAAGGAATTCATCATTCCTTCCGAAATTGGAAGGAATGAAAATTCATTCCGTAGAGTGGAAAAAAATCCATTCCAACGAACCAAACGGGGCAAAGGAATGAAGTCAACGGAATTGACCGTTCCATTCCGCCCCGGAATGGTCAATTACCGCCAACCAAACGCCCCCTTAGTGTTTACAATGGGAAAGTTTTACTCATCGTCAATGTTTTTTATGTGAATAACTGTTCAATTTTTTTCACACTTCTAAAGCGAGAGTTACATTTTCTGATTATTTATGAATGTGAAATGGTTTGGTTTTTGACCTATCTAAACTGAGAACTGTGAGGTCAATTTCACAGTTATTTTGCTACTTAGTATGTGAAATTGTCAATGGCTTCACTGGAAAGAGATGTTATCGTAGATGTTACCCAACACCTTGGTTAACACACTAACGAACAGCACACACACACCAAAATAAATAGTTTATAAAAACTTTGTGCAGCGGAAATAAATAACACAAGATATAATTTTCTCAAGTTATATAAATATATAACTTGAGTGTGCCTAGATGGCGAAGACTTTATAATCAATATAGAAAAATTACAAAGCCGAAAGTTCCCTATTGCTGATACAATGATAATGCTCTATGGAACTGAATGAGACAAAGAACGAATCCTATCCTTAGCCAACACTCTCTTAAACACTCAGTGTTTAAGCTAGAATCACAAGGGAGGAAGGATATGCGAACCAAAGAACTTTGTCTCTCTTGTGCTATGGTGTGTGTGTTTGATCTTTTGGCATACTTCAAATGAAACACACCTAGCCTATTTATAGCCTTCCAATGCCTTGGAGGCTACTCCAAAATAACGACCTTGGACCTTCGGATCGTGTGTGAGGATTGGAGAGATTTCTTGGCTTGAATTCCTCATCATTCGCCAACTTCCCTAGAAAGTAGCAACCGAATTCTTGAAGCCCAAGTCCATGCTTTATCACCTTGTACTCTCTTGCTTTCTTTGCATTGTACTCTTTAAATAATCAGCAACAACTCCATGACTTAGTCTTCCCACGTTTTTATTCCTTCTTCAATTAATATGGACCAAGCAATAGTTACACGTAAATCTCCTATTTACGTGTAACTCTTCCAACAACTTCTTCCTTGATTTTAGCATTTAATCCAACCATATATTAACCTGAAATATAGACCAAAAACACATATATCTTGCAAATAATATTAGACATTAGGATATAAAATAATATGGAAAGAATTATTAAATTACAAATCATTACGGTCAGGGTAACACCCAATTTGCCAGTGATAGCACTGTGGTAACACCCACGATCTGCATTAACAATCTCCCCATAATTTATAATTTCTTTCCAAACTCTAAAGTCTTGATCCTGCAAGATATTGTTAGCCATCCAGAGCAACTTCATAGTTATCAACTCCCCCATAATCAAGGCATTAACAACTACAATGATTTATCACAAAAAATACTAGTTATCAAAACATATTTTCCAAAATAAGTTTTCCAACTAACTAGCAACCTAAAGTACCAAAGATAAATCAAAGTTACTAAGCTATTCCATGTTCAAAACAACCCTAAAAGTTTAAGCATCATAAGCAAATAAAACAAACCACCAAAGTATTTAAAAACATGTTCCAAAAAAAAACATAAAAGTAAATTGTTTGTTTTTCAACCACCAAAAAATATCATAACCATAAGAGTGGCAACATAAACCTTCAGGAAAATGTTTGCAATCACTCATCTCGTTCATCATCAGCTTCTTCTTCTTCCTCCTGTTCATCCCCTTCTTCATCTCCAGCATCTAAGTCAGCACCATCAGTAACATCTGCAGCAGCACCACTGGCATCTCCAACACCACCACCACTAGGACCAGCTCCATCAGCACTATCCACTCCCCCAGTTTGGGAAGAAACCTGCTGGATGAATTCATCAGTAATCTCCTTGAGCTTTGTCCAACCTTGCACAATCTCGGAAATGGTAGAAGTTTGTTTGTGGAGAAACGCCAAAACTGTGGTCTTTGGTATTGTTGGTGAAGCATTCCCCAACAAATTGTAAACATTAGCAAGAACATGTGCTGCATCTGTACCTGAAAAACTTGGAGATTTCGGAGTAACATTTGGGATAACAGATTGAGTAACACCCTTAGCAGAAACCGCATCACTTGACCCAAATTCATTTATCTTTGACCAAGGAAGATCACCAGTGTATCTCACACTCTTGGTATTCTTCTTAGTCATTGGGAATCTATAGCATAGAGATCAAGGCTGGGTGTATACTCATCCGACTCTTCAATGGGCAATTTTGAGATTTCAAAATTTGGAAGATTAAAGAAGGGTAAGGAAACATTGTTATGTCTTTTCTTCTACCCCACGAAGCCAAATGTTTGAAGATCAATCTACCCAAGTTCACTCTTCGATTCTTTCCTAACTTATACAAGATTTCAGCTTGTTGCAATGTCACATATTGCTCGTTAGAAGTAGGAACCCAATTAAATATGCAAAGCTTGTGAAGCACGGCAAAGAGTGAAGTGAGACGGGAAGCAAGAAAATGAACTTTGGTTTTGGGATTAGGATTGGAGGGCCATTCATGCACGACATCATGAGAGATAAACCTAGCAATTTCATCCTTATGAACAATAGGACCATCATCATCCAAGTTTGGGAGTCCTAAAGTCTTGTTGATCAAAGAAGGAGTAATAGAAAAAATTTTGTTCCTTAAAAACACCTTTCCAAATTGATCGGACTTCTCATTATCTAGGTTGGCATGAAGATTGGCATAGAAATTTTTGACAATAGCTTCAACAAATTTCGAAGGATGCAAGTTAGCTTTCAAAAAATTTCTATCCTCCAAGAACTGAAAAATACCATGCTTTTTGAAATCAACCTCATCAATGTGCTTTTCCTTGAGAATTTTTGTGTCACTATGCCTTAACCAAAACTCCATATTTTCTTTTCGATAAAACTCCAATGAGAAGTAAGGTTTTGGAAAAGCAGTATTCACATCATCAAACTCTTTCTCAAGAAAATCAGTGGACTCAGAATAGGCAAACTCACTGATAGAAGACTTGAAGCTTTAGAAACGAGAGGATGTTACCTTGGGTGTTGCGGATTTACGGGTAACATCTTTGACAGCCACTTGCTTTTGCCTTTAATGTTTCTTTTCACAACTTCATATAAGGGCTCTTCTTCCTCAATCTCCCAATCTTCAAATGTCTCAACAGAATGGCTCTTCTCAGCATCGGCATGGAAGTCTTCATCCGAAACATGAGCCGAGGAGAGACCAAGTGAAGATTCCTCAGAAACTTCAACAGGGTCGGAGGATGTGTTGGATTTTGAAGTCCCTTTGGTCCTCATTGCAGTGAGCCTACTTGAGCTCCTCTTTTTGACAGGTTGTGCCGAGGGTTTGTGAGCAATGGCTTTTCTTTTTGGCTTTTTGGTTGATGGAACGGGTGGAAGAGGTGGTAAGGTCACAATGGGCAAGGGTTGCGCCATTGTTGTCACCAAAGGAGGATCATCAACCGACATTGTCATTGCCGGAGACACATTGAGAGGGGTGGTCGAAGTGTCCATTTGGCTTGGACCACTTGAGCCAACACCCGGAGAGACCTCCAAAGGGGCGGATTGCTTTTTGGAAGGGGTTGCCATGGTTAGGGTTTAGGAAGGATTTGGAATTTTTGAAGGTTTTGATTTTGGAAGGTTTGAGAAGAGAGAGACGGTGACGGAAGGATTGTATATACCGTGTAGAGAGAGAAGGGGTTAGGCGGTTAGAGAGAGAGGAGAGAAATTAGGAATTTAAATTAGGATAAGCAATTAAATTGATATGACATATCCCACTCCCTATTTTCACTCAATTAATAACTATCCTCCCCCTATTTCCTAGCCACACAAAGATAATTAGAATTAAAATTTACTCCCCCTATTTTCTAGGCAACAAGAAAAATCAAATACAAAACTCTTCCCACACAAATTAAACATCCGGCCATTATTTTGAAATATTTTTTTTTTTTTTTTTTTTTAATTTTTTAATTTTTAATTTTCAGATTTTTTTTTTTAATTTTTTAAATATATAAAACGAAAAAAAAATAAACATACCAAATATACTAAGTCCATATGGTTTTTGAAAATCAAATCCCTAAATTTTAGGACTTAGTTATTTGAGTAGTTTACTAAAGATAAACTAGGTTTGTTAAAGACTTTTTCAAACTTTTAAAACTCTTAAACAATAAAAAGACTTTCAAAGTTTAAAAACTTAAATAACAAACCGAAAATAAAGAAATAAAAAAACATAATATAGCACATACAAATATGTTAATGGCAATGATGGTAACATCTAGGATAACACATAAGATAAAAATCCTTGATAAATATATTCAATTTCAAACACTTGAGGCATAATAAGCTTAGCCATTTTCAAGCATTTCAAGCATAACAAGTGAGCATTTTCATGCACTTTAGGCATTATAGGCCTATATATATGTTTTTAAGTACATTGCTTGTTACTCACGTATCAATACACTTCTTTAAACAAGAAAGCATCGAAGTAACGAGCTCAGGTGCTTCGAGTTTTATTTCAAGTGTAAAGACCAAGTGATCTATGCCTTTCAAGTAGGGTACTGTAGTAGCGAACTCCATGTCCCTAATACTTAGCATAAATCACCTCATACATTCTCATTGGCAAGAGTACATCGTTGCGGCGAACACCGTGCCCCAGAGCTCGAGAGAATAGTATGTATAAAATGCCTTTGCCTTTTATTTATCAAAAAAATTAGTGACTTTGTCACTTTAAGCATATGAAGGGAGTTTTATCAAGTGTGTTATTCGGGGTGCTATCCTACCATAACAAAAAGGTCGGCATGTGCGGCCGTGAGAACTCTCATAGCTCACGAACTATGGGAACCCTTACGGAGAGAGAATAAAACCAAACAAGCAAAAAATATGCACTAGTATACATGTGTTACCCCAGTGTTATCGGCACCCATGGTAACACCTTACTACGAAGGACAATTTTTAGAGAATGCAAAGACCAAGAGATCTCTTTAGACTAGAGAATCTATCATGGTCTAAGGGTTTTGTGAAAATATCGGCAAGTTGACACTTTGTATCAATATGCTCTATATTTATTATCTTTTTATCTACCATATCTCTTAAAAAATGATGACGGATGTCAATATGTTTAGTACGGGAGTGTTGTACGGGATTTTTGGAAATATTAATAGCACTCAAATTATCACGGTATAAGGTCAAAATATTGCTATCAAGACCATAATCATCAAGCATGTGTTTTAACCAAATTAGTTGTGAACAACAACTACCACTACATATTGATTCATTTGTGGATAATGAAACACAATTTTGTTTTCTACTATACCATGATACTAAATTATTTCCCAAGTAAAAACATCCCCCACTTGTACTTTTCCTATCATCCATATCCCGCCCAATCCGAGTCACTAAAGCCTACTAAATTAGTATTAGTATCTTTACTATACCAAATCCCTAAATCACTAGTTCCGGATACATATTTAATGATCTTTTTCACGAGAATTTAGGTGAGACACTTTAGGATTTGATTGATATCTAGCACATACACACACACTTTGTACATCAAATCGGGACGACTAGAAGTAAGGTAAAGGAGACTACCAATCATGGAACGATATAGGGTTGGATCAACATCTTCTCCCACTTGATCTTTTCCAATCTTGAGAGAAGTGCCCATAGGAATTTTGAGCTCTTCGAACCTTCCAACCCAAACTTCTTCACCGGGTTCCTTGCATATTTGCTTTGGGAGATGAAAATCCCTTCACTTGATTGCTTAACTGCATGCCTAGAAAGAAGTTAAGTTCCCCCATCATGCTCATTTCAAATGTTGATGTCATAGCCTCTACAAAAACATTTAAACAAGTTTTTGATGTAGAGCCATATCCTATGTCATCAACATATATTTGAACCACGACAAGTTCTTTTCCATGTTTAAGAATGAATAAAGTCCTATCTCGCTTCTCCTCTAGTAAAACCATATTCTAGTAAAAAACTAGTTAACCTACCATACCATGCACGTGGAGCTTGCTTCAATCCATAAAGAGCTTTATCAAGTCTATACACATGGTGCGGTTGAAATGGATCTTCAAAGCCTTTTGGTTGTTCAACAAAAACTTCCTCATCTAAGTATCCATTTAAAAAGCTTTGACGTCCATTTGAAACAATGTGATTTTAAGAAAACAAGCAATGGCCAATAAAAGTCTTATTGACTCAATTCTAGCCACGGTGCAAAGGTCTCGTCATAGTCAATACCTTCCACTTGTGTATAGCCTTGAGCCACAAGACGAGCCTTGTTCCTAACAATGTTTCCATACTCATCGGTCTTATTTTTGAAAATCCATTTTGTCCCAATAACATTAGTGTTTGAGGGACGGGGTACTAAAGACCAAACATTGTTACGAGCAAATTGATCAAGTTCATCTTGCATTGCTTGAATCCAAAAATTATCTTTTAAAGCTTCAATCACATTTTTAGGTTCTACGGATGAAGTAAAACAAGAGTATGTTACCTTTGAGTATGTGGTGGACATGCACACATACCTTACCATGTCACGGTCACTAATGGAATTCATACGTCTTGTTTGTACACCCTCATTCACCTCCCCAATTACTTGGGTTGTAGGATGATTCCCGATTCTAGGTGGAGGATCTCTTCTCACATTCTCGTGAACCCTGTTTCAACTCCTTCTTGATCTTCATTTGCTGGACTGGAATCGAGATGCTATCTCGAGGTGTTATCTCATCAATGGTAACACCTGCTCGGTTTCGTGTTACTATCGAGTTAGCACTCGTGGTAACACTGTGGTAACACCTTACGGGTGACTTCTTCCAACGGCTCCAAGGGTGTCTCTTGAACATTTTCTCTGCAATACTTGAGTGATCATCAAAAACAATATTCAATGGATTCTTGGATGGTTTTTAGCCTTAGATTAAATACCCTATATGCACGACTATTTGAAGCATAACCAAGAAAAATGGCCTTATCACTCTTAGAGTCCAATTTTGCTAAGTAGTCCCGATCATTGAGAATGTAACACACACAACCAAAGACATGAAAATAATGAACTTTTGGTTTTCTACCATTCAAAATTTCATATGGAGTCATGGTTGTGCCGGGTCTTAGAAAAACTCTATCGGGTTTATGTGACAAGCCGTATTTAGTGCCTCTTGCCCAAAATCTTTTCGAAATTCTTTTTGAAAATAACATCACACGAGTCATTTCAAGTAAAGTCCTATTCTTCCTTTCAGCTATCCCATTTTGTTGAGGTGTTTTTGGGCTGAAAATTCATGGTGAATACCTTTTCTTTCACAAAAATTTGAAAAAGAAACATTCTCAAATTCCCTCCCATGATCGGACCTAATTCGAAAAATTGAAGCACAAAACATGTTTTTGATCTTAGAGTGCAAGATTTTGAACTTTTCAAAAGTCTCGTATTTTTCCCTTAAAAAATAAACCCATGTAAATCGTGAAAAATCATCAACAATGACATAAGTATATTTCTTGCCCCCAAAACTTTCTATCTCAAGTGGACCCATTAGATCCATATGCAAGAGTTGAAAACAATGTGTAGTACCGGTGTGTTGCTCATTGTGTTGGGCGCGGACTAATGGTAACACGAGTTTGTTTCCCTTTGAGACAATCCTCACAAACAATTTTTTGTTTAAGATCAAGACTAGGAATGCCTTGGACAAAGATCTAGATTAACAATCTTTTCTATGTTACGAAAGTGAACATGTCCCAACTTTTGATGCCACAATGTAGTGTTATCAAGTTTTGCCGAATGGCATACTTGCTTGTCTTCAACAAGATAACAATTATCACTAGATCTTGTACTGTCATCACACAATTGTTAGTCTTGTCATAAACTTCACAAGTATCTTTATTGAATTTCACCTCTAAATTGTCATCACAAAGTTGACTAATACTAATTAAATTAGTTACAAGTCCATCAACATGTAAGACATTCTTTAAGGTTGGAAACCCAGACACATTTAGTGTCCTCTCCCAATGATATTACTCTTTGCTCCCACCACCATATGTTACACTACCCCCATGAATTGTTTCATAATCTTTTAAAAACAATTTTGTTCCCCGTCATATGACGTGAACACCCACTATCAAAGTACCAAGAACCTTCAATATTTGTTTTTAAAGCAAATAGACACAACATCACATTTCAGATTAGCTTTTGGTTTCCACACCTTTTTTGAATTTTTACCATTCTCGATTGGGTGTGTTATCCTGTGTCCGGGCAACACCTCGGGTAACACCAAGGGACTGGACGCTTTTTGAAACAATATGGCATTTATTTTTAAAATGTCCAGGTGTGTGACAGTATTGACACACCTTCCCTTTGTCACATGGTTCTTTTGAAG
The DNA here is from genome assembly GCA_022495995.1 of Adenophora triphylla var. japonica. Taxonomy (NCBI): domain Eukaryota; kingdom Viridiplantae; phylum Streptophyta; class Magnoliopsida; order Asterales; family Campanulaceae; genus Adenophora; species Adenophora triphylla. Next base: position 160,658 of record JAFEMH010000887.1, on the reverse strand, counting down.
AAGAATCTTTGTCAAAAACCGCTCCTTAACAAAACAATTCTTATTATCATTCATAGACAAAGTAGAAAGAATACTATTCAAAGATTCTTGAAAACCAATACCGCTTTCCGAGAGGTGTACTCAAGTTCAAGATCTCATCCAATTTGGTAGATCCAGTGTTGAGCTTCTTCAAGGTGGTTTCGGCTAGAGTCAAATTGCCCTTGACTCTTTCAAGCTCGATTTCTCTCTTTGTTGCTTGAACCTCCATATGGGTCACATAGGCCTGGAGTCCTTCATTCTTCTTGGTTAAGGACTTAACCAAATTGTTCTCTTTCTTCCATTCCACGAGCAATGCCTCGTAAAGGTCTTTTAATCAGGAAATGAGGTCATCTTTGCTCTGCTCATCCTCTTGTGTACTTCTGTATCGGGGTTAGAAGAGCTAACAAAACAAACAAGACATTATTATCACATAATTCATCATACACATCGGGTGTGATCACGAGATGTTATCTCAGATCGGATAACACCTTGGGTAACACTGTCCTTTTCCGTGTTACTTACCGTGACAAACATGGTTGTTTGATCGATTCTACCTCCCGAGATGGTCCTTCATCCTCATCATCAACCGAGAGAAACCCATAGGTTCTTTCCTCTCTTCCTTAGAGTATTTGCACACTCATTGGAATAGTGACCCCAACCCGAGCAAGCATGACATTGAATGGATTCAATGTGCTTTGGATCAGACCTTAAGCGATACGATGATGCTCTTCTTGGGTTCGACTTTGGGTTAGATGGGAAAGTCCTTTTTGGCATCGAATCATAGACCTTGGTTTGCTTCTCCTTTGCTTTCACCTGCATTTTTCATTGTTATACTTTCTAACCATAGAATTGTATTTTCTAGCAAGTAAAGCAACACTAGCATTCTCATCAATTTCTTCAAAAACCTCATCTTCGTTTTCTTCCAAAGAACTCGAGGCTTGAAGTTTTCAAAACAACATTTTTCCCTTTAGATGCTTCACTTTGATCTAAGAGATTTAACTCAAAGTTTTTCAAAATACTCATTAAAGAATTGATATCCATAGTTGCAAGATTGTGAGCCTCTTCAATAGATGAAACTTTCATATTAAAACGCTCGGGAAGGGTTCTAATTGCTTTTGAGATAAGTTGTTTGTTGGTAAAAGGTTCACGCAACAATTGACACTCATTAGCAATATCAAATAATTTTTCAAAATAAGAAGGAATAGTTTCATTTTCACCCATCCTTAATCTTTCAAATCTGCTAGTAAGACCCACTAAGCTTAGTTTCACGCACACGCCATCACCTTCATAAAAACGTTGTAAAATGTCCCATGCTTCTTTTGCAGTGGAACTATTTTGAATAAGTTTGAAAATTTGCATATCAACCCACTCAAAAATGGCATTAAGTGCCTTTTCATTGAAACTAGCTTGGTTGATCTCTTACATATTCCATTCTCGATTCGGGTTTGACTTGTACGTCACCATCTTCATCAGCAGGTAACATTGGTAAGGAGTAACCATTTGTTATAGATCGCCATGCTCGAAGATCAATTGATTTGATATGCGAGCGTAGACGGATCTTCCAATAACAATAATTCGAGCCATCTAACACAGGAAGACGCTTATTATTAGGATTAGCCGGATCATAAGCCATGACACCTAGACCAAGCACTTAGTATCGTCAAGTGACTCTGCCGGCTTTGATACCAATTGAAATTGTCAATGGCTTCACTGGAAAGAGATGTTAAGTAGATGTTACCCAACACCTTGGTTAACACACTAACGACAAAGACACACACACCAAAATAAATAGTTTATAAAAACTTTTGTGTAATGGAAATAAATAACACAAGATATAATTTTCTCAAGTTATATAAATATATAACTTGAGTGTGCCTAGATGGCGAAGACTTTATAATCAATATAGAAAAATTACAAAGCCGAAAGTTCCCTATTGCTAATACAATGATAATGCTCTATGGAACTGAATGAGACAAAGAACAAATCCTATCCTTAGCCAACACTCTCTTAAACACTCAGTGTTTAAGCTAGAATCACAAGGGAGGAAGGATATGCGAACCAAAGAACTTTGTCTCTCTTGTGCTATGGTGTGTGTGTTTGATCTTTTTGGCATACTTCAAATGAAACACACCTAGCCTATTTATAGCCTTCCAATGCCTTGGAGGCTACTCCAAAATAACAGCCTTGGACCTTCAGATCGTGTGTGAGGATTGGAGAGATTTCTTGGCTTGAATTCCTCATCATTCGCCAACTTCCCTAGAAAGTAGCAACCGAATTCTTGAAGCCCAAGTCCATGCTTTATCACCTTGTACTCTCTTGCTTTCTTTGCATTGTACTCTTTAAATAATCAGCAACAACTCCATGACTTGGTCTTCCCACGTTTTTATTCCTTCTTCAATTAATATGGACCAAGCAATAGTTACACGTAAATCTCCTATTTACGTGTAACTCTTCCAACAACTTCTTCCTTGATTTTAGCATTTAATCCAACCATATATTAACCTGAAATATAGACCAAAAAACACATATATCTTGCAAATAATATTAGACATTAGGATATAAAATAATATGGAAAGAATTATTAAATTACAAATCATTACAGTCCGGGTAACACCCAACTGCCAGTGATAGCACCTGTGGTAACACCCACAGTCTGCATTAACAGTATGTGTGGTTTACCCGTTATTTATCAGTTATTCATGATTGTTTGTGCACAACTGTAAAGTCAATTTCTCAGTTATAATTGTTGAGGTCACTTTCTCAGTTATTGTGCATAACTGTATGATAGATTTCTCTGTTTTTATGTCATTCTTTTATAGAACAACAGTGAGGTCTATTTCACAGTTGTTGGTTGTGATGTGAATTCTAAAACTGTGAGGTCGGTTTCACATTTATTTATGAATGTGAAATGGTTTGATTTTTGACCTTTCTAAACTGAGAGCTGTGAGGTCAATTTCACAGTTAATTTGGTACTTAGTATAGTTGGTTTACCCGTTATTTATTAGTTGTTGATGATTGTTTGTGCATAACTGTGATGTCAATTTCTCAGTTATAATTGTTGAGGTCACTTTCTTAGTTATTGTGCATAACTGTGTGATAGATTTCTCTGTTTTTATGTCATTTATAGTATAAATAAGAGCTGTCCACCTCATCCCATGAACAGTACAATGAACAGTTTCATAAGCCAAATTTCCCATTTTACCATCACTAAGTTGTCCCTTTCCCATTTTGTCCTTAAAAAAAAATTAAAAAAAAAAACGTATCCTCGGACACCGTACGTACTAGTTCTTTTATAGACAACAGTGAGGTTTATTTTACAGTTGTTGAAAAATAATTTTATTTTATTTATAAAATTTGAAATATTTGATGAGTAAACTTGTTTGATTCGTCTTGGCGATGGGATTAAAACAGTGATTTCAGATAATTTTTTCGACTTTTAAATTTTGAGATATTGCATTTTAAAAATTTAAGAGAAAAAAAAAAAGGAAGAGAGAGAAAAGGAGAGAGAAAGAAAGCAGGTAAGGCAATCGTTCACGCGTCACGCGAGCGAGAGAGGAGTTTGAGGGGCAATTTGGTCCAGAAAAAATTGAGGGACTTTTTGACTGTTTTGATAATGTTAGTCCTTACAGGTAGTTTTTATTTGGCTGGGGGACTAATAGTTCAAAGCCTCTAAAGAAAAATGCATTCAAATGTTCATGTGTCAAGTTGACAACTGCATCAGTTTACATCTATCATGTACATGAATAGAAAAGTATTTGGTGGCAAGGGAATATGAGTGATACGAACATTGACCAAGTATTAAGACAGAATTTACAGCAGAAAGATGCAAAAGGAGAAATGTTTTCAGTCTTTAAAGGGGAAGAAAACAGAACAATAAAGAGACTACTACTGAGCTCTTACCTCGGTTTCCATTTTGAAAGAAACCTGTCTTGCCATGACTACAGCAGCTGCTTCTTGGTCGAACCCAGCAATTAAATCCTATAGAAAGAAGAAATTATTTATTCGTCAATATTGATATGCTCCTTTTGTTCCACAATAATAGTCCAGTATTCCTTTACTGGATGTTCCATTCTAATAGTCCACTTTTAAAAATAATTCTATAATATTTACTTATTTTCTAAAAAAAAAAAAAAAAAAAAAAATCTTTCGTGTTCAAAATATGATACTAGTTTTCTTGCATACTCCCTCCGTCCCATTACAAAAGACACAAAATGAATTTTGCACAAAAATTAAGGAAAATGTATAGTGGAGTAAGTGTTGTGAGTATGAAAAGTGAGATAGGAGAGAGAAAGTGGGATAGGGAATAGTAGGTGGATAAATGATGTGAGTACAACAAGTGGGTCCAATGAATAAACAAGTATTAAAAACTTTCCTTTTTGAGCTTGTGCCTTTTGTAATGGGACATCAAAATGGGGCTTTTGTGCCTTTTGTAATGGGGCGGAGGGAGTATAATAGAAAAAAAATGTTAGAATTTAGAACAAATTATAAGAAATACAAGGCATACAAGTAAAAAAATTAATAAGTTTTGACTTCAAATGGACTCTTTACATGGAACGGAGGGGGTATATGAAGTAAAATCTTCCGCAGAATCCATTTTTCTAACTTATAATTAGTGGCAAGGGAAGATTCATGTAATGCCACGGATATTTGCAAGCCATTACACAAAGCTAGAGAAAAGCTTGCCTGTATGCTTCCTGGACCAGAAACCCATCGTCTGGAAAGCGTAGCTGCACGAAGCCTCATTTGTCCACTGCTGTGCTGATAACTGGAGAACAATATCTTTAATTAGTGAAAATGCTAATCCATAATGTAAGCCAAAAAGGATCATAACTAACTAGCCAAAATGAGTAGGCAGTAAGTCCTTACCATGTTAAAAACTGGAAATAAAACTGATTGTTTGCTGATTGACCAATACCATCTGGGCTTTCCTTTTGTACAATTTCAAACATTAGACATAAGGATTTAGCTTTGTCCAGACCACACATCTTCCAAGCAGTGGTGCCCCCTTGGCCAATAACAGTTTCAGAGCATAACGGGCCTTTCTACATAAAAACAACAGCTAATGAACATCGAATAAGCCAGCGTAATACTCCCCTCCGTCCCAAAATAAATTTCGCACTTGAATTGTCATTGTTTTTAAGAAATGTGCTTTACTTGTTTGTACATTGCATGTACAATGGTAAAATTGCACCAAGACTATTTCCTAATATAGACATGCAACAGGGACGGACCAAAAAGGAAACTGTGACATTTATTTTGTGCCCGAGTGAGCTTAACTGTATAAGTGATCTTTCTGCAGAGTGATGCACTAACCTTTTCAAGTGAGGCACATGGACCAATAACACCTTGAATTTTGATATCCTTTGAGCAGTTTACCTCAAATATACCACTGCATTGGTTTGAAAGTTAAGTAAGCTTTCAATGAACATCATTGCAATCTATCAGGGGGAAGAAAAAATATTCTACTCGTACAAAAATGTAAACAAACGCATTAACCAAATCCTTGTCTAAGCGCAGATCATTCTATAAGGAGTGGCATAAAACAACTTTCAAACGAGAACCAAAGTGCGATATCAACACTCATATGCAGTGTGACCATTTTCTTCCACGACTACGTAGATTTTTCCTCAAGAAGTATGATCCAAAATTTCTTATGGCAGTGGGCCAAATTTTTTTGCTTCTCTCCAGGCCTCGACTTCTAAGAGTATGAAGGAATTCCTGGTGGTTCACTGTCTGTGAAGGACATTACTAGTTGGAATAGAAGTACAAATATAACCAGGACTAGAACTAGGAAAAAACTAATGCAAATCCAACTTTTAGTCAAGTCAAACTGCATGAACTACATCAATTTATCCCTAAACAATAAAAAGAAAATAACCCAATAACTAAATTCCAATTTATTTGTTTCCTGCCCTGCATCAGTAAGCTGTGGTAGGCCTAAGCCGGCCTAAGTTGACTATCCCTGTCCCTGTGCACTATGATCCATCATCCATGTGTTTAACACGAGCTTGGTATAATCGTTAGACTCATTCTTAAATTTAGGATCGTCCAAATATCTGATGATAATTCATAAGTACAAATGTACAAATCATTAATGGTTAAGATTCTCTCAATCAAATAAAAAGGTTTCTCAGCAATGAGATGAAGGCATCAAATCATACTAAAAGACAAGATTTGAAACCCTTGTTTGTCTTCAGAAATGAAAAACAGCGCATAAAACATCCTTCAACAATATGTTGACAATTTCCAATTTCTACCAGAATGATACTAAGACTCCAAGTGGGATTCAAAACCATTGACTCTAGTATTAAACATGAACCAAAGATTCTTTAACGGAAAGATACAATGTCATAGGCGCACACGAACACACAGACACACGTAAGAGGGAGGGGGGTTCTTATATGTTTACATAAAGATTAAAATAGAACACCCTTAGACATATTGTTTGACACTTCCGATTTAAGATCTATAAGGAAGATACTAGATCCAAAGTGGATCAAGTAACTAGCAAACATAGAATTAAAAAAAAAAAAAAAAAAAAAAGCTCAAATAAAATTAGACAAGCAAAAAAAGAACTTGTTTAACAATATGTATCATCAATTTTTACCAATAACAAACAAAATCTAAAACAGCTAGTTATCCAAACCTTACTTTGAAGCTAGACCAAGGTCTTGGTCACCAGATTGGAAAACTCGTTTGAGTGAATCCTTGAAAACAGAATGTCCAAAACTTTCTGTTAGAACAACAAGTCCTCCAGTTTTCTCAACGGCTATTTTAAGTTCAGCAACCCCGACCTAGCAAGTAAATAGTAGCCATGCTAAAGAAATAGTATATAATCACAATAGATATACTGCTTATATAAGTTATACGAAGAAAAATATATTAATAAGACACAGCAAATATTACCTGGTCAAGAGCACAAGCAAAAACATCAAGTACATGTCCTTGATGAACAAGCTGCTTTGAAATCCCTTCATACAACTTCACAGCTTTATGATAATAGGGAACAGAATCTTTATCCAAATCTTTGTGAGAACGTATAGGTTCAGATAAGTTTTTTGACACAATCTGCAAATTTAAAAATATTAATTTTTCAGCAGAGAACTTGAGCAACACCAGAAAACCAATTTAGATTCTCTTCACAATAATGTCAATACTTCACTAAGAAATTGTTAAATGAAAAGTGTATCCAGAAAAGAACATGACAACCTCGAGAAAACTAGGCATAATAGACTTCTTTTTCATATAATTACGAGCCTGAGTAACATATATAACTGAAATTGGGGGTCTACTAATCAATGGTGCAACTTTTCATACAGTTGCAATTTTCTCTATATATTTCCCAAAAGATCTACACTTCTTACAAATAATCATAATTTAGTAGAGCCACCATAAACAATGCCTGGTGGACCACCTATGCGTCAACAAATGAAGATAGAAAGAACAATAACTGAAAGCTGCAGCACTTAATCCTTCATGTACATCAATGATTATTCCCAAAAGTGCACTGGTGACTTCTTTTCTGAAGCACCTCAGAGGTGAATAGAATACTTCCAGAACCTGGGCCTTCAGTTGATGGCCCACCCAAAAATGCCATAATTCTAGCGCCAGAACCTGGAACACATGCTCCCAGCACATGAGCCGCCACACTCAGAGCTGTTCCGTTGCATCTTGAAGCCCTTTCATCAACTGGAATGGGCCAAGGATCTTTCTGAAGCTCCTCGAGTACCTTCGTAGTAGAAGAAATGAAGAAAATAAGACATGTTTAAATGATGTTGCAATAAAGGTTCCACAATGTTAATATAAATCTAAACAAGAAAAGAAGGCTCTCATCATTACTTCCGTATAAAACTTGCTCACAAACCTCTAGTGTAATAATCGTGACAACTAAGTATAAAGTTGACATATAATCACTATTTCAGAAGCAAATTACAACAGACCGCAAGGGAAATCTCAATTCAAATACCGGTTAAAGAAAAAAAAATTACAAAAAACGCCAAGGAAAAATATCCTCCTTCATTTGTAAGGCTGGTGTCCCGTTCAAAATTAGAGCTTCCATTTCGTCTCTAATTATTAGTAACCCTTAAAAAAACAGGGTAGCCCGGCGCACCAAAGCATCCCTGCGTAGCGAGGGTCCGGGAAAGGGTCCCCACCACAGGGTGAAATGTAGGCAAACCTTACCCTGCATAAATGCAAGAGCCTACTTCCAGGACTTGAACCCGTGACCTCAAGGTCACACGGCAACACCTCAACCAGTGCACCAAGGCTACCCTTCAATTACTAGTAACCCTAATAGTAATAATATCTTATAAAGTGTAGACCTAATAAAAATAGGTATGGATGTGCAAGTTTGCAGTAGAGACTGTACAGTCTCTTGATCATCCGTTTCTTCAAGTGGTGCTAACTATCTTTAGAGTTAGTTGTCTGGCGTCTCTAGCGAGATTTGAGAGTCCCAGGTCTATAACTTGTATTCTTCAGTGGCATGTGCAAAACTTAAGGAATGATGGGATCCTGCCCCTGCTTTGAAGTGCATAGAGGTTGCTATTCGGTAGTGCTTGTGGAGGGAGTGGACTTCAGCAAGGCAACTAGAATAAGCTTTTTTTTGGTTGTTCTCTGTATATTTTGCCTTACAGTTACAGTTTTCCATTTCTCTATGGACTACTGATATATCCCTTTGTATTTCCGCTCTTTTCAGCCTAATGTATTTCTTTTCCTGGCAAAAATGATATTATAGCCCCTCCTATACCTACAATATTAATCTGAGGTTTTAACTCACTTCTAGATATTACACCTATCCATAGCCATTCTAATGTTCAAATATATTCAAGCTAACACTACATTGTAGCAATCTTTCCATATTTGATCATGCATGTTAAAATGCTAGTATTAATCAGCCAATAGAGTAGATTCAGCACTCCACATTAAAAACTCTGTGCCCTACATTATTATGAGCTACATGGAGCTACATGGTGTCATTAGCACTAACGGAAACGTAGTGCTCAATAGTATTAGAAGCCACGTGAACATAACAATCAAATGCTATCTGAAGTCTCTAAATCTTTCTTATTTATTGTAAAAGAAGAAAATTTACTCCCTCATCAAAAATTACTACAACAAAGCATTAGTCCCAAAATGATTTGGGGTCAGCTAACATGAAGAGTCGTATGGAATCGTCAAAGAGAGCCTCATCAAAAATTAGCAGTCTGGTACATGATCAGATCATGAGGGTTATGAAATTATCTAAGAGCATGTTCCAGAAATATGCTGAGTTTGAGTCCAAAACTAGGGATTTTATAGTTTTTCCTTCTTTTGCATGCCATTGATACAATATAACAGTACAAAGAAACAACTTTATACATAATCCAAGCTAAAACAAACAGAAAGAGTAGAACAGAGTACAATAATATACCGAATTAAGGGTAAATTCGCACTCAGAAGCCGGTAACAAGAACCTGGAAATGCTCTCCTGAGAAAGGCCATCTCTAACACCGGCAACAGCCCCGGAAGCCGGCTTAGGCTTCTTCAAGAAAAAAACCCATATGTTCCAACACCTGATCCTTACTAACTTCCTTAACCCCATTAAACACATAAACTTTAGGTATCAACCCAAACCCCAATTCATGCACAGAAACAGACCTCCCAAACGTGATCAAACCCACAAGCGAATTCCCTGGAATTTCTTGAATTGCCCTAAACAGGGCAGATTTCAAAAACCCAATTTCCTCCTCAATCAAGCAAGTATCAACGACGAAGAAGAACACTTGGGGGAGTTTGTAACTGGATTTTTCATTATGGGAATATTCGTACTTAATTGTGGTGTATTAAGGGAAGAGTTCGGCGGGGAGGCTGTCTTCGGAGATGGAGTGGTAGTGAGGTGGGAAGTGATTGCGGTGGAGACAAAAAGGAACAGATCCAGATTTTGTTGGATAAGTCGACGATTGAAAAGGGGTTGAGGACGGATCGGCAGTTCTGGCAACGGAGAGGTGCGTAAGGGAGAGTAGGGGTGGTCGGAGGGAGGGGTTTGAGAGGGTGTAGATGACGGAGATTGGGATTACGTATTGGGCGGCGTCTTGCTTTGTGCCAGGGAGAACGTTCCATGGCATTCGAACTGCGTCTTGAGTTTCTAGGTCGAGGAATTCCGCCATTGTTGGAGTTTTTGGTGTTGTGTTTGTGTGCAAGTAGGAACTGTGGGAAGGAGTGGTGAAGGGAGGTGAACAAGGGTAGTTTGGACTTTTAACAATATCCGTAAATATGTATATATACTCCCTCCGTCTAGAGCCGTCAATACGGGAATACGGGACGGGACGGGACGGGACAAAATTACGTTGTCCCACGACGGAAAGCGGGATTTAAGCGGGACGGGACAAAAGCGAGGCAGGCGACGAAAATACTCGATCTCATCCCGTCCCATTTATGGACGCGGATCCCGCGGGACCCAAACGGACGAAAATATTTCGTCATCAATTAAGTTTATCTTTCTCCCTAAGAAGAAAAAGAACGAAGTTTATTCTACGCACGGAGCTCTCTTCGATTGAGATTGTGAAGTGCTGCGATTAAGAATCGACCGCAACACATACCGTAGCCGCCGGTGAATTACGTGAGTAGCTATGTTAATAATGGACATTCAACATGACATTAACAGTTTAATGTGTATCATGAACATTAAGTGGCAATAATGAAAGCATGTCTTGATAACAGCTCTGTTCAAACGAGGATATTTGGATTGTTCGGTTTCAAGATTATGTCATTGCAGGTTTGTCCAGTATGATAACAATATTTTTTGTTAAAAAAGAAGGAAGATGTTCTGACCAAGACCAATTACAGATCTTCACAAGTGAGACCTAATACTTGTACGGGTCAATACGGGAAAATGGGACGGGACGGGATAAAAATAAGTTGTCCCGCGACGGAAACGGGACGATACGGGACGGGACGAAAACGGGACGGGACTAAAATATTCTGTCCCATCCCGTCCCATTTGTATGGCGGGACGGGACGTCCCGACGGGACCGTCCCAACTTGACGGCTCTACCTCCGTCCCATGATTATATGCACAAGCACATGGAAATTTGGCCTGCTGGTTAGAACTCATGGCTTCCAACCTGGAGATCATAGATTCGATTCCCCAAAAGTTAGAGGGAAGACTTTCTCTCCCTAAAATTTACTATCTTCTAGGTGCTTGTGATGTGTTGTAAGTATAGATGGTTGAGTAGGAGAGAGAAAGTGGAGTAAGTGGGTTAAGATTTATCTTCTAGGCGCTTGTGATGTGTTGTGAGTATAGATGGTTGGGTAGGAGAGAGAAAGTGGAGTAAGTGGGTAATGGTTGTGAGTAGAAACAAGTGGATCCCATTTTCATTTTGAAAATTTACAGATTATTGTGGGATACCCAAAATATATCTTTTTGCAGATTATCGTGGGACGGAAGGAGTATATACTACCTCCGTCCCATTTCAAGCTTCACTTTTTGCTAAAATGGATGTCCCGTTAAAATCTTCGCCTTTCCTAAAATGGCAAATAATCTTTACTATTTCACACACTATTTCTCTATCCTATTTCACTATTATACTCACAACACTTTTCAAATTTACCATTTTCTCCACTCATGAAATATATATATATACTCCCTCCGTCCCGCCGATCTTAGGAATTTTTCAAATGGCACGGGGATTAAGGAAATAGTAAATGTTGTGAGTGTAATAGTAAAATAGGAGAGAGAATGAGTGGAGGGAATAGTAAATTATAATGGTGTTGTGAGTATTAAAATAATGTAGGAGAGAGAATGAGTGGAGGAAATAGTGATAAAAACTTTCCATTTTGGGAATTCTTAAGATTAGTGGGACGCCCAAAATGGAAAGCTTTCTTAAGATCGGCGGGACGGAGGGAGTATACCTTAGAGTAAAAAAGTCAATTATTTTTTCTAGCAACATAGCAAATTAATTGAATTGAACTCCTTAGATTCTTTTGAATTCTGTATTATTATTTATTTATCTTTATTATTCTCATGCTTAGTATTATGCTTAGCATAATTTAATAATCGATCATTTGCTTATTTTGGTATCAGAGCCTGTTATTCAACAAAATTAACTAATTAGCTCAATTTATTTGTCCCGAGTCGGTGTGTCACCTAGGTCTAAGTCACGCAATAGGGTGTGTAAGTCGTGCATCCGATAGGTAAGGAAGTGTATCCGAGGCAAGACATAAAATAAATAATGAGTTGATTAGGTAATTTTGCGAATAGAAGATCTCTTCGAAATCATAATAATCAAATGAATGATTATAACATACAAGCTGAGAATGATGAAGATAGAAACAATAAAAATATATTGTCTAAAGAAATCTCTTGGATACTCAATTTTTAACTAATTGGAAACCTCCTTTAATATCAAACTCTGAAATATACAAAAACAAATGTATATTCGATTTTAAATCAAGATTAGCCATAAAAACAAAAGAAACAGTTATTCCCTTATACTCCAGCAATCAAACAATGAGTTTATTCTCAAAATCTCCAATTAAAAAATATACTCCCTCCGTCCCACCAAAACTGATATCAAATTTCTTGATACGCGGATTAAGGAAAAGTAAGAGAGAGAAAAAGTGAAAGAAAATGTTGTGAGTATGAACAATTAAATAGGAGAGAGAATGAGTGTGAGGAATAGTTAGGAGAGAGAATGTTGTGAGTGTAAAAGTGAAATAGGAGAGAGAATGGATGGGGTAAATAGTAAAGATTCCCTTCCATTTTGAGAAGTATCAGTTTGGCTGGGACGGATCAAAAAGGAAATAAGTATCAGTTTGGGTGGGACGGAGGGAGTATATCTCAAGGATACATATTTTTACATATAGGACTAGTTCAAGTAGCCATTAAACCTTTAACAATGGAAGGATTAGATACAAGCATACAAATAGCTTTAAGAGACGCAAGACACTTAAATTATGTAAACTCTTTAATAGAAGCAATTGAAACAAGTTTAACAAATGAATCAATACATTTTAATACTTATCCCAATTTTACAGTATCTTTAACATATTCTCATATTATGAAAATTTTAACTTTAGATGTTCTAACACATAATTATCATATGCAAATGGGTTCTCATATATATGAAATATTCTACAGATTACATTATAAAGTAATGAACACTGGACTCTGTCCAAATGCTTTTAATAAAACCAGATTAACAGGAGAAACAATCTTTTGAGAAATCGACAACACAAAAGCTAATATAACAATTCCAAAAACCATTAAATGGAATGAGATAACTCTGCCTGAAAAATGGACTTACCCGTCTAAAATCGTACCAACTACAAGTGTAAAAAAGAAAAACAAACAAGTGAATTAGAACAAGTCATGCAGTATGAAGATGGCTCAGTAGACTTAAAATTCAAAAGGTCACAATCTTTAAACAGAAATAAAAACCTTAATTTTGATATACCATCTAGAAGATCCACCTCAGGAAGATATGAATTCCAACAAGGAAATAATTCACAAAATAAACAACCAATTCTAGAATTGGAAATTGAAACAGAAAACCAATATGAAACGGATAATACTGGCATAAAAATAAATGGAAATTTTGTACATCCGTATGAAGACAGTGAATTTACATTAAACATGATAAGAAATGAATTCAAGCTAGACAAAAAAGTTTTAAGAAAAGATTTCCAAAATGAAGAAAACAAAGAAAATAGAGAATTATTTTTTAAAATATATGACGAAAAAGAACAAAAAACAATTAAAGAAACATATTATGAATTCTGCAAAATACAAGAAATGCATGTACCATTCTTTGAATTCTTAAACAATGATTACTTACATAAATTAACACCGATAACTCAAAAAATTAGAAAATGGTATAAAGTAACTACAGGCAATCTATTATCAAGTCATGAATATTATGAAAGTGAAAGACCCCCCTTAGAACCAGCTTATTTTTGTAAGGATGGAGCAAATCATGGAATATTATCAATAGTTCACCCTGACCATATAGAAGAAAGGATAACCAAAGATTTACATTTACAAAATAATTGGACAAATTTATCATTACACACAATTGGACAACAATTAGATAGAGTAGAAGATAAAATAGACAATGTCACGAATGGAATAGCAATGGTAAAAGGAGAAGTAGAAAATCTCAACTTAACGGACTTTCCCACACCTATTAATAAACAACCAGAGACACAGGAATAATATCTCAAAGATATACGGAATATGCAGAATTATACAATAAAACACCATCAAATAGAAAGGAATAAGAACCAATGTCATACAAAAAACAAATACCACCTTCTAAGAATCCGTTTAAAATGTCAGGTGTTAGACCAACCTTACATAATCCCTTAAATGACTTAATGAATAATATAAAAACCTATATACAAATAAAAGAAGAAACAGGTACAAGCAAAAACAAAAACATCAGTGTGCTAACCGAATACAATGAAGAATCCTCATCTGAATCAGAATCTATCCCTACTTCTGAAGACAATGAATATAACAATAAAAATGATGAAAAAAGAAACAAAAACAAATTAGTACCAATACAAGCCATAAGGAGCTTTTCCAATTATAAAAAAGAAGCAGAAGACTTGGAAATACTAGGAAACCAACAAAAAATCTTACAACGCAAAAAACATAGTATATGAATGGAACATAGATGGATTAAGTGAAATGGAAATCATCAATAAAACAAAAGAAATGATAATTGTGGGCAATATTTACAAAACAACAAATATTACAGAAAGACAAGCTGTAGAAAACATAATCCTGGGATTCACAGGACAATTATGTACTTGGTGGGATAAACTACTAGGAAGAGAAATAAAAGACGATATATATTTTATCTCCTGTAAGATTGAATGACCAAGAACAACCTTTAGTAGACGAAAATGGACGACCTGCACCAGCACAAATAATAACCCTAATATTCAATATTACAACCCATTTCATAGGAGACATAGATTTATATACGAAAAGAAACTCAGAAATATTACAAAATCTAAAATGTAAAAAACTAGAACAATTCAAATGGTATAAGGAAAATTTCTTAAAAAGAATTTTCAATCTAGCAGACCCAAATAACATTTACTGGAAAGAAAAAATCCATATCACTGGACTAACCTAGAAACTGCTCTAAACAATGTGATATGGGCGAAAAGACAAAAAGTCAAGCTACTCTTACTAGAATTGCAAATGAACCTGATGGGTAACATCACAGGATAAAAATGGTTTTGCAGGATGATTGCAGGCACTTCAGCAAAGAAAAAAGAGAAGAAGCCCCTTTTCACCACAGTACCCTTGACAAAACTCCCCATTTTCATTCCTGACAAAACTCCCAAAAAATGAAAACAAATTTGAAATGTTATCACCTTACAAAAAACCCTTGACCCCCTCATCCTCACACACCCTTGCATTTTCACCTAGTCCAAGCCAACAATTGTCTACATACAAACAAACCTTAAACCCAACTCCGCTTATCCAACAAATTACACCCAGTTCCTATCCAAAGAACACACCACCCACTTCTTACCTTTACAAAAACCATACAGAATTCAATTGTGTGTTAGAACCAGAATTTTTCAAAACAAACACAAAATGGCATCCATACCAAATGTCTGAACTTCTCCTTCCCAGTTCCCACAATTATTTACCTGATAATTTCTCCAAATCCCAATTCTATTACGAAAATATCTTGACCAAAACAAAATCAGCCACTTTCATATATTCATCAGATCATCTAGACCCCTCCAAAGTTAGATACTGCAAAGTAAAAAATTCGGAGGTTTCTAACCATCTCTGATTGGGGACAAAGGCCCAGTGAGGCAAAAGATTTATCCCTTCCAAACAATTTAGTCCGTTTTAATTATTGGGACTATATTAATGCCTGATCCCGAGCTTTTCTCAAGCAAAACAAATCTTTTTCCCTTTCTTATTTCTTCTACTTCTCCCCTGATTTTCCTTATCCAACCCCTTATTGGTTCAATCTTTGGTGGACGAAATTTGTGCTGGACAAACAAATTATTCCATTTTCTGTACAAAAGGCCTTCAACCTATAGGCCAAACAAAAATCATATCCAGAGGAAATTGAGCAATCCCCCATTTGGGCCCAATTTTGTCATAATTTCCAAATCCCTTGGATCTTTATGACCGAATTTGACCTAAAGGAGGAACAAATGTGTGAGTGTGTACAAATGGGTTTACAAATGAATGCCTCAAGGCCACAAAAGTGTGAGTGTGAACACAAAACAATTCTCCCGACACTAGTCAGGAAATACAAAATCAAATGGTGGGACAAAACACCCTTAGCGGACTGCAGCCCAGAAGCAGTAACAAAATACTTTGCACAAAAACCCCAATTCTGCAACAGCATTCCTTCCAAAGAAGCCCAACAAAATGAAGAGTTCCTACAAATAAAACAACATATCATGGTCCAAATGGCCCAATGTACAAATTCTGGAGACCTTGACAAACTAATGGCCCAATTAAGTGACGAAGGAAGCACGTCTTCAACAATACCTGACGAAGCCATACCAAATGATGACATGTTCACTCAGGTACAGCTGGAAGACCTGTAGACAAAAGACAAATGGAATCTATAAATAGTCCACCTGTAGACAAAAGACAAATGGAATCTACAAATAGTCCAGCAGTTTGTACAAATGGGTTTACAAATGGATGCCCCAAGGCAACAAAAGTGTGAACACAAAACAATTCTCCCGACACTAGTCAGGAAATACAAAATCAAATGGTGGGACAAAACACCCTTAGCGGACTGCAGCCCAGAAGCAGTAACAAAATACTTTGCACAGAAACCCCAATTCTACAACAGCATTCCTTCCAAATAAGCCCAACAAAATGAAGAGTTCCTACAAAGAAAACAACATATCATGGTCCAAATGGCCCAATGTACAAATCCTGGAGACCTTGACAAACTAATGGCCCAATTAAGTGAAGAAGGAAGCACGTCTTCAACAATACCAGACAAAGCCATAACAAATGATGACATGTTCACTCAGGTACAGCTGGAAGACCTGTAGACAAAAGACAAATGGAATCTACAAATAGTCCACCTGTAGACAAAAAACAAATGGAATCTACAAATAGTCCAGCAGCCCAGACAAAGGACGAAAAGTAGCCGCTCACTAGCCAGCAAGCATCCACTACAAAAGTGGACAGGCCACTAAATAAACACAAGCCCGCACACCTGTCAAAACAAACAAAACAAATGGAATCCACTTTCTCAGTGGATATTACTTTTATTTGTAATTAAGTATGTTAGTCAAAAAGATGTGGATCCCTCTTTCGAGGACAAATGCGCACCGCACATGTGGCGTGATCCACAGCTTTTCCTTGTAATATAAATAAGGAATCCTCCTCAGTTGTAGAGGCAGGTTTTTCCATTAGCAAGTTTTCTAGTCTTCTCACTTCTCCCTAAAATTCCCTCTCTACAACCATCCATTGTACGATAAGCCATCCACTGTACAACCATTGTAAATCCTCAAGTTTTGTATCAATAATAAGTAAGTTATTCTTACACTTCTTATTATTATTCTATATTCATGCTTTCCTTAGTATAGAAGACTTTTATACTTAAAAGGTATATCGGTACCGGAAACCAGTTGGCAGAATGTTGAGACGGGTTTAAGAACCGCTCATTGCAGCCGTGTATATTCAAAAATTATACGGTGTGATTGGTGTATGGCCACGTACCTTAGAGTAAAAAAGTCAATTATTCTTTCTTGCAGCATAGCAAATTAATTGAATTGAACTCCTTAGATTCTTTTGAATTCTATATTTTTATTTATTTATCTTTATTATTCTCATGCTTAGTATTATGCTTAGCATAATTTAATAATCGATCCTTTGCTTATTTTGTTTACAAGGAAAAGCTGTGGATCACGCCACATGTGCGGTGCACATTTGTCCTCGAAAGAGGGATCCACATCTTTTTGACTAACATAAATAAGGAATCCTCCTCAGTTGTAGAGGCAGGTTTTTCCATTAGCAAGTTTTCTAGTCTTCGCACTTCTCCCTAAAATTCCCTCTCTACAACCATCCATTGTACGATAAACCATCCACTGTACAACCATTGTAAATTCTCAAGTTCAGTATCAATAATAAGTAAGTTATTCTTACACTTCTTATTTATTATTCTATATTCATGCTTTCCTTAGCATAGAAGACTTTTTTACTTAAAAGGTATATCGGTACCGAAAACCAGTCGGCAGAATGTTGAGAAGGGTTTAAAAACCGCTCACTGCAGCCGTGTATATTCAAAAATTATACGGTGTGATTGGTGTAACAATGACCACGTACCTTAGAGTAAAAAAGTCAATTATTTTTTCTAGCAGCATAGCAAATTAATTGAATTGAACTCCTTAGATTCTTTTGAATTCTGTATTTACTAGGGAGAAACCCGTGCTTTGCACGGGGTGTTTGTAATTTCAAGTTTTACCTTTAAAAGTCAGTTTTTTTTTTTTTTTTTTTTTGACAAAGTCCTAAGTCATAAGGCGAAGAGAAAATTGAAACATAAACCTTTGAATTTGGCAAAGCTGTAGATTGAAAACACCGATGATTAATATATTCATTGTTTTTTTGATCATATTGTTATATAATGATTAATGATTAATATATTAATTAATCATTTGAGACGGATAAGAATGTGCAGTCAGGAGTGAATAACTCCGGGGTTCGAGTTGTAGTTTGACCTTGGTTGTTTTTTTGGTCATATTGTTATATAATGATTAATGATTAATATGATTATTAATCAGTAGTGTTCAAAGTGAGAGTGAGACCGCTAGGAATGTGCAGTCGAGTGAATAAGTCGTGGTTCGAGTTGTAGTTTGACCTTGGTTGTTTTTTTGGTCATATTGTTATATAATGCTTAATGATTAATATGATTATTAATCAGTAGTGTTCAAAGTGAGAGTGAGACCGCTAGGAATGTGCAAAATGAGTGAATAAGTCGTGGTTCGAGTTGTAGTTTGACCTTAGTTGTTTTTTTGGTCATATTGTTATATAATGATTAATGATTAATATGATTATTAATCGGTAGTGTTGAAAGTGAGAGTGAGACCGCTAGGAATGTTCAGTCGAGTGACGGATAAGATATGACATATAATGAAGCTTTTATTCCCTCCTTTCCTTAGGCAAAAAAATTTTGGGTGGAAGAGTCGGACATAAAAAGTTACTTGAAAAAAAAATTACTGTATTTATTATAATTGAAGGAGACACCGTCTTTGAAACGGTACATCTACTATTTCATTTATATATCCCTACGAAAGAAGTACCTGCACGAAGATAAAGAACATAAATAATTTTAATGTACTTTGAAGTTTGAAGCCATTTTCTTTTTAAGGAGCACTAATTTTATTCGTTCAAGTACTTATGAGAAGTTTTCATTTAGGATGTCTTACAACAATTCACATAGGCCCTGGAACAAAGTCTTGTTGCTAATTTAACATTAGCGAGATACATATGTGTTAGATACATATCTGCCTTGATTTTTGGTAGTTGTTCGACGTTGTTCTGAACGCCTTCGGCCGGCGGAGCGCGATGGAAGTTTCTGTCCTCGCGTCCTACAGGGTTCTCACGATTGCCTGCCCGATGCCCTTGGTTGAGCTGCAAAGCCTGTAAAGATTCCACGATTGCTGCATGTTCTTTCTTCAATAGCGATCGCGACACGATCCTCCCGCATCTCGTTGCCGCATCCGCCGAACCAAAGCAAGAAAATTCGCTGGCCACATGGTAGCCATGGCCGTTAAGCTCATCGATACCTCCATCGCTTCCGTTATTGGCCATCGTCCTAGGATATCTCCTGCTCTGATACCAAATAATGTAAACGCAGCGGAATCAATAATGAATAAACAAGAAAATCAAAGGGATTTCTTGACCTAGATTCGAATCCACGAATAAAGGGTTTAAGAACTCAGGAAGAATTGCAGAGTTTGCAATTGAATAAAATTAATCCAAAGTTCTTTCTAAAACAATGACCAAAATTGTTTAAATACTTCTAAAACCCTAAGCAACAAGTACTAAAGCATAGGACTAAAATGCCCCCCAAGTCTTAAAACCACATTCTCAATAATTGAATAGACGTAAACAAATAATCAAGCAACGACGTAAATACGAAATAACCAAACAACGCGAGGCGGGCGCCTCGCCTACCCCCAGGCGAGCGCATGAACAGCCGAGGCCTCCTCCCTGATTGTCACAGCTTGAGGCGGCCGCTTGGATGTGGGTGGGGCGGCCGCATGGACCACCGAATTGCTACCCATGGATGAGTCAATGTGAGGCGGCCGCTTGCTATGGTTTGAGGCGTGCGCATCATTAACAGCAACAATAGAAGCCTCATTAACAATAGAAGCCTCATTAATAGCAACAATAGAAGACGTATCCTCCTTACCAGCTACATCAAAAACGCACATGAACGGGTATTCTTTTAACATTGGCATTTTGTTACACTATCACTGACACTCAACAACACATGCACTGCACTTAATAGCACATGCATTGAAACTCACAAAACAACTCAATCACATGAACGGACACTTTATTATACACTTATTGCACTTTGTTATAACACCGACAACACACATGAACGGGCACTATTTTACTCTACATCGGCACTTTGTTACACATGCACCGACACTCAATAGCACATGCACTGACACTCACGAAACAACTCAATCATATACTATCACTGACACTAATGCATATGGAAACTGGCAGCTTTGTGGAGGTGTATCACAATTACAACCCCTCTCTGTAAATTTCAACAACATAAGTAAAGGAAATTGACTTTCCACAAAAGTAAGCGTCCTTGCAGCAATTGGGCTTTTAGTATTGTTCTTAGCAAGTTAGCAATTGGGATTTTCTTTTTAGGATTGTTCTTTGGATTCGTATACAGAGTAACATTAGACGAGATTTTGTGAAGATTTTGAAGAAGTGAGATCCCATTTAATTGTTGATACTTACCTTCTAATTCAGGGGACATGCGACTTTTGTAGTTTTTCCCTGAGCAAACTCATAAGAATATTTTTGTTATAGGCTCCACTGATTTGGCTGTTTCAAGCATAAAAAAGGAGAAGACAGAATCTCATCAGCATATGAGCCATTGGGTCAAATACTGCCAGCAGAAGAGGATTCATAAAAGAATTTTCACTGCCAACAACAATTTCAAAGGTTTAAAAAGCCAACATATATAATCAAAACAATCCAAGAAATGCCATCTAGCAACTACAACATATGATTCCCAACAGCCAAACAATGTATGACATATAACTACCTAACTACACAATATTATACATTGGTCAAGCTTACTAGCTTATTTTTTCTTTTTCTTTTTCTTTTTTAGTTTTGCTTTGTTTGCTTGGCTGGGGGGTTGAGGGTGAATGTGGTAATAGCTGATGACCACCCTTCAGAACAAACGGGAAAAAAAATTATATACAACTCAATGTTGTTAAAGAAATGGGGAATTCCAAACCCGCAAAAATGCTTTCGCATTTCGCACAACTACGATAAGCACTTTGATCATGTGAACCATAAAAAATGTGGGTTGAGGCACTCCCACATTTCTGCACTATGAAGCCTACTTGACAAGTTTGAAAGTGCGTATAGAAACTTAGGGTGCCAATGTCTACCCTGTTAATGCTCTATTCCAAATGATCTGAAGTGGAATAGAATTAAAATTCTGACAATTTTCATGATCAAATAAGCAATTGGTCAATATTACTTATTTCTTTTTCTTTTTTCTTTTGGTTAGAGGTTAAGACAGTGAATGTGATAATCAAAGAAGAATGTGGCCGCCATTCAGAATAGAGAAAAACAGACTTTATAAATAAAATGCAACTCAGCGCAAGGATTAGAGGAATTTCACACCCGCAAAGGACCCGTATTTCACACAGCTACGATAAGCAAGCATTTTGAACATGTGAATCTTAAAAAAGGTAGGTCGGGTACATATTAAGAGTGATCAAATATCAGGTTAACAATTTACCTCAATAGTAAGTCATGTCAGAGATGCAACATCCCTCACAGTGGCCATTGCAATCTGCAGTGTATAAGAAGCATCACAATCTTAATTAAATCAATCAAATAGTAAGTAATTACATATCATAAAGTAATACATACCATTGCATTTATAATTTGATTTTGATCATCAGCAGACCTTCTTCGCTTATCCCAATGAAGATCTTAACTACTAACTCCGTTTCCGTTCATGATCAAGAATGAAAATGAACATTCATTTTGAGATTACAGAGTTTTATAAATCATGAAATCCAGATAAGAACAAACATCTCTACATAATAATCATTTAAAAAAAATTAAAGGCATAAATCCATAAGAAACAATCACAACACATTCAATAACAGATAAATAACCAAAATAAAGCTAAAATTGATAACAAAAGTAAACTCAAAACGTCATAGATTGATCATAACTCATAACAGTATGCATATTCATAAACAACAAAACCACAAAAACATCACATAACAAAAGATTAATAGATAAAATTGTTTTATCTAGAGCATTTCAAATATAAAAAGCCCTAATTTAATCACCACCGGCTTTCTGGTAAAGATAGGTAAGTCCACACTTGCCACAGTAGTGCCTATCAAAGTGATTAGCCATGAAAGTTCCTGCACCACACTCAGCATTAGGGCACTCCTTCCTCAACCGTTGCACCTTACCGGAATCATCCACCTTGTAGAACTGGAGCACGGCGAGCTTCACCTTCTTATGCTTATGCTTGATCTTCTTCGGCTTGGTGTAGGTCTTCTTCTTCCTCTTCTTCGCGCCACCGCGAAGGCGGAGCACAAGGTGGAGGGTTGACTCCTTCTGGATGTTGTAGTCGGCAAGGGTACGGCCGTCCTCGAGCTGCTTTCCGGCAAAAATGAGACGTTGCTGGTCCGGTGGGATGCCTTCCTTATCCTGGATCTTGGCCTTCACATTATCGATTGTGTCCGATGATTCGACTTCTAGGGTTATCGTCTTCCCCGTCAGGGTCTTCACGAAGATCTGCATCTTCACCGGCGCCGCTCTGCTGCTATTTGCTACGAGAAAAATTGAGCTAGGGTTTTGTAATTGTCGATATATAGTTGGCGATTTGATGAGATTTTGCAGTGGACGATTTTGATCGAGGTGATTGAGCCTTGCTCAGAAAGCCCAGCTTTTAATTGGGCCGACTCTTTGATTTCTCCTCCAACCTTTAATGATTTCTCGCATCCTAAAATAAGGCCCTTTTGTTTGGGCTTAAAATAACTTATTTTCGTAAAATAACTCGTTTTCTGTTGTTTGGTTGAGCACTCGAAAAATATTTTTCGAAAAATAACTCGTTTTTCGTTATTTGGTTGTTTTCCGAAAAATGGAAAAAACGTTTTCCGAAAAACATTTTAAGGAATATGATATTTTAATAAAATGTTGTGAGTGTAAAAGAATGAGTGGAGAGAGAATGAGTGGAGGTGTAATAAATTATAATGATGTTGTGAGTATTAAAATAATGTAGGAGAGAGAATGAGTGGGGTTGGGTGAATATTTTATTAATATAAAGTTTCCTTTTTGGGAGTGTGCGGATATTAGCGGGACGCCCAAAAAGGAAAGTGTGCTAATATTAGCGGGACGGAGGGAGTATTTTACAAGGTACAACATAATAATAATAATAATAATAAATCACCCCTACCCCTGCTACCCCACCCCCTGCCTACCCACCACCCAAATAAAAATGTACTCATTTTTTTGTAACTACCCCGCCCACCCCACCCACCACCCACAAAAAAAAAAAAAAATTTAATCATTTTTTGTAACCGCCCCACCCAACCCCTGCCTACCCCACCCCACCCACCCCCCACCCCAATAAAAAAAATTATCATTTTTTATAACCATCCCCTGCCTACCCCACCCCCCACCTATCCCCCTCCCCAAAAAAAAAATTAATCATTTTTTGTAACTGCCCCATCCACCCCCTGCCTACCCCACCCCCTCCAAAAAAAAAAAATTAATCATTTTTTGTAACCACCCCACACACCCACCCACCCACACACCCCCACCCAAAAAAATTAATCATTTTTGTAACCGCCCACCCACCCCCGCCTATCCCATCGCACCCATCGCACCCACCCAACCCCTCATCCAAAAAAAAATTAATCATTTTTTTGTAAATCACCCCACCCACCCACTTCACCCACCCACCCCCAACCAAAAAAAAATTTAATTATTTTTTGTAACCGCCCCACCCACCCCCCACCCCAAAAAAGAAAAAAAAATAATCATTTAAAAAAAAAATTGGATTGGGGGGTGGGTGGGATAGGCAGGGGGTGGGTGGGGTGGTTATAGAAAATGATTAAAAAAATTTATTTTTTTTGGAGTGGGTGGGGTGAGAGGTGGGTGGGTGGGTGGGGTGGTTACAAAAAATGATTAAAAAAAATTATTTTTTTTTGGGTGGAGGGTGGGTGGGGTGGTTACAAAAAATGATTAAAAAATTTTTTTTTTTGGTGGGGGGTGGGTGGGTGGGGTGGGGTAGGCAGGAGGTGGGTGGAGTGGTTACAAAAAATAATTAAAATTTTTTTTTTTTAATAAAACATTTTACGCCCTTCCGAAAAACATTTTTCTTACCAAACAGCCGAAAATATTTCACTACTAGAAATTGGCCAATTACCGACGAAATTTTACTGACGCACCGCGTCCGTCGGTATTACCGACGGATATTAAACGGTTACCGACGGACCATTTCCGCCGGTAAATCAATGTATAAATTCAACCGGTCTCTCCCTCTAAACCTAATCGCTTACCCTTCTCTCTCCCTCCTCCTGTGAAGCCCATCTTCACATTCTCTCTCTACAATCGTCGCCTCCACGCATAACTTCCCTTCAATCTCTCCAAACCCAAATCCCTAATCTCCCTTCTATAATCCCCAAATCCCAAACCCCATACGAGAGAGAGAGAGAGAGAGAGAGAGAGCCTGATGGCGCTCTGGTGCGAAGAGCGTGAGGAATACGTTCAGGGAGAAAGGCGTCGTCAACTTCGTTAGGCATCTCAAAGACGAAGGACATCTGTTAGTTTTTCATCAATAATCAATCTCTTAGTAATGATTTCTGCATTTTTTTTCGGTTTTTTAATCTTACCTTTCTTTTGAGAATTAATTAAGAGGGGAAATTTCAATCTTGTTATTGCACTGAGTTTGTTAATTACAAAACCATTTATCTGATTCCGCCGGCCGTTTGCTTTTCGCCCTTCATTTCAATTTCATCTTCTAGGGTTTATGAATGTTGTCCCGCAATTCACTTTTTTTTTTTAATTGAATTTTATGCCATCATCGACACAATCTTCAAGACTAAGAATGAATAAATTTGTATGAAATTGTAAATGTTGCGTAGATGAACTCGTGTCTGGGGAAGTTTTGTTGTTTGATTACATGTTTTATGCATTTATGTTCTATGATCTATTTGAGATCACCGGCTGAATGTGGTTGCCGAGGATAGGTTCACTATCAAGGGGATTTTGAGCCGAGTTTGGAGAAATAAGGACTCGAAATGAAAGCTTGGAGAATTGATACCCTTACTTGTTTTAGACATTTGGGCACAGACTCAAGTTTGGATTTGAGATTTGATTAATTGAGATTGTTAATGGAAAAGGAACCTTAAGCCTCGTAATGGTAGTAGAATTTTGTAGATCATCTGAACTTCTGGATTATTTACTTAGAAAGCCACGTTCTATGAATTGTAATCTTGAATATTTTCTTTTGCAACTTATAGTTAAGAGTGGCTTGTTTAGACTTTGCTTATTTTGATATTTCTAACTAAATATATTCATATTTCTGAGGTATATTACTCATCGATTTCTTTCATTTTTGGGATTTTCCAGGAATGCACTCATAGATGGAAATCTTATGTAAGTCGCTTTCCCTTAATTGAAGTACTGTCATTTAGAATCACTTGCGTCAGGTTATGTTTGAGAACTCATAGCTTTCTGTGACTATTCATCCTTTCATCACTGTTTCTTTATTGATTTCATTTTTGTTATCGGCTTGTGGATGTGGTGCGCTGGTGTTCAAGTTTTGCTCGTATGGTTATGTCTGAAATTTGATGTACAGAAAATTGCAGTCGGAAATGTCAACCTACTGAATAGGCTAATGAGAAATTGATTTGTAAGGTTGAACTTTAATTTGGGCAGGATAGTAACAGTAGCATGGGAGGCACTTAAATGAATGTACTCATTATGAGCTTTAATTTGGGCAGGATAGCAACAGTAGCATCGGATTTTTGGTTTGATGCTTTCTTAATTTGCAATGTTGGTGATAAATAATTGTGCAATTTCTTTTTTGGGTTCGGTAACGATTCCCTATTTTGATAATTGATATTTGTTTGCCCTTTCCTTTTTCGTGATTGTCCGTTGAAACTAGTAAGCTTTTTAGTGAATGCTAATGGTTCTACTGTTGATAAGAATCTACTATTGAAATGCGTTCTTGAACTTTAAAAATCCGTTAGCCTGCGAATTCACATTGCAGTAATATATTCAAGTACCCATTTTTTGATGCTTAAGACATGAAAAATGTGCTGAAGTTTCATTGAATTCTTGCATGAGCTAAGTGTGATATGGTTTTAGTTTGACTAGGGAAATGAACTAAACATTAATTATTTGGGGATAAGATAGGGAATGAATCAAAAGATTCATGAAACTTCAAAACTTAGACAAAATTCGGATGAATCTGCCCTTGAGACCACCCTTCACTAAAACTGCCATAACTCTTTGTAGAAAAATGCAATCAACGAACCGAAAATTGTTCCAGAAACTACACTCAGAGAGCTTTCCAACCATAGGTCACACATAACGTTTGGACTTCCCAATCAATACAGAATTGCATCTGAAGTTGGCTGAATTCTGGATAGTCAGCATGTTCCGTCTCTTCAAGTTCCTGTTCCGTCTCTTCACGTTTTGGCCTTCTAGCTCCTGCATCAAGAAGAAGATTCATATGTAGTGAATCATTACTGAGTAATCAATTTTGCAGGAAAAGCAACTTTGAAATTTGATTCAAAGAACAAACAACAAATCTCTGAAGATTATAAGTATGCATTATCTTGAAACTATCTTCTGTGGTTATCATGGAGAAAATTTGATTATTCATACACGCGCCCTAATTTGCTACATTTGCTGCATTTTCCTGTACAGTTATGTCTTTGAGGACCAGATTGAGTTCATTCAAGGACAAGTAATGGGCGGTGTTAATGTATGTCAAGTTTAAGCTGTTTCTACCCTAAATGGCTATCTTTCTAAAGGTTTCACTATAACCTGCTTGTATTTCTAAGAACATGTTTCCTCCTACAGGTTGATGAAGAATCATATGATGAGTCACTTGAAAAATCTACTGCAATTTCAGCTTTTGAAAAGCTTCAGGTATGCTTTCATTGTCTTGGTTTGTCTAACATGTTGCTATTTTCCCATTACCTTTTGTTGTTTCCTCTCGTTTTTTGATGATGAGAGATGATAATCTTCTTTGGTTTCTGTAGCTTTATATGTACCTCCTCCGCCCAAAACAATAGGTCTCACTTTCTATTTTAGCTGTCCCAGCAAAGCACCATGTTGAAATTTTAACCTATAAATTTAATTATTCTTTTTTTTTTTCCAGAATCATGACATATATGCATCAGACCTGAAAAAAACAATGCTATTTATATGTAATACGGGGTATGCTATTAGCAAAAGTACAATCTTAAAAAAGTTTGCCTTATCGAGTGAGACCTATTTCTTGGGATGGAGAGGTCTAGTTAAAATATTTGGCAGTAGCTAAAAACTTTTGAAAGTTGCATGTTTTACTTTGTTCTAATACCATTTTTATTGTCAAATCAGAGGAGCCAGCCCCAACTGAGGAGAAGCAATTTGCCACTTCGGGAACTGATGTTCCTGATGATTTGGTTTTGGACTAGGCAAAACTAGCTGAATCACTAAAGAAGGTAAATCATTCTCAACTTGTATTTAAATCTATTATCGTGTTTCTCCTTTTCTTGCTCGATCTTTTTACTTCTCATCTAAAAAGCAATATTTGCTCAAATTTAGTGATCAATGTATATTTTGAGTATGTTTATTTGCACTCTCTTGTGAACTTGCATAATCTAAAAATCTTTTTTCCAGTTCTGTCTGACAGATGGTTCATCCTCTTTTTGCAATAGTATTTCTTTTTATCCTAGTCTTTCTCATTCTACCGCAACATGGTGCAAATCAATGCATTTGGTTGACAGTGATTTGATTTCTGGTACAATGTTGCGTCTGCCATATATATCTAATGGTAGTGTCTGCCATCGTGGTATAAGCTCTCAGGTGGTACAAAAGTATCAGGTATGATCTTTTCTTGATATAAGAAAGTGTTGGATCGGCAGAATTTTAAATAACTTCGAGTTGACTAATCAGTTTCCTTGACCAATTACAGATACTGAGGGATATATCTAGCAGGTATGACCAAAATCTTTGTAATGTGTAAAATATGTAGTTTTTAATCCTTGACCAATCAGTTTCCTTGGTACGATGAGATTTAAAATCTTTTGTAGTTTTTAATCCAAATTTGCAATGTGTAAAATATGTTTGTTTGTTTGTTTACTATCTCTAGTCGAGATGGATGACCAAAATGATAGAGGAAAGTTATAGTTTATCACGTTCCCCTTGAATTATGGATATAAAATCAAATTTTCCCTAAGATTGTTTTAAGTTTTAACACATAATGTGGAACCTTGTGATAATTTTCCTACATTTTTGCTTATTTAAAAAATTAATACTGATTCTTTCATTCTCCCGATAGATCAAAACATGGCGAAGCAATCCGAACAGCTGAGGGATATATCTAGCAGGTATGAGCATGACAAGATGACCTGGACTGCAGCAGTCAATGATTTAGACCAGAAGATTAAGGTAATAAGCGCTATTTTTTCCGAATGAGATACTCCCTCTGTCCCTCATTTAGGAACAGAGGGAGTACTAAATAAAGTATGTGCAACATCTTAGACCTGATCATTTGTACAGGCGATGAAGGAGCAGTCTCAGCTGTCTCTTGAAGCACACATGTGTGCTGATTCAGTTCCGGACTTGAATAAAATGTTTTTGCTGTTCAGGCATTGGGTAAGCTTGGTTGATGCTCAATTTCTCCTCTGGCATCTGAAATAAAGAAAATACTCTTTATTTTGATTTTTACTTCTGCTGGGGCACTTCCCTGAAAAAGATTCACTATGCAGTTGCACAATGTGAGGATTTGAAAATGAAGTATAGTGAACTCGGTAGCTCTACAAAGTTTAAGTAGCTCGGATGATTCACAAACCAATATAGGTCAACTTAGGTACCATTTCCAATATTAATAAGAACATATAATTTTATTTTCGTTTTCTGAAATATTTTAGGTTGGAAGTAAAACAAGATTCTGAATGGTGATAAATTTGATATCCTACTGCCTAGTCCTCTTTTTTTTTTTTATTCACTTCCAACTTCAGTGTAGTTATGTGTTTTTCCTTTGTGGGTTCCACGTTCATGCAGCATGCTTTGTATTATGGTGAAAGCGAAGAATTTGATGAATGGTGAGTGCACGAAAAGCAAGTTATGGCTTGTGGATTTGGCAGGCAGTGAGAGGCTTGCAAAGACTGATGTTCAAGGTGATAGGCTCAAGGAAGCTCAAAACATCAACAGATCTCTTTCAGCTCTTGGAGACGTCATTTCTGCTTTAGCCAATAAGAGCAGTCACATTCCTTACAGGTGCGCTTGACTTTGACTTGACTGGCTTTCTCATAATACAATTGCAACTTTGCTATATTTATAATTTTTTTTTTTATTTGTTATTTCCAGGAATTCCAAGCTAACGCATATACTCCAGGATTCATTGGGTAATTATTACAATGTTCCATCTTTACATCCTCATTGGTTTTGGTATCATATTTTTTGGTTTAGTTTTTTATTTAGTTGCTTACAAAACTTGGAAGGCAAAGCCAGGAGCAAGGATCAAGTCTACAAAAACCAACAGGAAAAGATTAAAGTAGTTTTTATGTTAGTTTTGAGATTTGATGAATGTTGAATTTGATTTTTTATGTTTTTAGTTAATGTTTAATTGAGTTGTATTTGAATGTTGGTATTTTGGTGATTAAAGAGGTTGCATGTGGTTTTTTAAATGTAGTAATTTTTTTTTAAAATTCTGTGCAATTTACCGACGGACATTTCCGTCGGTAAACTCTTATAAAAACTGATAATATATTTATCGACGGATAAATCCATCGGAAATTCTGCGTTATTTACCGACGGACATTTCCGTCGGTAATCTCTCAGGCATAAACGCCGATCATCGGCCGCGGATTCTTTTACCGACGGACCATTTTCGACAGTAAAATGCGTTTACCGACGGACAATCCGTCCGTCGGTATTGCCAACCAGAAATTACCGGCGGTATCCGACGGACTCTGTCCGTCGCTAAAGGGATATTACCGACGAAATTCCATCTTTACCGACGGAAATTTCAGTCGGTAAAGGTGCAGTTTCTAGTAGTGTTTTACACCCTCCTCCGTAAAACATTTTACGCCCTACCTCCGTAAAACATTTTACAGGATAACATTTTTCGAAAAACGTTTTCCGAATAATGTTTTACGTCGAAACAAACGAAGCCTAAATATCCAAAAGAGAAAAGATTTTATTAGGTGTCACCATAAAAAAGTTTATTTGCAATTGCCAACAGCCTTAATTGTAAAAAATTGGAAATCAAACTCATTATCAATACAAATCTCTAGAATTTTTTCTCAAATAGTTCGTTTTTTAAATTTTATTTCCAAAATAACTCAATGTTCAAACTATTTTCCTAAATGATCATTTTTTAAAACTCGCTACACCGTGTAGCTTTAACCGGTCACAGTCAAACTCGCTACACGGTGTAGCGAGTTCTAAGTAATTAGGGTTTGCCAGTTTGTGATTAATTGGTGTTATTAAGTGAAGAGAAACTCGCTACACTGTGTAGCGAGTTTTCCTTTTTTTTTTTTTAGTAGATAAGGTTTTTCCAAATTCATTTATTCTCATATCCCTCATTCATTCATTCTCATATCCCTCCTCGCAACCCTCAATCTTCTCAATCCAAATTCAATTAAACACAAAAAATGGATCCATCTCACCTCCGTTATATGAACCGTCGTCCCAATTTCTCAGGTCAATCCTCCACCCCTCAATCTTCTCAATCCTCCTCTTCATTGCGTGTTATTCATGGTCCAGCCGGTGTCGTACAGTCCGCCATGCGCCATAAAATACTGGATCGTCAGAGCTTATCTTTGCAAGAAACCCCGTTCGCAACACAAGAGTATATACGGAGAGCGATTGAAGATCTGGTGAAGGATGAAGCTTTCCAAGACAGTCCTTGGCTCTATGCAATGGAATTTAATTTCTCACTGAAGTCGGTACATATTATCCGTTGAGCTCTATCAAGAAAAAATGTCATAATATTGACAGGGCGGATTAGGTATAATATCAAGATTAATTATAGTTAAATGTGTATAAAGATAATTAATTTTTTACATTTTTGTATGTTCTAATAGGTTGTTGCTGTTATCAAGTCCTGCACACCAAATGGTCTTGGTAATCTTATGGTGACTTTAAAGGTTAGGATATGAGCTTGGTATGCTCTCTAGCATGAGTGAAATGTGTTTTGAGTTACTAACTGGGAAAAAATTATTAGGACCCTACGGATACCATAGATGCTTCCATTCATCGAAAAGTGCTAACTGAGAGTGAATTTGCAAATAATATATGTGCCGGTTCTATTCTGATACTTCAGAAGGTATGATATATTAAATAGTGGAAGTTAGTACACTTTGGAATCATCATTAATACTTCCATCTAATTGTTTGTTTTGAAATTTTCAGGTTGTTGTTTTTACCCCCATACGATCAGCACGTTATCTTAACATCACACTCAACAATGTCTTCAAGGTACAAATTTTCTTAATTTTGCTGAATTGTCGGAATCATATAGTAAATGATGTTAAGCTCATTTGTTTTGCAGGTATTTCTTAAGAATAATGAAGTTAAGTGAATGCTAAGCTCATTTGGTTTACATGAATTTTCTAAATGTTTGAATGAATTAATGTAAGATTTCATATGTGACCGGGATGTGGTCACTAACTTGATAATATTTATTTTGATGTTATTTTAGTTTTTTTAAAATTATTTGGTACAATTTGTGTTTGGTTTTGTTGCAATTTTTTCTGTCATCATTTTTTTAACACATGTAAAAAAAAAAAATTTAAACAAAAACATAATTCATCAACACATGTAAAATAAAAAAAAAGTTTGTAAACAAAAACATAATTCATGAAGAAGAGTTGAATATATTACTACCTTCGTCCCACTTCAAGGGTCCTATCTTTTTTTATATTAGCACGAAGGTATTTTGAGCAATAATTTGAAGTTAATTTAATTATCCAAATGAAAATTTAAAACTTGTTATTGATATATGATTATGTGTACTACAAAAAATAGTTGTTAGATATTCATTAGAATAACTAAATTAACCTATATTTATTGCTCAAAATACCTTCGTGGCTAACATCAAAAAAATGAAAATAAGAAACTTGAATTGAAGTGAATTGAAGTGGGACTGAGGTAAAGGACAAAGTCTGACCTAAAATCGCTATACCGTGTAGCGATTTCACCTGGCATGAAACTCGCTACATGGTGTAGCGAGTTTAAGCTGGCATTTCCTTTCCAACAGATAAGATTCTGTTTCCAGCCAGAAGATTCATTATCTTCCTCTCTCGTATCTCTTCCTCTCGTATCTCTCATTCAAACTCTCAAAAAAAAAAAAAAAACCCCAAATCTTCTTGACATCATTTTATTTCATCAGAATTGTTGAAGATCAAGAATCAAGGTAAATTAACATCATTATAATCATTGTTTTCACTTGTGTTTAGATATAAAATTTAAGTATTTAACTGTGTTTTAGTATATTGTAGATATAAATGTTAGAGCTTTGTTATATAGGTTTTAACACTTTGATTTCGTAATGTATGGTTATAGATGAACGGGGTCCAATCATTTTCATGTGTTATTGGAGAGGTGATGATGAACAAGCTTTTGATGGTCCTTATTTCAAAAAATGACCAAAATGTGCAATTAGGGCTAATTGTCGATGGAGATACAATGAGTTGATTGATGAATTATATAAAAATGCAGACTTAGATAGGTCTCAATTTGATTTGGAAGTCATTTACAGATGTCCTCATACTTTCGATAGCGGGATTGGTGAGTAAGTTTCATTTCCATATTGAAGATGATGTGTGTATGTATATAATGTTCGATCATTTAGCTAAATTCGGGGGGATGGGAAATTTGCAGTTGTATGTGGTTGTAAAATTGATTGAAAATCGACCCAATTTAGAGTTTGAAACACGGCACACTAAGACCATTTATGGGTATTCACCAAGTGGTAACCGTGATGTAAGGGTTGGTCCAAGTTCCCAAACACTTGTATCAACCCAAATACTAAATTATGATGATGGGGCATTTGGGCAAAATAATCCTGTTAATGAGGATAATTCTGAAGATCATGTAGATTATGAAGAAGAATAAGAAGTACACACTCTAGGTAAGGGACAACCGACTGGTATCCAGCCTCCCCTATATGAGCGAGGTTCTGCACAAACATACACATTATGCTCTGATACCATATCATATATGGATCAGTGTAATGCATATCGTGAATGCCTGAGACCCCGAAAACCAAAAATTGTCGCCGCTGTTCCCAGAGTGCAATATATTGTCGATGGCGGTCGCTCCGAATCACGACATTGTTTCCACGCCTATCACATCTGTGCAAAGTCCGTACGAGTGTTGCACGGTTCTGGGACCCCTGCAGCAGGCCAAACTGCCTCATAACGCGATCCGACAAATGTCACTCGATCCTCTCAAAGCATAAAAGAGGGACCCGCGCCAACCATACATCCTGACCCTGAGTGCAGTAGGTCGGAGCGTATCTATCTAAATAAGGCTGCCACACAACCAGATCATCGGTTAGCTTGGCCAGCTGATCACGATAACCTCGCATGTTATGTGCAGTAACCTCCTTCAGATACAATGATGAATGGGTCCACTTGAAATTTCATAAACAGAATAATTATAAGAAAAAGTTTTTTAAAATATACAATAACGACGAGAAAATAACGTATGATATATGTATACTTGCATCCGAGGGGCATGAGCACGTAGTCCGGATCTCTGTTTCGCCTACGAATTCCAGTTTGCACACATAGCAACCGCTCCCAAGTTCAAATCTATATCAATTAAATATATATCAAATACTATAAATAATGCCGATAATTTGAAATCAAACTTAAAAACAACATAATGAACATTAAAATGAGATAAACATACCCGTAGAATGTTGAGAAATCCTCTGCACTGTTTCGTCACAGGGTTAGTCGCACTACACAGCTCTCGATATAGGAAAGCGAGCGACACACTTTCCCAACTGTACTGGCAGACCCTGGAAACATCCCCAAGCAGAGGAAGATAACACAACTTAACCTTGCTGTTCATACGATCAGGTATCACCGTAGAACCTAAGGCGAGCATGAATGAACAACTTCAGATACAATGATGAATGGGTCTACCTGAAATTTCATAAACATAATAATTATAAGAAAAAGTTAAAAAAAAAAATTAAAAAAAATACAATAACAACGAAAAAATAACGTATGATATAGTAGGTTGTTGTTTGGCAATTGCATCTAAAGCTTGGGGTCAGCATGAATGAATAACTTCACTGTTCACTTCATTTGTTTGATAATTAATGTCGGGATTTGGATAGTATTATGGTTGGTGTTTAATGTTTTGAGACTAATAGTGTAGAGGGTGTATATATGGTTAGTTCCAAGCTCCTTGCCAATTTGATTGACTTTGGTTAAGAATAATATGTGTTTTGGTTGTTGAATTGGTGATTTGGTGGAGAGATTGAAATAGTCTGACTAAATGATGTGAAATAAGTTGAAACGGAATATGGTAAGGTTTGAGAGTGGGCATACGTATTAAACATGGGTTAAGGCTCCGTTTGTTTTGGAGAAAATGTTTTTCGGAAAACATTTTCCCCATTTTCCGGTGTTTGTTTCGCACCGAAAAATTGAGAAAATGTTTTACGTTAAACATGTTTATCTCATTTTTCGAAAAATATTTTCATTTTTCGAAAAATATTTTGCAGGAAATCATTTTTCGGAAAATGTTTTACGCTAAACAAACGGAGCCTAAATTCCTCCTCACATGGCGGAATTAGATCCAAATTCACATGGAGAATTGCTTTGTTCTATCACATGCTTCCACTAAGTACCATTTCGGCTTGTAACTTTTTCTGCTGGTTTCTCCATATTCACTCTATCGAAATACCCATTATCCATCATATGCTTCGCTATTGTCTTCATATCTGTAAGCATACCTTCAAATCTCTCACATTGTTTGTCGATTTTCTCTGACTCATTAAACCTAAATCCATCCGCCATTAATATATACTCCCTCCGTCCCAATAATAAGTTCATCATTTTGGCTCGACACGCAAATTAAGAAAATTGGTTAGTGGAGAAAATGTTGTGAGTGTAATAGTTAAA
This sequence comes from Adenophora triphylla var. japonica, assembly GCA_022495995.1. Lineage (NCBI taxonomy): Eukaryota > Viridiplantae > Streptophyta > Magnoliopsida > Asterales > Campanulaceae > Adenophora > Adenophora triphylla. Next base: position 125,049 of record JAFEMH010000887.1, on the reverse strand, counting down.
TATGAGAGAGAATGAGTGGAGAAAATAGTAAATTTGAAAAATGTTGTGAGTGTAATAGTAAAATATGAGAGAGAATGAGTGAGTGAAATAGTAAAGATTATTTGCCATTTTAGAAAAGGTGAAGCTTTAAACAGAACACCCGTTTTGACAAAAAGTGAAGTTATTAATGGAACGGAGGGAGTAAGCACTATTCTGATAACCTTGATTAATGCTCACACTCACAAATCGGTCAAACACACATAAATCGATTGAGACATTAATCCTTTACGGATTCTTATAATTCGTCACCCCGTGACACGCGTATATGAGCAGTGTACCATTTTCTAAAAGAGGATTGTTATATAAACCCGTAAAATTGTTGAGTAAACCCGTAACATTAAAACCACCCTCCAAAAATTAAAACAAACCCCTCCTTTTCCCTTTATACCTCCACTTACCCACACACCCACACTCACACCCATTAACTCTTTCATTTACTCTCTCTCACCCACACCCATCCACCACTGATTTTTAGAGAGAGAAAATCAGATGGAGAAAAAGAAAAGAAGAAGAAATCAATTGGTTTTTAGAGAGAGAGAGTGAGAAGCAGAAGAAGAAGCGAAAGCAGAAGTAGAAGCAGAAGAAGCTGAAGCAGCAGAAGAAGCAGAAGAAGAAGCAGAAGAAAAAGAAGAAGAAGAAGCAGCAGAAGCAACAGAAGAAGAAGAAGAAGAAGAAGAAGAAGAAGAAGAAGAAGAAGAAGAAGAAGAAGAAGTTAAAGTCAATTTCAACTTCATTCAAGATGTCTAACATTGGAAAACAAGGTAATAATCCTCTCTTTCATTCGAAAATTACTTCCTAGATTTTAATTTTGCTTCAATTGAGAATTATTGAGTTCAATTGCATTATAAATTTTGGGTTTGGGAGGTTCGGTCGGTACCAACCGAAATTTTGGATCTATTCAGCCAGTAGTGGCCGAACTTTGCTTAAAAAATCAGTCGCACACGACCGAACTTTGGTAAAAAAATCAGCTACAACCGGTCGAACTTTGGTAAAAAAATCAGCCACATTCGGCCGAATTTTTTGACTATTTTCAGTCACTTATGGCCGAATTTTTTCAATGTGATGTTAAGTGTTTGATTTTGATATGATATGAAATTGTATTGAGTTTGATTTTTTGATGTTTTATTTGCAGTTAAGCAAATGTTTACAAGAAGACGTCCAACTGCTTCTATTAGGAAGAAGCAACAAGAAAACGCACGTAATCAAGGGCAATCTACACAGAACCTTGATGCTGAGCCAGTTGAGGATGCATATGTTGATCCTCGTCATTCGGTCTACAATGAGGATGAGGATAATATGGAAACCTCACCTCATATAAACGTTCTTCAGGCTCAAAATTATAGTGACCCGGAAGATGAACCGGAAGATGAGCCGGAAGATGAGGATGACCTCGAGGGAGGTGGGGATGAAATCTCTTTTCCCGGTGGCCCGAGGTACAAATCTTTACTCACTTCCTATGAATCACATGTTGCAAAATACATTTGGGAGGATAAAGATGATCGTACTCTAAAATGTATTAATCATATTGGGAAGTTGAAAAAAGGGAAGTTGTATTTTAATAAATGTCTGAGCCGGTTCAAAATATTATTGGTAATTCCGAACTCTTGTGCTTACTGAGTGGAGCATATGACAACGTGGATAAGGCATATGAAAATGCCTTCAGCAATTCAATGCCTTTCGGATGAGCAAAGAATATCTCCTTAATGACATTTGTATCCTCGCATTGCCGATATTCGAAGTGATAAGCATGATCATTCAATTTAAACTTGAGTTGTTGAATTTGAGAACGACCCGCATGCTCAGTTGCCCTGCTCTTCACTCGCGCATTATAAATAGTCCGTATTAAGGACTTGTTTTTCGAAAATTTCTCTTTTAATCCATATAAAATATCCTTCGGCCGGCTATTTGCATGTGACATTTCTATCACGTACTCCTCCTCTGGTTTCTGTAATCTACCGGTATAAGAGTGATCCAACATGGATTGACAAATCGGATGATTGTGAACGCCACAAACCACTTTTAGTTGCCATTGACCATCAACTGTGACTTGTTTGGCGTTCAACTGAAACTTTCAATAATATTTCTTTGTTCCGCTATCTCTATTTTTTTCTTCCCAATATTTCATTGTTGACAGATTCCTGAGATGACAGAGAGATTGACTTTTCCTTGTATGTCCCCCAGCGTTCACAAACAACCGTCATTCGAGGAGCGAAATTACGGCTTCCGTTATCCGACTGATCGATGACGATGACAAACTCATGCTCTTTCCCCTTTTTACGCACCCGTTCAAACATTATTTTACGATCTCTAAAAAATAAAGGCATTGTAAATTCTGTGGTGTATTCTCGTAAATCATCCGGGTCATAGTTGTTGTCACCCAGTAAATACTGTACCAATTCAATAAAACAATAAGGAAGTGGTAAGAATAATAATGAAGGTTCGGCTAGCGGTGGCCGAATTTTTTTAAAAGGTTCGGCCAGTAGTGTCCGAAATATTTTACAAATTCGGCTGGGTGTGACCGAACTATTTTAAAAGGTTCGGTCGGGTGTGGCCGAAATATTTTAAAAATTCGGCTGTAAGTGGCCGAAAATCAACCCAAATTCGGCAAACCAGAGCCGAACTTTTTCAAAATTTCGGTCGGGTGTGGCCGAACCTTTTCATATTTTCCGCCAGGTGTGGCCGAACATGCACTGAATTTCGGTCACTACTGGACGAATTTTTGCAACGAAAAAAAAAAAAGTTTAACACATTTATATGTTTAGAAAGTGAAGAAAACTTACATTAACATTCGATTGTAGAGCATCCATGATGAGCTTGCTGAATCTCTTGAACAAATATGTATGTAAATTTTTTGGAAAATAAATGATGGTAAGAGGAAAGGGAGGTAGTAATTTTTTGATGTAAAAAAAAATGAAGGGGTTGATTTGATGAAGTGGTGAAAATTGATGAGGGGAATGTGAAAAAATTGATGAGGGGAAGGTGAAAATTGATGAGGGAGGGGGTAGATTTTCATTAATGCTACGGGTGTGAATAACAATTGAGGAAAAAATTGGATTGAAGGTTACGGGTGTATATAACATTAGGAAATGAGTGTATGAATTTAGGGATAATAATGTCATTTCACTCGATGACATTAGGGATGGCCAAAATCGGTTTCGGGCTCGGTTTCGATTTGGCAAAAGGGTGACCCTTAATCGGCCCTTGCTTACCCCGGATTCGGTTCCGGTTACCACAATCCGGTTCCGGTACGATTTCGGTTCCGGTGCGATTCCGATCCGGTTCCGGTCAATAATGAATAAAGAAGCTAAAAATTATTGAAAAACAAGGACTTTCTGGTCCGGTTCCGGTTCCGGTTCCGGTCCGGTTCACCATTTATTTAACCGACCCTTATCCAAAACGGTTCCGGTTACCCCGGTTCCGATTTTCGTGGCGGTTCATGGCGGTTTCGGGCTTTTTCGATCCGGTTCCGATCCGATTTTTCGGTTTCGGTCCGATTCCGGTCCGGTTTGGCCATCCCTAGATGACATATTTGAAGTTTACAACTTACTCCCTCCGTCCCAAAATGTTTGTCCCATTTGACCTTTTTTGTTGAACTTTGATCACAAATTTATGAGAGATTAATCATGTTCATGAAATTCTAAAAGTTGTTATTGATAATATTATTAATGGTGAATCAATAGGAATTTTTAGAATTTCATGAATATAATTAAATTATCATAAATATATGATTAAAGTTCAACAAAAAAATCAAATGGAACAAACATTTTGGGACGGAGGGAGTACATGTTACTCAACAATTTTACGGGTTTATATAACAATTCTCTTTTTAAAACTCACTAGCAGTACACCCGTGCGATGCACGGACAACTATTAACATATATTGACGAAAATTCATACAAATATAACAGAAAATAGAAATGTTTGTGTACATTGTAAAACACTTTTTTGAAAACTATATTATTAGTACAAATAGCAGATTGAAGGTGACTAAAATAAAAATATATTTAAGGCATAGTTAGGTTGGACGAAGCGTGTTTTATAAGTAAATTCCCGTTCTATTCAGTAATAATTACATTTGACATCCATTTTTCAATGCTATGGAATTGAACGCATATATTTTTATGTAAAACATATTTATTGTGTATTGAACGTGGTATGTGCGTAATTTGCCCACAGTATCACTTAGTTTCGGCAACGATTGGGAAAGCGTAATGAATCTAGTGATAAGTCTCCAAATATTTCTCTTCAACTGCAATTCGGAACTCTTGACTCTAGTGATTCTCCAAACACACAAATTGCATGAAATGAAATTTTCAAGTCTCATCAATTTTGATTTTTGAGAAGTTATTTTGTTCTTGAACCGTATTCAACTTCTAAATCCCCGTTAGATTTTTACCATTTTAACATTAGGAAAAACTATTTCACTATCAAATAAATAAATGCTCCCTTCGTCTCATTTTAAACTTCCTTTTTTTTTTTTTAATAAAAGGTGTCCCATTTTAAATTTAATAAATTACAATGAAAAAAATATAATATTTTTTTATTCAATGGTCTTATAATATAAGTCATACTCACAACAACTATTCACTAATTACTTTGTACCCAACTTTTTATACTTTATAATAAAACCATTCATCTCTTTAATATCCTAACAAATTTTTTAACTTTTAAAATAGGACAAAAGTTGAAGAAAAAATTATTAATATTTCTATTATACAATGCTATTTTTTCCCTTTATTTCTTTATAAATGTAGAGATTAATAATATGACATAGAAAAATAAGAAAATACAATAAACTATAAACAAATAAGTATATAATAATATACAAATATTATCAACATTTAAAATTTATTATAAAAAAAGATGAATACTATGCGGTTTAGGGTTAAATGGGACATAATTAATGTTGGATTAGCTACTAAATTGTTTGATGTATCGAACTAAAATAAACCTAATAACCATAATACCCCTTTCAACTCATCATTCTATACCCACCACTTTTTTTATTTATTTTATATTATTTATTTTTATTATTAGTAAAATTATTATTATTATCATTTATAATTAAAAAAATACTTCACACTTAATTAATTTTCACTATCCCAACAAAACAAAGTAAAAAGGGCAATGCTAAGGCGACAAAAAAGTTAACAAAATAATAATAAAAATATATTACCAATTAAAAAAAATGACATGTTAAAAAAAAATACATGACATGTTCGTCTATTATATATAAAAGGGGACATAATTAATGTTGAATTAGCTACTAAATTGTTTGATGTATCGAACTAAAATTAACCTAATAACCATAATACCCCTTTCAACTCATCATTCTATACCCACCATTTTTTTTATGTTATATTATTTATTTTTATGATTAGTAAAATTATTATTATTATCATTAATAATTAAAAAAAATACTTTACACTTAATTTATTTTCACTATCCCAAGAAAATAAAGTAAAAAGGGCAATGCTAATGCGACAAAGAAGTTAACAAAATAATAATAAAAATATACTTATCAATTAAAAAAAATGACATGCTAAAAAAAAACACATTACATTTTCCTCTATTATATATAAAAAGGGAACGTAATTAATGTTGGATTAGCTACTAAATTGTTTGATGTATCGAACTAAAATTAACCTAATAACCATAATACCCCTTTCAACTCACCATTCTATACCCACCACTTTTTTTTTTATTCTATACTTATTTATTTTTATGATTAGTAAAATTATTATTATTATCATTTATAATTAAAAAAATACTTCACACTTAATTAATTTTCACTAAAAAATATTGAGAAATTCAAGAAGGAAAATTAAGAAAGGGTAATTAAGAAATTTATATTTTAAAAAGAAGGATTTTTTTTCTGTGTCGAAATCAAACGAAAATAGACTCTATTTATAGAGAAAAAAATTAAGATTTTTTGTGTAATATTATTTTTTTAAATAATTTATTTATTATGAAATAATTGAGGTAAAAAAAAAGGGGTGAAATTTTCATTTAAAAAAGAGGTTTTTTTTTTTGTGTCCAAATCAAATGAAAATAGACTCTATTATAGAGAAAAAAAAAATTATGAATTTTGGTGTAATTTTTTTTTTTTTTAAAAATTAATTTATTATAAAATAATTGAGGTCAAAAAAACGGGTGGAAAATAAAAAAACTGAAATAAAACCAGCCAATCAGAGGCCACCACGTGGCAGGTTTTTAAAAAAAAAAAAATTTTTTGCATCGCGGACACGCGCCTTTGTCGGCACGTGTACCGCACGCGCCAGGTTCCCCCCATTCAGAGCATGACACGTGGCAGCTTCGGTGAATATCTTCAAAATTGGAAACTTTTCTCAAATAATACCTTTTTACTTTTTTATTTACCAAAATGACTCACTGTTCAAACTATTGCCCAGAATGTCCCATTTTTTGAAAACTCGCTACACCGTGTAGCGAGTTTACAATTTTTCAATTAAAATCGCTACACGGTGTAGCGATTTTAAATTTGCTAAATTTTATTTAATATTTATGCTTAAAAAAAAAAAAAAAAAAAAAAAAAAAAAATTTGAAATCGCTACAGGGTGTAGCGATTTCAAATTATCCCAAAAAGTAAACCAAACAAACAAACAAACAAAGTAAACCAAACAAACACAAACACAGTACTAATTAAGTACTTCCTTCGTCTCGATTAATATTTCTATTTAGTTTTTTTTATTAATATATAAAAATTATATATTAATAAAAAAATTAAATAGAAATATTATTTTTTCCATCTCAAAAAAACATTTTAAAAAATGTACTTTTATAAAAAATATTTTTCATTTCAAAAATAAATATTTCTTTCGACTCAAAATGAATAACAAAAAACTAATACATTTTTTGTCCAAATAAATGAGCATTACTTCCTTTGTCTCAATGAATATTTTATAAAATAATACTCTTCATTTGCCTCAAAAATTAATATCATATTTTGAGACGAAGACACTAACATTACAAACATTAATTTTAGAGGCGAATGAAGTAGTATTAATTTTTAAAATATTCATTGAGATGAAGGAAGTAATGCTCATTTTTTGGGATAAAAATATAGTATTATTTTTTGGTTATTCATTTTGAGTCGAAAGTAATATTTATTTTTGAAATAAAAAATATTTTTTTTTATAGAAGTACATTTTTTAAAATATTTATTTGAGATGAAAAAAATAATATTTCTATTTAGTTTTTTTATTAATATATAATTTTTATATATTAATAAAGAAAACTAAATAAAAATATTATTCATCGAGACGAGACGAAGGAAGTACTTAATTATTAGTACGTATTGTGTTTGTTTTGTTTACTTACGTTTGTTTGGTTTACTTTTTGGGATAATTTGAAATCGCTACACCCTGTAGCGATTTCAAATTTAGTTTTTTTTTTTTTTTTTTTTTTTTTTTTTTTAAGCATAAATATTAAATAAAATTTGGCAAATTTAAAATCGCTACACCGTGTAGCGATTTTAATTGAAAAATTGTAAACTCGCTACACGGTGTAGCGAGTTTTCAAAAAATGGGACATTTTGGGCAATAGTTTGAACAGTAAGTCACTTTGGTAAATAAAATTTTAAAAATGTATTATTTGAGAAAAAATTCTTCAAAATTGTCATGCTGTGAAATTACCAAAATGCCCCTGGTTTGGGCGGGCGTTTTTTGGCGATCTTGTTGTTATATTAGTATAGATAGATATAGATTTCCAGTCCGGGTGTCAAACTTTGAGGGCGCTGGTTGATTCTCGCTCCATAACCGAGAAGCCCGGAGTTAAGCAGGTATGCCTTCTCTCCCATGCGACCGCTCTCTCTCTCTCTCTCTATACAATTATCTGCACCCATTAACGAACTTTTTTATAACTTTCAATCTCTTTGAAGTTAATGGAACTAAGAAATCAGTGAAGAAATCATGGTAGATTACTTTTTATTCAGTGCCAAAGGCTACCCATGACCTGTTTGATGAAATGCCCCACAGAGATTTCTATATAAGTTGACGCAAACTTTATGTGTATTTCCTGTATTCTGATTTAGCTCTATTTTCACTTTACAGTTGGACTTGGGTTGTTCGATGGAGTTATTTATCTCAGTTTATCAATGGATCAGTGTTTGAGAAATACAAATGTTTGCTTGATAAAATCACTGTCAGTTGGAGAAACAATTATGTTCATCTGTTCCAACCAAAGAGTACATTTTGATATTTTTTTTTTGGTTAACTTGATTCATTCTGACCAATGTTTTGCATACTTTAGTAATTCTTGCAAAATAGTAGAAGTTGTAGTCCATCGCAGCAGTGGCAAATCTAGAATTTCAGGTGAGGGGTTAAATTTTGATGAGAAAATTTTAGTTACACTATCAAAATCATTAAATCATAGCATGATATGATTAATTTTCTTCATTGTAATGAGTTTAAAAAATAATGACTATGATAAACAACAACAACATTACCCCAGTGTCAAAAGACTCCCACCTACGGTGGGTAAGGAGGAATCGGATGTACGTAGCCTTGCCCGCAATTAAAGCACAGAAGTTGTTTACGAATGACCCACGATGAAAATTGCGTCGAAAATTGCATGAAGTGACTATTGCTTCGTAACAAAGAAGTGCAGAAGGTTTAGTGAGCCATTTTGCTTTATTTCATCATATTTCGCGGGCAAAAAATAGTAAGTCTTTGGCTCAATCGAAAATGATGGAATGATAATGATAACAACTACAACGCTAATAATGATATTTAAATAAACATTATCTAGGGATGGCAACAGGGCTGGTCTGGGGCGGGTTTGACATTTCCACAACCCGCTCCACTCAAAACAACCAAAACTCGAACCTTCCCGCTATGGCTAAGGCAAAACCCGAACCCGCCCCATTTATTTAAAGTCACAAATGACATGAATGTACTTCTAAATGTTTATACCTTTAAAATGTGCAGTGTAGAGTCATCGAACAAGCCTATCTTGCTTTAGAGCTGTGATAATGCCGAAAGGACTGATATGGGCTACAGCAGAAGACTTGGCCAGGAATCGAGGCCGTGTTCTATCTTTATATCGCCAAATATTACGGACTCTCAACTCACCAGATTTACCCTTGAACTTGGCTGCAAGACTGCACAAGAAAGCGGAGGTTCGTGCCATCTTCATGCTGGCTTCTGAAGAGCGGTCTCTTCACAACATAGAAGACCTTTTGGATGTTGCTGAGTATTCTCTATCCCTTTTGAGAAAAGGCGAAATCCCAAAATATATCCAGTGAACATGTAGTTGTCTTTAATACTGTGATTGTATGATCTTATTTTCGTACAAATTACTTAAACCTGATAGGCTGATAGGTGCTATAATGTTCTTGAATGGTAATAAGATTGAAATTTATCAGAATATATCGAATACTTTTGTTGCAATGAGCTAAAGGATGCATCCTTTTAAACTAACGTCTTTACATTAGTAGTGCTTGGAAGCATCAATCTGCACATCTCTCTTTCTTTCCTTCCTTCATTGAGTTTATAAATTGATATTTGCACTCAAGCATTCACTTAAAGCTCCCAAGGTATAGCCATTGAAGCTTGAAGCAGTATGGGCAGTAAAAGTGAATTATCATATTGATCTGGTTTTTAGTTTTTTTTTTTTAATTGCAAATATCATCTATTTCTTTTTTAACTACCATAGCTTGAATCTTTGGAGGCCAAATACCAGTGATAACAACACAAAATGAAATAAAAATTAGAAATCATTGTCTGTCATTTTTGGGTCACAAGAAGAATAGTAACTTTATGGTGGCATTGGATATCATCTTCAATTGCTAGGTAAAGGCTTGGTTCCAGATGATTACACGTACCCTCTTCATCTCATTGTATTTAAGCATTTTGGGGGCATTGAGAGAAGGGGAATATTATGAGGCACTGTTAAGGAAGTACGGAAGATGTTCGATGGAAGTTCTCAATGAGGGACTTCATTTCTTGGATAACTTTGATTCACGATTATGTCAACATGGGAGGTTGTGGAGCTGGGGAGGAAATAAGAGATCATTAAGCTGTGTGGAGCTGCTATCGAAGCTGAGGAAAGGACGACGACTGTATTGGTTAGTGATGCCTACTTTTCTAGTTAAGTCTTTTATGGGCTGGCTTTGAAAACTGTGATTTTTCTTGAAATTCCATGAAACTGGGAGTGGTAATATATATGTTCATGAAAATGCAGTGTGAAGGGTATCAAAAATTGGATTCTCTTAGTGAAGTTGGTTGCACCATCCTTCTAAACAAGGATTTGCTTGAATTGGGAGAAGCTGTTTCGTGCCTAGGTTGATAAAAATTGAATCGAAGTTGACGATTTGACAGGGAAAGCGCTTTAAATGTTTGTGATTGAAGCTTAGATGAACCCTTATGAGCTTTATATGACATGAACCATGTAGATATATGCACAGACTGTCATGATTGAATGACGAGCTGTTATTTATTAGCAAATTTGAATTTTTTTTGGACATTCATTTTGGGACGGAAGGAGTAACATATTTTACACTTCTTGTGCAGCGGGGTTTTGTGACCCTCTGATTATGGATCTGACAGTCACCATTTTGCTTCAGCAAAGTGCAATACATCTTACTACTGTCTGGGCATGGAATTCTCATTTCATCTAGTGAGAGGTAAGCACAAAGTATTCCGATCATCATGTCACTTAATTTATTTTTCATTGGCTCCTCTTCTTGAATTTCATATGGAAGACGATTTTGAAGACATGCAATGCCAATGCTTAAGTATAGCTAGGTCCTGCTTTCATGGATGAATTTTTTCCTCTAAATTATGATAATAGAAGACAAAGGGAGTTGAGCACTCATGAATACCTTTGACTTTGCGTCCTACATATCATACTGTTTTGTGGCGTCAAAATTGTTAGCAACTTTCCCGACAAGGTCATGCCCATAAAAAAGACAACTTCCTATGATTGCCTATAGATTATGGAACAAATTATTTATAAAATAAATAAAGAATCATATATATGTATATGTATATATCAAAAAGAAGCGTCTAAGAGACATATAAACAGTTGTGAATATATATTACTTAAATAGAAGAATTATCTGTATTTACAAAACTTTTGTTAGATTATTTAACACGTATTATGTTATTAAGATCTGTGAGCAAATTTTATTTGTATAAGCCATTGGGAAAGAGGTTTAAGACTCTTATCTCTCTGTCTCTCTCTCATTCTCGCCATGTCTGATACGTAATTCAACATACTCAAGCTAACACGGGAAATTCTGCGTCTAGCAACTTGAAATAATATATCAAACTGACGTAAATGGTTACACTGGTGAATATATTGAATTGAACTAGGAATTTCTGAAAATTAATTAGAATCTCTCTCTCTCTCTAGAGTTCACCAATCAGGCTATTCAGGTGTCTGGTTGTTGGGAAGCATGTCCAGCATTTTCCAACCTCCTCAAGGTAAATTGACAGAAAAACACTAAAAAAACATCATTTTAGAGAAATAATCCATAAATTCTGTTTATGTAATTATATTTATCTTATATGGTAAAAATGATATTGGATTAGCCAAGTGTATTAAAACTGCATTGTTTGACAAACATTGTTTTCAGCTGACGAATAATTATGATTCTCTATTTAATAGTAAGTGTTCCAGTTGACTTGTCAAACATTTTATTCAGTATATTTAATCAAGTGGAAGAATCGTAATTTGTACATATAGTTCTCAATTCTTTGTGGAACCTGACAATCCATTTGAAGATTTTTAATTATCTGCAGATTAATCGAAACATTTACTCTGTGCAGATCTCCAAAGAGATTGTTGTTGCATATTAGCATTAAAGCCTGTCAAATTAGGTACTATGCTATGTCATTGTTAACTTGTCATAATTTATTAAACATATACTCCACCGTCCCCCCAAGAGTGTCACCTTGTACAATGACACATTTTTAATGACGTAGCTTTACTTGTTTGTACCTTCGTGAAATTGCACTAAAACTTTTTCCTCTTTTAGAAACGTGACTCATTTTATAGGATGGACGAAAATGGTAAGTATGATTCTTTTAATTTTCTAGGACGGAGGGACTAGTTTTTAACTTTTAGAGACACGCGTTACTGCAGAGGTAGTATCTCAGGATTTTTTTTAAATGAGTTAGAGAAGACCATTACTTGATTTTAATTAATCATCTGGCCTTGATACTTTAAACATATACAAAACCTTTCGGATTCATAGGTACTCTGTAATACTTTTCTTCGAGGATTATTCTTTTGTGATTCCAAGCGTCTCTAAAACAAAAGTAATATTCTTTAACCTCAATGTCTTTGATGCTGCAAGTACTTGTACTGGGCATAAAACGACTTCGATTAATTAGGCCCAAGTGAAAATTTAACAATCAAAAGTAGGCGCTAGAAGTCATAGCATCAACTTTCCATGACTCCCTTTTCCTATTGAATCGCAACAAACTTGTTTTTTTTTTCTTCCTTTGTGCGAGAATTAGGAAACAGTTGTTTATTTTCTTTATTATAGTCTTCTTTAAGAAGTTCACTGGTATATAGGTACCAATTTATTTTCTTTAAACAGGAATACAACTATGGAAGTATATAATTCATCACGAAGATATTTCGAAAAATGGTCCATTTTGGTCTTGATCAAGAGCAAAAATGGATATTCATTTTGGGACGGAGGTAGTAGTTAGGATGGGCGGTTTGCATGGAGGGAAGTACTGATTAGCGGGCCCCCACAACAGACTGTAAGTCTAGGAGTGTTAAAACAAAACAAATTGCCGTTGTCAACTAACTTACTTTGAGGAATCAATTACAAATTGTGTGAATGCAACTAAGTTGTAGAATATATTTACATAATTTCCATTTTCTCAAAAAAAAAAAAAAAAAGCATCTTGAAATATGAAAAATGGAAATTACTATTAGCATTCTAAATTTGAAACTGTTGCAGTCCTTTGTTGCTTCATTTTGCTTGGACCAAATGCTTTACATATAAGTCTGGTGGTCATTTCACTGTGAATCATAAGGTTTTCCAGAAAGAAATGGTGACAAGCAATTATGCCGGGAATGTGTGAAAACTTGAAATTTTTAGGTGCTTTTTTGGGTGTTTTGATTGTTAATGGTGTGTAGTTCTTTATGACCTTCATTTACATTTCTACATCAAAGTTCCAGTTCTATGCTCTTACGAGACAAATTAATTCATCTTATCTAGTAATATTGCGTGCGAAGATTCTAATGCTTTACTTATTGTACCCTGAAGCACAATAATTGAACGATGAAAAATCTCTCTTGGCAGTGTTACAGTTCTTAAGGAATTCTATGTTTGCTACTCCCTCCGTCCCACCTCAAGGTTCAACCTTGAGGTGGACACGGTTTTTAAGAAATGTAATTAAAATAAGTAGAAAATTTGAGGAGAGAGAATGTAAAAGTTAAATGTGTGGTAGAGAATAGGAGAGAGAATGTAAAAGTTAAAAATATTTAATAGGAGAGAGAATGAGTGTGAGGAATAGTAAATTAATATATGAAATGTGTGGTAGAGAATAGGAGAGAGAATGTTTTTTTTGTAAATATATGAAGATGATAAGGGTATAAATATATGGAAAACTTTCCATTTAAGGAAGGGAACCTTGAGCTGGGGCGACCCAAAAAGGAAAGGTTGAACCTTGAGCTTGGACGGAGGGAGTAGTTCTTATATGAATCATCCAGTACTGCTTCTTTGATACTTTCATAGAGAATAATTCTTATTCAAGCCAATGAATCCTCGTATGTATCATCGTGAAAAAGAAAAGATGAAAAAAAAGGCAAATTAAAAGAAGAAATAGGAATACAATTTAGAAAAGGAAAAGAAGAGAAGAAAAAAGTAGTCATAATAAAAGAATATACTCCCTCCGTCCTAGTGTAAGGTTCTTAGTTTGACTTTACATGAAGATTAAGAAAAAGTAAGTGTTGTGAGTATGAAAAATAAAGTAGGAGAGAGAAAGTGTGTAGGGAGTTTTTGTTGTGAGAATTAAAAGTGGGTCCCATTGTCCATTTTAAGTAATAAAGCAACTAAAAACCTTACTTTGAGACGGACTAAAAAGGAAAGTAAGAACCTTACTCGGGGACGGAGGTAGTACATGTATATAATAACCATATTTATTCTTGATAACAACAAAAGTGGACATTAATTTTGGGACGGACCGAGTAATAGATTTCCATTCAATCATATCCATATTCAGTTAATGAACAAGCCAGAAGAAGCATTGAGCAAAACTAGTTTTACACCCGTGCGTTAAACGAATGGATAAATAAATTTGAAAAATTAACTAAAAAGATATAAAAATAATAATAATTTAAGAAAATATAATTTTAAAGATATTTATTTCAACAAAAATATGTCATTGTATTAATCCAATAATATTACACATATAACTAACAAATTGAATTGTACATATTGAAATATTTATTAAAATACAAAATTATTAGTAAAATATTCACCTTTATTTTCAATATCAATACCATGTATCAAAGTTTTAAAATGTTTATAAAGGAAGCGACATTAACATCACTTGATCACCTATTTTATACGAATATTGTCTTTTAAAAGAAAAACATTATTTGATAAATTTGTGCTTTAAAGAACGAACTAACTAAATAAATAAATAATAAAAATATTTTATTAAGTAATTATACCCATGAATATTGAAATAGAAAATACTAATCATACTACTAACTAAAAGTTTATTTTATAATTCTATGCATTAACATTTTTTTAAGAATATAGTTAAGTTTTATAACACGTTACTCATATTAAAATAGTTATCATTTAATTTATAATTATAATTTATATTTATTTGAAAATACTATAATCAAATTTCATATAATGTTAGTCTTAGTTAGAAATTAAAAGATATACTCCATTCTTTTAAAAAAAATCAATTTTATTAGAGCTGACTCAACATTGTTTAGAATTTTGTGAATGAGCTAAATCAATAATTTTAATATTTTGTCTTTTAACAACCTTTTTCATAGGTTAAAGAATAAAAAATCTATAATATTTTATTTTTGAAAGAGCACTATAAATTGGATAATATTTAGAGGGAGTAAGTGCACTTTTATAAGTTATTTTTAATGACTAACCGGAAGAAAATTTAAATTGCAACAATTTTTTTTTTTACAAGATTTCTTATGATAATTCATAAAAGGTATAAAATGCTATGATAAACTTGTACAATTTTTATTTAGCAAATATCTCTTTCTAATAGTGTAATAATTATGGTTAAAAAAATAGTGTAATTATTAAATGTATGGAAAGTAATGAAAATGACATTTCAAATTCTGATATAGTTTTAAAGGAAAAAAATGTTTAGATCACTTGAGCCTTTATAATTATATAATTATATATAGGGATAAGCAAACTAGCTCTTTAAATCAATCTTCTGAATCTCATCAAATCAAATGACTGCTACAAAAATGGCATAAAAGTAATAACTGTTACAGTATGTGGGTGAATACAAGAATAGGGAATTTTTTTGGGGGGGAAAAAGGAATGATTGGGTTGGTTGAGTACAAAATCAAATGGCAGCCATGACTGTAAGTATCAAAGAAATACAGAGATTATGAGTACTGGACCCCACTCACAGAATCCCCAGTAACAACCATCCCTCTTTTAGCAAAAAGAAAATCATATTTGAAGTAATAAATGTTGAATATATATAAATATATGTATATGTATGTATCTTCAGTTTTAGTTCCCTCTTGCCCCAACCTAACTTTCTCTATAAATCCCTTTCCTGCACTTCTCTCTCTCTCTCTCTATATATATATATATATATCACACACATTTTGTTTTTTATATGCAATTCTTGATTCTGTGATTTGGGTGTTTTGATGGCCTTTTTGGTTTGGCTTTGTGGGTCATGATCTCTTGTGGGTATTGTTTACAAGAAAACTTTATATACCAAAGTGAGGATTCTTGAACAGGAACCAAATTAAAGGCATAATCTTTTTACCATTTTCATTTAAGGTTTGTTGTTGTTTCTGGTTCAGCCTTTTTGCTTATGATTCTTGTTTGAGTAACTTCTTCTGGAGTAATATTTATTTTAATAGAACTAGTGCAGATAAGACAAGCACCTGGCAAGAATTTAGGAAGGGGAGAGAGAGAGAGAGAGAGAGAGAGAGAGAGAGAGAGAGAGAAAACAAGGAAAGATGCTGGTGAACCAAGAAATGTATGAAGGCAGTGTCTGTTTTGATCCCAATTCTATGCAAGAAACCCTCACTGAGGAAAGTTTTTCACACACCCATGTCCCAAATTACCCCCATAATCCAACTAGCTTCACCCTCGATGAAGCCACCGCAGAGGCTGCAGAGCTGCACCAGCAAATGAATCAACAACAACCTGGTTGGGATTTGGGCTACAACACCCATTTCCATCCCCAACAAGACCACCTAATCGATACCGATAACAATGGCTTCATTAACACCAACTCTTCTTCGTTGCCAAACATGCCTTACCCTCCAACACAAGAATTTCTAAACCTATTTCACTTACCAAGATGTTCAACCTCATCTTTGCTTCCTAATTCATCAATATCCTTCATAAACCCTACCCAAGATCCGTCTTCGAATCATGTTATGTTTGATCCTTTACTGCCATTGAATCTTCCCCCACAACCTCCTTTCTTTAAGGAGTTGTTTCAGTCATTGCCGCATGGGTATAACTTGAATGAGTCGATTTTCAGCGGGGTGGATGTTGAGAGGGAGGTGAGTGGAGATCAATTGTACCATGAGGGGGATGGGGTTTTTGGGTTTGGGAGAGAAATTAATGGCATAGGCCAAGGGAAAGACTTGAAAGATGCTAAGCATTATACAACTGAAAAGCATAGGAGGGTGCAGTTGAATGGAAAATATGACGCCTTGAAGCTTTTGCTTCCTATCTCCACTAAGGTAAATCTAATCTGTGTGTGTGTGTAATAGTTAAAGATGATTTCCAACTTAATATCTTACTCCCTCCGTCCCAAAATGAATGAGCAAAAAAATAAATCAATTTTCTCTTGATCAAGAGCAAATTTGAATTTTGGTCATTCATTTTAGGAAAGAGGTAGTAATTAACTTATTCTGTATTTGTGGGAATTCGAACAAAGGGCGATAGAGCATCGGTTGTGGGAGATGCGATAAACTACATAAACGAGCTGAAGAGAACACAAGAAGAGCTAAAGATACTGGTGGAGCGGAAAAGGTGTAGTCGAGGGAGGAACAAGAGGCGAAGGGCAACCGATGAGGATTCAACGGTTGTAGATGGAGAGAGCACCATTAGGGCTCATCCTGGTGGTGGTGGTGATTTGGATGGTCAAGCTTATAATGGGTCATCTTCACTTAGGAGCTCATGGCTGCAGAGGAAGTCCAAGAACACGGAAGTGGATGTTCGTATCATCGATGATGAGGTTACAATTAAATTGGTCCAGCAAAAGAGAATCAATTGTTTGCTGTTTGTGTCCAAAGTTCTTGATGAGCTTCAGTTGGATCTTCACCATGTTGCTGGTGGTCTGATTGGTGACTTCTACAGTTTTCTATTCAATACTAAGGTAGTAATCTTGATTCATATATGAAGTAATTCTCCTTTGATGAACTAGGTCTATTACATTAAATTCACGTGGACCCGACACTTCCCTAGACCCCACACATAGTGTGAGCTCTTGTAACACCAGATTGTCCTTTTCTAAAATTTTGTTTGTTTTGTTTCAAATTGTATATGTTTAATTTTCCGTGATGTGGGATTAATGATGCCAGATATATGAAGGGTCTTCTGTATATGCAAGTGCTATTGCCAATAAGCTCATCGAGGTGGTGGATCGACAGTATGCAGCTATTCCAACAAGTAATGGTTATTAAGTAAGAACTCTTACGAACTTGGTAATCTCGTTTTATTTATTTTTCTCTTGCAAATGATTGCTACCACTATTTTGAACTCTAAGATTAATAGTATACTAATTGATGAACTAATCAAAATTGAGGCTGAAGCGAAGCAAGTTAATATAGCAAAGTCGGTTCTATTTATTCTTAAGCTTAAGTTAACCATCTTTAGTTAATTGTAATGCAATGAAACCATTATGTATAGAGAGCTTAACTCAAATCTGAAAGCAGTTATAGAAGGGAAAATTTGATTTCAAATAACTGCTGCTTGTGTACAACTACTTCTGCATAAGGTACAACCCTCCATATGTTTTTGGTTGTAGCATTTTCCAACTGGGATTGGAATGTAATTCTATATTAGTGGTTGATTTGAATGATTTAGTGGTTCATGATTTCATATTAAAAGGACAAGTTAATGGGCTACACTGTCATATAAATATGTAGTTTCTACATAAGGACATACAATCCTGTTGCATGGTTGCCTGCACATATGGTTATTACTCCATTGATGAATATGCTCATTCTTGAAAGCTCCTGCTAGTGGGATTGTGTTGCCATTTTGGGCCATTCAATTACTGTACAACTAGTGTCAAGACAAAGTCCTCTGTTTTCTGCATGTATTATTCTCTCCCTCTCCCTCTCCCTCTCTCTCTCCCTCTCCCTCCTACTCTCTCTTGAATCACTCACTCTTAGAAGGGTTTTACAATATGAAAAAACAATTTTCGCTTCAGGGCAATATTATCGGGGGTGGGGAGGGGTTTATGTCTGGGATATATTCCTAGGCGGAAGGCCACCTAAGCAAAGAGAGATGAGAAATGAGATAGAGTGCTCAAATGGAATGGAACGGAACGCTCTATCCTCTGACACCTCTTTTTTTTAATAAATAGAACATCACTGTCCCCAAATAAATGTTCATTTTTTAATTTTTAATCAGAATAAATGTCATTTTTTTTTAAAAAATATGTCCCTGGAAAGCTCATTGAAGAAGAGTATTGTTGTGTGTGTGTGTGTGGGGGGGAGTTGTTAGAGTTTGAAAGGGCAATACTAGGGGCACAAAAGAAGTTACAAAAAAGATGAATACAAAATGAGGTGACAATATTTTATTATTTGCATCGATTGTGTAACCGCCACACTCTAGTTAAAAGCACCAACACAATCATATCACATCATTTTGTGAACCAAATTTTGTGATTTTCTTTTGTAACTTTAGCAATACCGTTAATAGAAATGAGAGTGTATAATGTGATGATGTGGCAGTAGAATAAATCCCTTGAAGGGGTTTATGAGTAAGGATGCTCTCAGAGTTTTTTTTTTTTTAAATTACAACCTGATGCTACAAGAGCTCTCATTATTATGCGTGAGGTCCAAGGAAAAGTGGTCCCACATGGGTCCAATGAATTTTTTTTTTCCTTTTTCAACAGGTATAGCTTGTATTTCTCATGTTGAGATCTTTTGCAATTTGTGATTACTTGGTTTTCTTGATTGTCTTTATAATTAAACATTTAGGATCCGTTTGTTTCGCATAAAACGAATTCCGGAAAATGATTTCCCGTAAAATGTTTTTCGGAAAATGAAAATGTTTTTCGAAAAAAAAAATAAAAAAAAAAAAATGCACATATTTTCGATAAAAACACAATTTGAGATAAGTTGAAAGAGATAGGGTGGGATAGGGTGATGGAGGTGGGGTGGTAGGGTAGGAGGTGGGGATTAGTAGGGGTAAGGTGGGCGGGTGTGGGGTAAGGTAGAAGTAGGGTAGGGCGGTGGGGGGAAATGTAAAGGGTAAGATGATGGTAGGATAGGGTGGTGATAGGATAGAGTGGGTAGCCGAGAGTGTGGGGGGGGGGGGTAAGGTGGGTAGGCGAGGGTAGGGGAGGGGTTGAGGGGGGGAGTTGTTAAAAAATAATTTTAATATAAATAATTTTTTTATGAGGAGATGGGGTAGGGGGTGGTTGATGTGGGGTGGGTAACGTGGGGGGCGAATGGAAAATTAGGGGTGCGTGTTTTAGGGTGTTGCCATTTTTCGAAAAATGTTTTATTTAGAAAAAATCCGTAAGTCATTTTACTTATAAAAGTGGTGAAAACATTTTTCGGAAAATATTTTCTCCATTTTATGGTGCTTATCAAACATCGAAAAATAAGAAAAACGTTTTCCGGAAAACATTTCCCCCGAACAAACAGAGCCTTAAAAGGAAATTGTTTTCTGGCACTATAACTATCTTTAGTCGGGACATGGGCATGAGCATTTCCTTCTGAAAATTGCTACTAACACTTCATTTTTTGACTATGGCACTACACAACACTCTATTTATCTGGTCCCCAATGCTCTAGAAAATGTGGAGCGGAACGCTTCGGATTGAAAAGCTGACTGATAATAGGGATTCTGTTTTCCTTTTCTTTTTGGATTATGGCTCTATGATATGGTACTACTCCCCCGTCCCAAAATGGGAACCAAACAGAACAAATTTGGACACTCAGTTTGGAACCAATGATGTAGTACTGCTTAAGATAGCCCTTTGTAGTCTTTTTTTTTTTTTCCCGCTTATTTTCCTTTTTGTTTAAACTAAACTAATATAACATCTTCATTTTTCAGAGTTAAAAATTTTGAGGTCTTGATCATCAAACATGGAGCTGGGAGATATCAAGGACTGGTAGAGGGATAAAGGAGTAGTAGCATGATATGATAATACTAGGTGGACAATACGAAAGGTTAATTTGGGTATTTTGATATTAGATATATATTGGTGTGGCATTTAGCCAATGAATTACCAGCAAAATTAATATTTAATATAGATAACTTTATTCTGATTTATAATATAGGTTTCATATGGCTGTTACTAGTTTAATTTGGACAGGCAGGGTTCAATTAGAAGCTTTTAGCCCTTGTCATAGATTCACAAATGTCTTTGTGCACATGTTTATTTTTGGTTATATTCTACTTCAATCCTAACGCGGGTTAGACCTATCAATTGTGCGGGTTGAGTTGAGTCGGATAATTAGTTAGTTGATTTGTGCGAGTTAATGCATAATGGGTCAATTGTACGGATTGAGTTGAGTCGGATAATTAGTGAGTTGATTCGTACGAGTTAATGCATAATGGGTCAAAATTGTTAGACCGAACACAGTTTCATTTTAAATAAAATGTTGTCCAGATATTTTGATCAACTCACTTAGAGCAACAACAATCCTCCCTCCGTCCCGGCCGACTTAGGACTTTTTGCCATTTTGGGCGTCCCACCCGACTTAGGACGGCCCAAAATGGAAACCTTAAATCACTATTCTCTCCACTCATTCTGTCTCCTACATTATTTTAATACTCACAACACCATTATAATTTACTATTCCCTCCACTCATTCTCTCTCCTATTTTTAAATTACACTCACAACATTTACCTTTTCCTTAATCCCCGTGCCATTTCAAAAAATCCTAAGTCGGTCGGGACGGAGGGAGTGTGCCATTTCAAAAAATCCTAAGTCGGTCGGGACGGAGGGAGTATACTGTTAAAACAGTATCAAATCTGCGATACAGTATTTCTGGAACAACAACAATTGCAATGTAGGCTTTTAATACAGTACACCTGTACTATGTAACCACTTTAAATGTATTGCTGTGTCAAAGAACTTAAATCTTAGAATATGTCTATTGGCATGATGCCAAAATTGTTCACATCATTCCAAATCTATCAGCAGATTTAGCAGATTGTATCCTGTATGTTTGAATAGCCTGAAAAAAATGAACAGACACGTAAATTAAGCCGATGCTTCACCCGTTAATGCCCTCCGAAGTGAGAGTAAATATTCGTGTGATATAGAAAGCAAATCAATTGACAAAAGTTAAGTCAAAAAATGCATTACCAGAATTATGTGAATTGTAACTTGTATTTATAGGTATAGGATGTAGAGTCCATCTATCAATAGGAAATTGTGTGAGAGTAAGGTTATAATCCTAGTGAGATTATAATTTCCCACAATCCTTGTTTGAGTATGACCGGATAAGAGCCTTCTGAACGTATGCCTAGCAAATTTGCTACTCGACATATGATCTTGGTCGACATGTATGAATGCAGAGGAAGTAGATTGCTAGGGTAGGGAGGCCCATTCCCCTTGTCTTGATGTTGCCCCAGGAGACGTTGGTCGTCATTGGTGAGGCCTAGGTCGGCTTTTGTAGGTACCTTGGTCGGCTTAGATGGATGCCTTGGTCAGAATGTATTAGTATTGTGGCCTTAGTCATATTACTCGCTCTACTATGTCTAGGTCGACATAGTGGAAAATGACGATTAGGCATGACGAGCATAGGTAGGAAAGCCCACTCCCTATGTCGTATTTGAGACTTGTATGAATTATATTTTGGGCTCAATCCATTAGGCATTGCCCGGTTATGACCCATGTTCGTACCTCAGTTTATACCGTTCAGTGGCCCCCGATTTTCTAGCTCGGCTATGTCGAGTAGGAAGTGGTGCTCGACCTCGGCTTAAACGAATACGAACGGGTTCTCGAATTACGAGGCGTCCTTCATTTATTCGCCGATTATTTGGACAATGATGGGCATGGTTAACGAGGATGGGACATTCCCCTTGAAAACCTGCTAAAACATTGATTATGGAGAGGTAGACGACGCCTTAACCCGTTTTTCAACCCATACCCGTTTAGATCTGGGTATAAAAGCCAAAATCCTTTCCATTTTTACTCTTTTATCACTGTTCATCCTTGAGAAGTGCCCATAATCTTTGAAATCGCAAGCATTGTGTTCTTGAGTTTGTGTTTGAATCCTTCAGATTTGTGCTAGAATCCCTTTCGTTTTTCTTCAGCAAAGTTCAAATCAGGTATAACTCTTCTTAATCTCTTTATTTCTTCGTATTTCTGGGTTTCTTGTTTTTGGTGGCGTTGTCGCTATTTTTGAAGCTTTTTCGTGGGTTTTTTGTGATTTCTTGATTTTCCCCATTCCTAGCCATGGCAAGAACATGGAGAAGCAACCCCAATTCCCTATATTGTTACCATACCTAAAACCTTAGAATTTACCAAATGGTTGATGGGCCATTGATGATGTTGAGCTTGAATGAGATATGGGAGATTTTGACGAGGTACCAAAGCTCTAGGACTGACGTCGGTTATCCTAGTCGGTTTAAGATTGACCGACTTAGTGTTGATTCCCCAAACATCGTGCTGTTCCACGGATGGTCAGAAATTATTGACCACATCAATCTTTATTACCTGAAGTCCAACCACTTGGAGCGTCCTCTGCTGGGTAAGAATCCCTCCTCAGTTTTAGTTAATAGGACGGGGAGGGATACCCTTCCTCGTCCTCGTCTGTTGTTTTGCCTTGTCCAAAATATGATCTGTATTTTATGTTTGTGCAGCTGTGATGGGAAGAGGAAGTAATGTTGCCCGTCCTACAACTGGCCTTTCTACCTTGGGAAGAATCGTTGACGCCTTTGCCGAGGGGGCTCGCGCTGGAATCGAGGAAGGGGATGCGGTAATTACCAATGAGGTAGAGCTATCATACTTAGGCATAGGTGGGCTAAGGTCGGGGAGCCTATGATAGAGGAATTACATACCAAATATGTGGTGTCAAGGGATGAATATCGATTGACATACCTTCCCGGTGTCCCTGTGAAAGATGAGGAGGCAATGAGTGATTTCATGTATTCCTTGAATTATGTACACTTCTTTTACAAACAATATTAACTGGGCCTACGTCTCCCCTTAGATCCATTATGTGAGTTCCTCGAGGATATGCAAGCTGTCCCAGCCATGATTGGGGCTAATGCCGTGAGGTTCCTCACCGGCTTCATCGTACTTTGCCGTAGTTTAGGTTTTGAACCTTGCCAATCGGCTTTTCATCATTTTTTTACTGTGAGTTACAAGGAGGACACCAGAGTGTTGGTGGTGAGGAGTGATCCCAATCAGCATAAGCTTATATATCCAATGTCGAGTAAGGTATCTGGTTGGAACAATCACGTCATAAGGGTAGAGAGCCGACAAGGCTGGAAATTCCTTTCACCCTCTAGGTTCCCTGGTGCACCCTAGCAAGTATGAGGCCTGAATGGAGTGGCCGAATGATTGAGAGGTTAATGCAGTTTGCCTCTGTCGGCACTTTGTGGGTCCAGTCTAGAAACTGACCAAAGGTATTATGTTCAAGCCGGCATCATGCCTGGTCCCATAGGCGGTCTGGTGCCCATGGCTTCGATTGTGAGAGGGAACAGATACCCAGATTGGAAGGTGCATCCCAATATCATTTTTCATTCTGATTGCGATATGTGAAAATTATATAAGAATCGGTGTCTAACCGTGAATGACTTACCCGGCTGTAAACTTCTTCTTTCCTGTCTTTTACACTTGTACACTTTTACTTGATATATTGCCTTCTCGTCTTTTACTAATAAATCCTTCTTGTCTTTTCAGATTTGACCGAGGAATAAGAGAGGAGAATGGAGGAGGAAGTTCTTAACCCTCAAGCGTTGATAAAACTAAAGAGGAGGGCTTCTCGGTCCTCTGCAAAGAGTAAATGGCGCTCCGATGCCGTGGAGAGGCAGGCCATCCTGGCCACTAAGGAAGCTGGGGCCTTTCCCATTAAGCCAGTTGGAGGCAATGAGGCATCCATCGAGGAAGATGATGACGAGCAGGAGGCCCATGCTGAGGGACAAGGCTCCCAAGTAATCCCTCTCGAAACCGAGGAGGTTTTAAGGCAGGACAGTCTAGCTGAGACCGAGGAAGCAGATACCGTGGTGAGGACCCCTGCCCAGAAGAGGCCAAGGGTGGAAGTCGAGGAAGGAGGATCCTCAAAGAAAATAGCTGCTGATGCCTCCTCGACTTTCTTAACTGCTCGGCATATAAGGACATAGGCTAAGGCCGAGCAGTTTGTCTAAGAGGCCCGTGAGGCCCCAATTTTGAAGGGGATGGACCTCCTTGCATGTAGGGCCTTTCTAGGTTTTTTTGTTTTCCCTTCCTCGCCATATCTGTATACTTGTAATTTTTTATGATATTTTATTGTCTTGTGTAGCTTGCTACGGTCACAGCCTATGATGCAATTCAATCTAAGGCGGCCGAGGTCTATGAGAGGAATCTTGAGAAGCAAGCTGGAAAAGACAAGGCCGACCTGAAGAAGACCGTGGAGCTACTAAAAAACATTCGTTCTGATGCTGTTGCTTTCAAGGCGGCTAAGGCCAAGGCCGAGAAGGAGGAAAAGGCGGCCAAGGCCGAGGAGATGGCACGGCTCAAGGAAGCTAAGCTGGAGCGGCAAAGGGTTGAGGCCCTCAGGAAGGCCGAGGAGGCGACTGCCCGGCTATAAGAGTTGGAGGCAAGCATTCCTTCCATGGAGTATGAGGCCATATCCCGTTACAAGGCTAGCTCGACCTTTAAACAAGTCGTGGCCGAGAAGACAGCCACCATGTACTCTGACGGCTATTTGCACTTGGCCAGAAGAGCCATGGTAGATTATTCTCTTGGTCTCAACCTGGAGGGACTTGCTCGGGTTATCTGCCAAGACTCTTACGATAAGGCAACCCGGTTCATGCACCATCTCGTCCCCTTTTCCGGTAATGCCTTGAAGGTTTGCCTCCGTAGATGCTCAGGTCAGCCGTCCTGCTTGGTTTCCTCCTCCTCTTGATCCACAAAATATCCACACGCTTATTGAGAAGATCGAGGATGAGGGCCTGAGTTCTTGAATGCTTATATGTTGAATGTTTGTTGTATGTTGAATATTTGTCTAAGTATCCAACCTTTTTTGATGTCGAGGAGGGTCACATCGTCATTTGGAATTAGTTCTTAAACCGAGAAAGCTCATTCGTTTTAATCACTTGGATAAATAGTAAATTTATTCATTAAGCCGAGTAAGTTATTTTGGCCTTTATTTTTTAGCGTTTATCTATTTATGTCGAGAAAGGTTGTTCGACATTAGTCTTAAATAAATTATTGATGTTTTATATCTCTATGCCGAGGAAAGTTATTCGACATAGGTATTAGATAAATTTTTGGGTACTTGTCTATTCATGCCGAGGAGGGTAGTTCGGTTATAAGTCTTAGACAGTTTTTAGGCATTTATCTCTTTATGTCGAGGAAGGTCATTGAGTTATAAGTATTAGATAAATTTTTGAGGTTTTATCTCATTATGACGAGGAAGGTCATTCAACATAGGTTTGAGATAAAGTGTGGGGTTTTATCCCTTCAATGCCGAGGAAGGGGCTACTCGTCTTTTCAGAGTTGTCTTTTGCTAGTCAATTGCCTTGATGAAAACTGAATTTTCATTAACTGAAATTGATTCATCAAACCGCAATCCTATTTTACTTACAAATAAAAGAAAAGACTAACAAGGACTAATCTATTACATAAAAAACACATTATAAACTAATGATAGTATTTACGTAGATGATTTGAATGCCACGGATGTTTCAGCTCTTGCCCATCTGAAGTATTCATTCTGTAGGTCCTTTCTCTGATAACTTGAGTGATGATATAGGGGCCTTCTCAATTTGGGGAGAGCTTGTTTTGTTCTGCCTTTCTGCCAGTAGCTTCAATCTTCTTAATTACCCAATCTCAGACTTGAAATACTCTCTTGTTGACCCGTTTGTCATGGTAGGCTTTGGTCCTTTGTCTGTAGTTCACCATTCTCATCTGAGCAGCTAGTCTTTTTTCATCTACTAGGTCTAGGTCTAGCAGCCTGTTGACCTTGTTGACATGTTCATCGTTGTTTGAGTTTCTTATAGTAGGGATAGCCATCTTAGCTGGTGCCATAGCCTCAAATCCAAAGGTCAGTTCGAATGGGGTTTCCACGGTTGACCCCCGGGTGGTTGTGCGAACTACCCACAAGGCTAAGGGAAGTTCGTCCAACCATCTACCATTACTTCCTTCTATGTTCTTGGTTAGGGCTGTTAGCACCAACTTGTTGGCTGCTTCCGCTTGTACGTTGCATTGAGGTATGATTACGGATGACTTGATGTGTCTGACTCCTAGTCTGTTTAGTTCTGCTGTAAAAGCCTTGGAAAATTGAAGACCGTGATCTGATATGATAGTAAGTGGAACCCTGAAGCGACACCAGATGAAGTCGTGGACAAAGTTGATTGCGTTCTCCTCAGTTATTTTGGCTAAGGCTTTTGCTTCTATCCATTTGGAGAAGTAATCGACTGCCACAATCACGTACTTGCAATTTCCTCGGGCGGGGGGAGGATCCGATGATGTCGATTCCCACATGTCAAATGGACAAGTAGGAATTATGAGTGTCTGTTCCACTGCTGGAAGTCTAGGAATATCAGCATATCTCTTGCATTTGTCACACTTTCTTATGTAGACTTGCGCGTCATCTCTCAGGTTTGGCCAGAATAACCTAGCGTGATGATTTTTGTCTCCTAAGGTTCTGGCCCCCGGGTGACCGCCGCAGATGCCCTCGTGGACTTCTGCCAAGAGATTTTCTGTTTCTTTGGGGTAGACACATCTCGGCAGGGGCTTTGTGAATGATCTTTTGTAGAGGATCCCGTTCAATAATGTGAATCTTGTTGACTTCTTCTTGTAAGACTAGCACATGTCTCGTCCTCAGGTAGTTGGTCATTTTCAATGAATTCCATGTACTCGTCTATCCAGCATTTCTCCTTCCCGTCTAGGAGCATTATTCATAATCTTTCATAGGGAGGTTCTTGGCAAAGACTATGAGTGAGTTAGAATCGGGACCTGCCACGTCAATAGTTGCCAGTTTAGATACAACATCTGCTACTTGGTTGTCCTCCCTGTCTATTTGACTTATTTCAAAAAATTCCAACTTTCTCGTTATGTCTAGTATGAGGTCTTTATATTTTGTGAGTATTGCAATGCTGAGTGTTGTACTGCCCCTTTATCTGCTTGACTACGAGTTGGGAGCCACAGAAGGCGGAGATTTTGGTTTCTTCATAGAAGGAAGCCAACTCTATGCCAAATATTTGAGCCTCGTACTCTGCTTGATTGTTGGAGGCGGGGAACTTGAATCTGATTATGTCCTGGATGGTATGCTCCCCATCGAGACTTGCTAGTATAACTCCAGCTTCGCTTCTTTCCTTAGTGGCTGTCCCATCTGCGTTTATGACCCATCAGTTAGATGGAAGCTCGATGGTCGGTTCTTTCCCCGCATGTTTCTTGCGCTTATGGGAGGTCGGGTCGTGCTCACCTATGAAGGCAGTTTCAACCATAAAATTGACCAAAGACTGTGCTAGGAGTGTCTTTCTAGGTTGGAATCTAATATCAAACTCATTAAGTTCGATAGACCAATTAAAGAGACGTCCTGAGCAGTCCAACTTATGTAAGATTTTCTTCAAGGGCGCGTTGGTAAACACATTTATGAGATGTGCAGAAAAGTATGCTCGAAGCTTTCTTGTCGCTATGACTAGGGCGTAGGCTATTTTTTCTGCGTTGAATTATCTGCTTTCCACATCCGATAATGCCTTTGAGACATAATAGATAGGTTTCTGCGTGGTTCCTTCAATCCGTAATATATATATATATATATATATATATATATATATATATATATATATATATATATATATATATATATATATATATATATATGGTCCTATTATAATGAGAACCAAATTATGTGAGAACCATAAGAACCATTATCAGCCTTTAGATTAAAATAAAAATCAATGCTTCAGATTAACCCTAAACCCTAATCTAATATAATCTAAACCACTCAATTATCTTAATCTAATGGCTGTAAATGGTTCTTATGGTTCTCATTTAAATTAGGTTCTCATTTGAATAGACTCCTATATATATATATATATATATATATAGGGTCACGCTCCAATGAGAACCGTGAGAACCACTTGTATACACTTGTATACAGTAGATATTTAGCTGCTGTATACATATACAGTAGATACTTAGCTACTGTATACAAGTGTATACGTGTGGTTATACACTTATATACAATAGATACTTTAACTACTGTATATATATACAGTAGACTGTATATGTATACAATAGCTAAGTATCTACTATAAACAAATGTATACACGTGGTTCTAACGGTTCTCATTTTGTTATGGTTCTCATTTGATCACCTATATATATATATATATATATATATATATATATATATATATATATATATATATATTCATTAAACATATGAAAATATTTTTCGTTGTTCTAATATGGTATCTGAGTGGTTTCATTGTTCTACAAACAAGCAGTTTGATATGAACAAAGTTTTGGAACCAGTGATTTATTTTTCATTACTACCTTTGAAGTTACATATTACAATGGTAGGAAAGCAAAATACATGGCTACAAAAACAAAAGAAGGTGGACAAAAGAAATGCAATGAGAGTGCGGTCCAACTTAAGCAAAAGGAAATTACAAAAGGCGGTTCATTGCTGAGGCGATTGCTGGAGCGGTCCATCAACTTCAGGATCAGGTACTTGGGAAGGATTTGAAGCTGAAGTCTCTGATCTTAAGGATCTTCTTATTCTTCTGACTTCATCTGCGGTTTGTCCTTAAGCGGTCACTAATCTTCCAAGGGTATTCTCCTGAGTTGCAAGTCTGAGGTTGGCCTGGGCCACTGCTCTAGAATTTCCTCTGACTTGTTCAGTCAACTCTTCAATAAGGGTGTGGAAGGAGGTATTCAAAGAATTGAAAAGGATATGAATCTCCCCCTGAACTGTTGCAGTTTGATTTGAGATGGCTTCTTGGATTGGTTCCATATCTGCTGTTACCTTTAAGGAAGTTTTCAGTTCTTGGAGTTTTGAACTGAGTTTGAAGTTGAAACCTTCCTTAAGGTTTTCCAAGCGGTCATTAACCTCATCTTTCAAGGCATTGCTTTTGGATGAAAGAGAGTCTCCCAAAATGTTTGTCTTTACATTTACCTCTCCTTTAACTGCATCAATTTCTGACATGAATTTGATTCCAAAGAATCCAGAGCGGTTTGGAAATTCTGAGCAGGTTGCGGTCTGGAATTGATTGAATTGAGCAGTTCAGCTTGGAATGATTCAAGAGCTGATTTGGAGGAGTTGGAGAATTGATTCAGCAGATCTTTCAGCTGGGTATTTGACACCTTGTCTCCAAGGGTTTGAAGAATTCCATCAACCAGATCTTTTCTAAAACCCTCAAAGCATGCTTCAGCAGAGGCTTTAAGAATGTTTGATGTGTCACTCCCCCCTTAATGGCATCAAGCTTTAGGAGAATGCTTTTCATTGAGGATTTTTATGAGCCAAATTCCAGGGATTGAGTGGCAAGCATATGGGCTTGGGTATCAACGTGATTTTTGAGGGAGCGGTTGGAGGCTTCGAGAGTGGCATTAGAAGCGGTTAACTTAATGATATGACCCTGGTTGATGAGAAGCTGGCTTTGAATAAGGTTAAGAGTGGAAAGTATTTGGGAGTAGTCAGTTGGAGGGGCGGTTGAGGTGGAAGGAATATGAGTGAAAGAGGGAGGCGGTTGAGAAAAAGTAGGAAGAGCAGTTTGGGATATATGGGTATGAAGGGTTTGGAATATTCGAGCGGTTGGGATTGTGTGAGATTGGGCCATTGAGGGTGGAATGGGTAGTGTTTGAGGTAAGGTAGTAGGGGCGGTTGAGATTGTGGCGGTTGGAATGGGAGTGGTTAGGATTAGAGTGTCATTCTAGAATCCCTAGCTGCATAAGACCCGTTAAAATGATTAACCAATAATAACGAATCAGTAAAGACATTAATTTGAGTGATACTTATGCTAAGAGCAGTAGATAAACCCATGATTAAAGCTTCATATTCAGCCTCATTGTTTGTCGCTTTAAATTCATAGGAAACAGCTTGAGGGATTAATTCGCCTTGAGGTGACTTCAGCAAAATGCCCAACCTTGCTCCTCTAGAGTTGGATGCCCCATCTGTGAACAAAGTCCAATACCTGGGAGAATTATTACATTCAAGGTGTTGTACCTCTAACTCTACCTCAGGTTGTAGCGTGGAACTGAAATCAGCTACGAATTCCGCAAGTGCTTGCAACTTGATTGCACTTCTTGGCTCATAGGAAATTTCGTAAGTGCTTAACTTGACTGACCATTTTGCCATTCTTCCTGACATTTCAGGGGTTCTCATGACAATCCTGATAGGATAGTTAGTTTTTACAATAATATGATGTTTTTCAAAGTAATGACATAATTTAGTAGATGCAGTAATTAAAGCAAGAATGAGTTTTTCTAGATGGGAGTACCTATTTTTTGCATCTAAAAGAGATTTACTTACATAATATACGGGATGCTGTTCACCTTGATTTTCTTTAACTAAGACGGCACTTACCACACTTTCTGATACGGCTAGGTATAGGTACAGAGGTTCACCGGGTTCTGGTTTGGCTAAAAGTGGTGAAGACATAAGATACTTCTTTATGTTTAGGAAAGCTTCTTCATGCTGCTCAGTCCACTGAAATAACTTATTTTTCCTCAGGACGTCATAGAACAATTTGCACTTTTCTAAGGATTTGGAAATGAATCGGTTCAAGTCCGCTACCCGTCCCGTCAATCTCTGTACATCTTTGATTGATTTGGGGGATTGTAGGTTGAGGATAACTTTGATTTGCTCCGAGCTATCTTCAATTCCCCTCTTTGTCACCATGTAGCCTAAAAACTTTTCGGCTCTGACTCCAAAGTTACTTTGAAGGGTTCAGCTTCATGTTGAATGCCTCCAGGATGTCAAATGCTTCGGCAAGGTGATGTATATGGTCTTCCATATTTTTGGATTTAACTACCATGTCATCGATGTATACTTCCATCGTCTTGCCGAGGTGGTCCTTGAACATCTTGTTCACTAGTCTCTAATAAATTGCACCTGCATTTTTTAGTCCAAATGGCATAGCAATATAAAAATATATACCTTCGGGAGTTATGAAGGCAGTGCCCTCCTGGTCTGAGGGCTCCATTTGAATTTTCTGATAGCCTGAGGAAGCGTCCATAAAAGTCAGCACGTCATGGCCGGCTGTCTCATCTACTAGAGAATCAATGTGAGCCAACGAGAATGGATCTTTGGGGCATGCCCTATTCAAGTCGGTGAAATCTACGCATTTCACCTGTGTACCCCCTAATCATCCTGGATTTCAGCAACCTCTCCACTTCTTCCTTGATGATTTGATTTCGTTCTTGAGCAAATTTCCTCTTTTTTAATGGACCGGTTTGACAGTAGGGTTGATATTCAACTTGTGGGTGATGATACTCTTATCTATCCCGGTCATGTCTTCATGTTTCCAGGCGAAACATAACTTTCTACTCCTCAGGAAATTGACTAAATCTTTCTCAATTTCATGAGGTAAATCAGCTTCGACTAGAACTTTAGCTTCAGGGTTAGAAGCGTCTACAGGTATTTCTCTTACGTCATACTCCACAGCCTTCAAGACGTCCCTGACGCTCTTATTTAATTGTTATGCGGAACGAGAAGTAGAACATACTTTCATATCCGTCTTGCAACATTCTTTGGCAGCTTGTTGATCACCTTTTACTGTGATCACCCCTAAGGCGTCGGTATCTTGACACATTGATGGTATGTTGACGAAATTGCCTTCATGTTATGGATCTAAGGTCTTCCCAGGATGATATTATATGCTGACGGACAGTTAATTACATAAAACCTTTCATAGAGTTAAGTCCTTGGACATAAACAGGCAGTCTGATCTCACCAATTGTTTGCTTAGTTTCCCCACTGAATCCTACTAAAACGGACGAATTTTTCACGACTTTCGTTAGAGGGATTGACATTTCTTCTAAGGTACCTTTCATGATCAGGTTGACCCAGCTTCCGTTGTCGATCAGAATACGCTTGACCTTACAGTTGGAAATCTATAGGGTATTAACCAATCCGTCGTGATGAGGGTCCTGGATGTTTTCTTTATCGTCTTGATCGAAAACAATCTGTTGGCACGAGGACTTGTCTGGACGTCATGTTCGTAGTTCCAACTTATCTCCTTTGGAGTCTTTAGCATGACGCTTTGCCGCGGAGTACGTAGTTCCACATATGTCGTATCCACTTGTGATGAAGTTGATCACCTTGGTTGCAGGAGGAGGTGAAGGCAGGGTCTCAGATACGTCTTCCTTCGCCTCAGTACGTCCCTTCCTTTTTCCAAGCAGGTCCTTAAGAAACCCTTTTGAAAGCAGGTGGTTGAACTCTTTCCTCAAAGTGATGCAATTTTCAGTTGTGTGGCCAAAATCTTCCTGGTAAGCGCACCACTTATACTTGTCCTTCCAAGGTGAGGGTCTGTCAGTTGCTTTTGGCCATCTTGCCTTACTTCCCAAGTTGTCCATTGCGTATAGAAGTCCTGAAACATCAACAGAAAAGCAATAGTCACTAATTTTTGGGTAAATTGCATCATCTTCATCGTTATCATCATCTACAATATTAATTTTAGAGGTGTCAGTTTTAGAGTAGGGTTTTCCCCTATTAGATCGATGATGGGAAGAGTCCGCCTTTTTATCAGGATGCTCATATGTAGGTGTCTTCTGTGACGCCTTGCCATGAATCAATTCGTCTTCTTCCAGCCTAATGAAACGAATAGACCTCGTTCTGATCTCTTCCAAGCTTTTAGACGGGTACATGACTAAATCTTGATAGAATAGTGATTCTCTCTTCAGGTCCATCCTAAAGGCTTTCGTTGCCGTTGACACATCAATATGAGGATGCTTACGACCTCTTTATTGAACCTAAACACATAATCTTTTAGGGTTTCGTCAGGCTACTGTACCACCCTGTAAAGGTCACTTGTTAGTTTTTCAAACACGTGATTACAAGAAAACTGATTAAGAAACATGTTTAGTAATTGAGAGTAAGAAGAGATAGAGTTCATAGGCTGATTGGTTAGCCACATCAAGGCGGGACTAGATAAGGTTAACCCAAAGCCTCTATACAAACAAACTTCTTTGAGATGATGGGGGATGCTAATGATGTCCATCTTCTCTTGGTATAGGGCTATATGTTCCGCAGGATCCATCGTGCCATCGTATTGCTTCATTGGAGGTACTTGAAATCTTTTAGGGATCTCCACACCGGCTATGGCAGGAACGAAACAGGAATCATGATGACTGGTTGGAGATGCTTGATTGAAGGGTAAGGTGATTCCTGGGACCTTTATGAGAATATCTCTGATCTGCTGCACTTCCCTTGTGAGGGTGTTATCTGCAACAGGGATAGTGGCAACAAACTAATTTAAAGGAGTACCAAACATATTAAAACTCCTTGTTTGCCCCAGAGGAGGTGGGGTAGCAAAGGTGAAGCATGTTGACAACGGATTTGGACTAGATGCAGCAGTGATGCTTTCAGTCTGAACAATGATGGCCATTGAGATATTGCCTTGATCGTTTCTCATACTTGGTTCAGCGTCTGAAAAAAGAGTCCTAGGTTGTAGAGGTGAGACCTCAGGCATGCTGATTGTTGGACCACTGCGCCTTGAGGTCGATATGCCATGTTGCATCCTATTGATTGAATTGAATATCATTTGATTAGTATACTGTTGCACATCTATCTGATTCTTCAGATGTTGCATCATGGTTGTTATGTTGGTCACAATTTCCAGTGAGATTTCAGGCAGCGTCATGGGTGAAGAATCTCCCAAGTTGAGTCGTTGGCTTTGAGGTGTCCCATCACTGAACCCAACAGCTGAAGGAACACCAGAAGTCATGGGTAAGCTTGACATGCTGGTTCTTGCCCCAGTTGTGATAATGGGCGTAGACATTGCAGAAGTAGGATTGCTCATCTTGATTGGAATCTAAAAAATCAAAGTTCCCACAGACGGTGCCAAATTTTTTTGGACAATTTTCAACAAGGTGAATTTATATTTGAAGAAACTTTTGGCAGAAATGGAATAAAATTCACAAATCAAAATGGACGCAAGGATGTAACGAGGAAAGCCCTTGAACAATTGTTCGCCGGCACAAAACATCAGGAGGCTTTAGGAAAAGCCTACCTTAACCAAAAATATCTTTTTATTGAGCTTAGTGTTTTCGAGAACAAAAGTGCAGAGTAATGGTGTCATGTGTGTACATGTGCGTTTTTGGCTAGTTTATATACTTGAGATGTAACGAAAATAACAACATAAATGTAATCCCTATTTTTTCGCATAGAATCATGCCTTCCGTTGATGATTGCAGCCGTTACTCCTTTGTTGATACTATGGTCGTTTATAAGGGTCATGGTGTCTTTTAACTAGGTCTTCAAGCGGTCATGAGGATATATTGTTTGTCCATGATTTTGTTCCTGAAAAGTAGGAAATATACAACAAACGATTCAAGGTGTTAGTTCAAGGTGTAATCCTTATGACGTTACCTCAAGGCGTATGATCAAGACGTAAAACATGCCAAGTAGACTCCAAACAATGCTATTTAATTAATCCTACCGTGAAGTGGCTCTATGTTATTTTTGAATTTACGATTTCATGTGCTTGATTGGAATGATTTGATGGAGTTTGATCATATGATTATTACTGCTGTGTAATGGAGGGACATTTTATTTGCAAACAAAAATCAAAGGTGATGTGATCGTGAAAAATAGGCTTGGGCCTGAATAGTAAAATTAGGCCCAATATGGAGAAATGGGCCAAATATGTCCAGTCCTTGTATCGCAGGCAAGCCCATAGTGATGAAGCGACATGTGTGATTATGCGACATAGGCAAGACGGCGCGTGAGAGTACGGCTAAGTAAGAGGTAAGACCAAGCGAGAAGCATACCTTGTCTGTTGATGTCTCCAGATATTGGGATAGAAAGGCGGGGATCTCATTTATTAGAAGGTTGGGATCAATGGCGACCTAAGGATTGCCGCCTTACCTTTGGTTGTCGCCTGGGCGACTTGCGTGTTTGAGGGCTTCGGGGTGCCGTTCAGGTTGGCGCCCTTAAGTTCTACCCTAACCTCCATCAAGAGGTGATATGACAGGTTGAACAGTATAATTCCACTAACTTTGGAGTTGGTTGGGGACCCTAGGTGGATGATTGATAAGTGTCCCCCATGTATAAGGCACATGGGGGCATGGGAGTATAAAACTAGAGGAATAGTGTCATTTCATGGTACGTTCTTCTCTCTACTCTCTGAGCTCTCTCTCTCTAACCTCCATTGTTGTTTACCAAGCTATGACAAAGTAATCTTACTCTCACGCCGGAGGGGTCTTGCCGGAGCCACCCCCGGCTTAGTTTACGTCTGTGCATGTGCAGGAGACCATCAAAGGAGGACAGCCAGAGTATCTTCATTTTCAGTTCTTGTGCAACCAAATTTTCTTGGCAACATCAGTTTGTTCCGTTGCCCGGACCTGAATATTCTTCTTTATTTGGTCAGGCAAGGTTTGTTGCTGTTATGGGTTTGTTTTAGCTGGTTGTTGTATTCGTGTTCTTGGTAGGGAGCCAAGAAACCCTACTGTCAGAGTTGCTGTTAACAGTTGGAATAGTCTTGTTTTAGTTATATACTTGTTGTGAACCCAGAAAAGTTGATAGAATGAGTCAGGATAAAGGAGTTCAGGCGAAATCTGCCCAGAATCTGGCTTTGGCAACTCCCAACCCGAAGGATACCCGCAAGAACAGGTCAGGTTCTGTGCGGGATGGCGATGTGCAATCTACGGAGACTGAGTTGACAATAAGGCGAGGAAGGGAGCGGGAAGCAAGGGCACGAACTGAAAAGGCTAAAGCGAGGGCTGATGAGCCAGATCCCGCCCCCTCAAAGACTGATGATGTAAGAGCGAAGGTGGACCAATTAAGGGCTGATAATGAGTTGTTGTTGCAAGTCCTCGCAAACAACAGGAGACTGAGAGAAATGGATCAGGAGCCTTCTCAAATCCCGCCGGATGAGTTGGCAGGGTTAACGGGAAAGACCCCAGCAGGAGAGCCAGAGGTTAGTCAAAGTGTGGTGAAAAAGGATGATAGGCAGGCGAGGGATATGCCGCCGCCTAAGAAGAAAGCTGAGAAAGCAGCAGAAGTAGAGAAGGTCGCAGAGGCTGTGAAAGCCGTAGAGATTGCCAAAGCAGCTGAGTATGAGAGGGCCAAAAAGGAGGAGGATGATAAATGGAAGGCTGAAATGGCTGAGATGGCCAATAAAATCAAAGAGCTAGAAGAGGGAACCAAGCCTGTGGAGGTGAAGGGTTCCTATTTGGCCCCGTTTGCAAAGAATATTCAGAGTGCCGCCCCAGATCTGACATTCCGTATGCCAAACCTGCCGAGCTATTCGGGGAATTCTCGGGCGAACACCCATGTTGGAGGGTTTGAGGTGACCTTGTCGTTGTTGACTGAAAGTGAGGCTTTTTTGTGTAGAGCATTGGAAAGCACATTGACTGATCATGCATTGGAATGGTTTTTGGCTCAGCCGTCAGAGTCAATACTCGGCTATCAGGATTTTAAGAGAAAGTTTTTGGCGAGATTCAGTGCATCGGGGGCGCAGCCCGTTAGAAAGCAGGAGTTGTGCAGTATCAAACAGAAGGCTGGAGAGGGGATAGCGAGTTTCACTGACAGGTTTATGAAGGTCGCAAATCAAATTTCCGACATTGAACAGAGCCACATAATTATGTTGTACAATGCCAGTCTGCTGCCTAGTCCTTTCAAGCAAGAATTGGGTATGAGATTGCCAGAGACAGCTGGCGAATTGTATGAAAGGGTTAGAGGATTTTGTGGTGGCGAGAACAATGATGATGTAAAGGTGACTCATGCGACAACTTCGGCGACTAGGAAGAATTTCAAAGAGAGAATTGATTTTGTGAAGGATGAAAATAGGGGTGGAAGAGGAGGCCGCGACGGGAATCGAGCTGGAGGAAATGGTGGTCGAGATGGAGGCCGTGATCAAAGGAGGATTATCAAGTATGACAGGATGAGGATTATCAAGTATGACATGATGAATACCACAATCAGCAAGATTTTGAAGAAGGAGAACTTGTCGCCGCCCTATCCCATTAAGGAAGGAACCTATATGGCCAGAGACCAGCATAGTTTCTGTGAGTATCATCAAGACAAGGGGCATTTGACAGAGGATTGTTATAACTTGAGAAGGGTGATTCAGGCGAAAATTGATAAAGGCGAGTTGAAGGAATACCTTGAGCGAAATGTGGGGCGAGATGAGGAGACTAGGCCGGAGAGAAATTTGGTAGATGTTATTAAAGATCCGTTGCCCAGTGTGGCTCAATTAAATAATCAGATAATGACGTTGTCGCACAGTTTTGATATCCCTCAGTATGCCGCCACTGAAGACAGGGTGATCAATTTCTCGAGGCGAGAGTTGGCAGTGACCAATATCCATAGGAGTCAACCAGTGATAATTACCATTTATCTGGAAAACAATATAGTGCAGCGAGTGATGGTGGATTCAGGGGCGAGCATAAATGTTTTGTATTATGAAGCCTTTCAGAGAATGAATTATATTGATGCAAACTTGGTTCCTTACAAGGGATATTTGGAAGGATTTACAAATCATTCAGTCAAGGTGAAGGGCACGATCATGTTGGAGGTTGAAATTGGCGAGGGCCAGCTGGAGAGAAGTGAGAATGTTGAGTTTAAGGTGGTTGACTTAGTTTCCTCGTACAACGCAATAGTCGGGATCCCGTTTATGCAGAGTTTTGAAATGGTGTTATCCATCCCGCACCAGAGGGTGAAATATCCAACTCCTAGCGGCATAGGATGTTTGAAGAGTGAAGTGATTATGGTGGTGAGAAAGAAAAAAGAGATGCAGAAGGCCAAGGCGGCGACCACAAGCTCAATGACAACAAAGTTTGATTCTCGCCTTCTAAAGATAAATGTGGTTTAGGTCGTTGGAGATGAGATTGATTGGGAGGTAACTGAAAGCATGAGAAATGGTACTACAATGGTTGTCACGGCGGCAAGTGTGGCCCCTATGAATGTAGAGATTGAGATTTTTGATGAAGTACAAGAGGCCGGAATGGGTGAGATTGAAAAAGTGCAGGAAGTTGAAGTGATCGATGTGCGAGAACCTGAGCAAGAGGTTGCTGAACAAGAAGTCACTGGCGAGAATGATTTCGGAATGGAGGTTGTGAATGTGGCCCCGAATGTGAGTTATGCCAGAATGGTGCAATTTGTTCAGATGGTTGAGCTGAGAATAGTGGAGATAGTTGAAGAGATGGGCGACGATTCAGAAGAGGATTGTGAGACCTCGAGGATAGTGAAGGGCGGCCAACGGGGAATATGTTTGCTGATCCCAGAAGGGTGGTTGCCGCCAAGGGTAAGAAGCGGAAAAGGATTGAGGTTGAAACTCTGCAGACCAGGGATGACCCTGATATTCAGGCAGGTAAAGAATTCGAGGAGGTAGAAGTCAACAGTTATTTCTCAGAACAAAAGATCAAGATTGGAAAGCAGTTGTCGCGGGATGAGAGAGATTGTTTAGTTGAGTTTTTGAAGGAAAATTTAGATGTGTTTGCGTGGTGACAAGAGGATATGAGGGGCATTGATGAGAATGTCGCCATGCATTGTTTAAATGCTGACCTAATATTGAGCCATTCAAGCAGAAGGTTAGGCATTTGTCACTTGAGAAGAAAAAGGCGGTTTTGGAGGAGGTGGATAAGCTCTTGAAGGCAGAAATCATCGAGAAGATTCAGTACCCTATTTGATTGGCGTGCCCTGGTATGGTGTTGAAGTCGAATAAGAAGTGGAGGATGTGTATAGATTTTACAGATTTAAATACGGCTTGCCCTAAAGATTGTTACCCGCTTCCGAAGATTGATAAGTTGGTTGATTCGATTGCCGGCCATAAATTTTTTAGTTTCATTGACGCTTATTCTGGATATCATCAGATTAAGATGGTCGAGGAGGATAGAGCGAAGATGGCTTTTAGGACGCCTAAGGGAAATTTTTGTTACAAGATGATGCCGTTTGGGCTAAAGAATGCAGGAGTGACTTATCAAAGAATGGTGAATGAGGTCTTCAAGTCGCAGATTGGGCGGAATATTGAGGTTTATATTGATGACATGGTGATCAAGACCAGGGAAAATGACCATCTGAGGGATCTCGCAGAAACATTTGAGAATCTGAGGAAAAATTCTATGAAACTGAACCCCAGCAAATGTACATTTGGGGTGACTGGGGGAAATTTTTTGGGTTTTTTGGTGAACAGGAGAGGGATTGAGGCCAACCCCGAGAAGATTCAAGCCTTGCTGGATATGTCGCCTCCCAAGACTATTCGTGAGATCCAGAGGTTGAATGGGAGAATTATCGCTTTGGGGAGATTCATTTCTAGATCTGCGGAGAGGTGTTTGCCATTCTTAAAGGTTTTGAAAGGTGAGAAGAGATTTGTTTGGAATGAGGATTGTGATGCCGCTTTCGAGCAGATGAAGACTTATTTGGGAAAGTCGCCGTTGTCGTGCAGTCTTGTTGAGGGAGAGGAATTATTTGTGTATCTGGCGGCTTCAGATTATGCAGTTGCCGCCATTTTGGTGAGAGAGGATGGGGGCGTTCAAAGGCCGGTATATTATGTGACGAAAGCATTGAGTGAGATTGAGGCGAAGTACTTTAATGCTGAGAAGTTGGAGCATGCTTTGGTAGTTGCCGCGAGGAAACTGAGAGCTTATTTTGTTACGCACACCATTGT
Organism: Adenophora triphylla var. japonica; assembly: GCA_022495995.1. Taxonomy (NCBI): domain Eukaryota; kingdom Viridiplantae; phylum Streptophyta; class Magnoliopsida; order Asterales; family Campanulaceae; genus Adenophora; species Adenophora triphylla. Next base: position 84,656 of record JAFEMH010000887.1, on the reverse strand, counting down.
CATTTTGACTGATGCTCCATTGAGGAAAATTTTACAACAGCCAGACACGGCGGGAAGATTGCTGAAATGGTCGATTGAGCTGACTAAATTTGATATGAGGTACGAATCTCGCCGGGTGATAAAGGCTCAGGCTTTGGCTGATTTCATTGTAGAAACATCTTTTACAAGATTGCAGGCAGAGTTGGTTGAGGAGGGAGTTAAGAAGAGGGCGGCAAAGAAAGTGATGCCCAATTTGACTGAGGAAAAAGGAGAGGCCGCCGGATTGTTGGATTTTGCATGTTGACGGGTCTTCATCCAAAGACAAAGGTGGAGCAGGAATTACCATGGTCTCGCTTGACGAGGAGATTAAGAACGAAAAGGCGCTGAGATTTATGTTTAATGTTTCGAACAACCAGGCGGAGTATGAGGCATTGATTGCAGGGATTGAGCTGGCGAGAGACATTGGACTGATGAAGATTGTCATTCATTCAGATTCTCGGTTGATTGTTAACCAAGTGAAGGGCGAGTATGGGGTATTGAATCCAGTTTTGATAAAGTATTGTAATATGGCGAGAAGTATCTTGAAGGAGTTTGAATTTTGGGAGTTGGTGCAGATTGATAGAGCTGAGAACTCGCGGGCAGATTCGTTGAGTAGGTCGGCAGGAGGAGATGTGCAAGGCTCGACTAGTGAGCCATTGGTTGAATATGTTGAGATGCCGGCAATCAACAGGCCGCTAGTTATGGAGATTGAGGAGGTTGAAAAGAATTGGGTGGTGGAGATGAAAGAATTTTTGGACAAGGGAGAGTTGCCGCCTAATGAGGAGAAGGCAAAGTTAATAAAGGTGACCTCGCCACGATTTACGGTTCAGGACGGTGTTTTGTATAGAAAATCCTTTTCGAAGCCATTGATGAGATGTGATGAGCCAAGCATGGTGCAGAAGGTTTATTCAAGATTCATGAAGGCGTGTGTGGCGGCCACCCTGGTGCGAGAACCCTGGCTGACAAAGTTTTATTTCTTGGGTATTATTGGCCAAGTTTGAGAAAATATCCTGAAATCTATGTGAAGAGGTGCGAGAAATGCCAGAGGCACGACAACATTCCCCGGCAGCCAACAACTGAGCAGACCCCGATCGTGGTGACATGGCCTTTTGATATGTGGGGGATTGATTTGATAGGACCTTTCCCCAAGGCTAAGGGTGGATGTCAGCACGTGGTTATCGCAGTGGACTATTTTACTAAGTGGACAGAGGCAAAAGCACTGGCGACAATCAGCGAGGATAATGTGATCAAATTTGTTAAGGAGAACATTTGATGTAGATATGGGGTGCCAAGAGCAATTGTTTCCGATCATGGGACTCAATTTGGGAAGAAATTTTATGTGGAGTGTGTGAGGTTGAATGTTAAACATTGGATGTCGGCAATTTACAGGCTGCAGTGTAACAGGCAGGCTGAGGTGGCAAACAAACAAATCATTGCCGCCCTGTACAAAAATTTGGAAGGAAGGGGAGGAGCTTGGTTAGAGGAGCTGCCAACGGCTTTGTGGTACGTGAGAACAACTGTAAAGGGCTCAACTGGAGAAATCGCCTTTGCTCTTACTTATGGATTAGAGGCAATGGCGCCAACCGAGATGGCTTTGCCGACTTATAGGGTGGCTTATTATGATGAGGTGAGAAATGGGTAGAGGCGATGTAATGACTGGATCTAACTGACGAGAAGAGGCTGTAGGCGAGAATGAGGATGATAAATTACAAGCAGAAGATGAAAGCCCAGCACGACAAACGAGTTAATAAAAGGCCCTTCAATGTAGGAGATTGGGCTCTAAGAAGTTTGGAGGCCACTAGACCTAAGCCTGGGCTCACAAAGTTGAATGAAAAGTGGGAGGGCCCGTTCCAAGTAACAAAGGTCATTCGTGAAGGGACTTATAAGCTGAAAAAGAAGGATGGCAAGGAATTGAAGAATGCGTGGAACGTTGATCACCTGAAGCCGTTCTACCAGTGAAGTTGTCATTTTTGTTTGTAGATATTTTGATTGTCGTTTATCGCTTTCCATGTAACTAGAATAGTTTATTTGTCGCATAATTCAGAAGGGGAAAATTATGTAAAAATTGATAGCTTGGTGTAATTTGGTGAATTATTGAAAGGGTGGAGGAAATTTTTGGGCGACATCTTTGTACAGTTTTTGTCGTATAAGTGTCCAATTCTAACAAATATACATTTTATGTTTCATGAAACGAGGAGAAAGAGTACGAGATGGTGTCAAGGGTGAACTTTAGAGGAGTAAAGGAATTTTGGTCGCATTGAAAGATCGCCCTAAAGCTCGAAGATGGCATCCATGAAGGTTGTCGCTGAAGAGTTAAAGCTCGAAGATGGCGGCCATGAAGGTTGTTGCTGGAGAAGTAAAGCTTGAAGACGGAGACCATGAAGGTTGCCGCTGGAGAAGTAAAGATTGAAGACGGCGGCCATGAAGGTTGCCGCCAAGTAAGGATTGAAGATGGAGGCAAATGAAGGTTGCCGCCCAGAAAAGTCCTGGCAGAGGCCAGGCACAGTAAGTCCTGATTTTTAAAGGCAAGAAAAGTCTTGGCAGAGGCCAGGCACAGAAAGTCCTGGCAGAGGCTAGGCACAGAAAAGTCCTGGAAGAGGCCAGGCACAGAAAGTCCTGGCAGAGGCCAGGCACATCAAGTCCTAGTTTTTTACAAGCAAGAAAGACCTGGCTTAAAGGTACCAGGCACAGAAACGACTTGGCTGGAAGGCGTCAGGTAGAAAGTGAAAGCAAGAAAGCTGGGCCAAGGGATCAAAGCCACCGGGTTTGGTCCAAGGCGATTTGTACCTGAGGCGGTCACCGTCAGCTGCGTCTAGTGTAAGTGATGCAGTTTGTGATATATGAGATTTGTATTTAAATGAAGGTTTGATCGAACGCGACTTTGATTAAGAAAAGTTTTCGGCCGAGGGAGGTTGGCTGTGTAAGGTTTGCCGCAGGCGAGTTTAACAAGTGATTGGAATCAAGTCGCCATAACGCAAGGTAAGGCGGTAAGGCGAGAATCACAGCTAAGGAGTAAGGCTGCCTAAAGACAAGCCTCACTCTTTTGAAGGGAGTAGTATGTATATAGATAAATTATGTAGAATGAATCTTCGATAAACTATCGAAGCAAAATAAAGGTGCGACATGCGAAAGGTAGTATTTGAAGCAAAATTATAAGAAGCAAAGTAAAGGCATTCGAGACAAAGTATAAAAGCAAAGTCGCAAACCGCGACATCCAAAATATAGTAGAGCAAATGTTAAAGTAACCATCCATAGAGGCAAAGCTAAAAGTTAGGTCGCAAACCGCGACATCAAAAAGCGACAAACCAAAGTTAAGAGACAGAAAAGTAAATTGTTTAGTACATACCCAAATTAAAATGTTGAAATTGTTTTCAAAAGAGCATTAAATGTTTAGGAGGTAGTTGCTTGTTTCCCGCTGGATGCGGTTTTGGCAGCTCGGGCAGCTTCTTTGGCAGCATCTTTGGCGGCTTTCAATGCTTTGCCCTTTTCATCAATCAAATCTACCCATAAAGTTAAGGCATCGTTGGTGGCCACGGGAGGGACTTCCCAAATTGGCTTGCCTAGAAGCTTATCTTCAGCAGCCAAGGCAAGGAGCTCGCCTTCTTCATAAGGAACCAGGGAGTGGCCTTGGCGGCAAAAATCGCTGTAAATTTGTTCAGTACCCCCATTTAGCTAGCAGCTCAGCGGTAATAGCAGGAATCTAGCTAGAGCTTGCCGCTGCTGCTCGCATGGCGTGCAGAAGGGCTTTGTTGTAAAGGTCCATTGCATCTACCTCCGTTTTGGCCTTGTTGTCAGAAAATGATTAGTTGGGCATTCAAAGCCGCCTTTGCCAGATTCTCAGCCTCCAGTGCTTTAATCTTTTCTTCTGAACTTAGCTTCAAGGCAGTGATCTCGCCATTTAGTTCCTTCTCTTTGTTCTCGCTTGCATTGTGGGCCTCATCAGTTTTCAACTTTTTCGCTTGGAAAGCAGCCAAGTCCTTCTCCATTTCGAGACATTTCTTCTTGTATTTATCCTTCTCGCCCAGAGCTCGTTTGCGAGATTTCTCAATTTTTTTCGAGTCAATGATCAAGCGTTTGCATTTGTTCCTTAAACCGTACAAAGTACTGGTGATCTGTTAAGAGAGAAACAAAGATTAAAAAAAGAAAGAAAGCAAAAAGCTTAATTAAAAGAAAGAGCAAGGTGCAACAACTCTTACTCCGCAGATTTGGAGTCCGGCAAAGTTCAAAGACAGGTCAGTGTCTTGTTCTTCAATTTCCCCTACGACCTTTTTGTCGCTTGTGTGTTGAACTACGCCGGCGTCAATAAGACTGTAGGTAGGGTCGCGAGAATAACGATCAAAGCCCATGAGGGCGGGAACTGCAGCAATTTCTTGGCTTATTTCGTAAATGCCATCTTCGTCTAAAGGCATCTCGAAGCCATCCTGGAGCCAACTAGCGAGTTTCACATCGGTATCAGTAGAGGGTTCATCAACGGTAATCACAACGGGATCATCAGAAGTGCGCCCGCGTTTGTGGGGGCGGGAATCAACTTATTTACCAAAATCTGGCTTGGTGGGAGCAGTAGGCAGGATAGCATCAACATCCTCAGAAGCGGGCTTGTTTTCTTTCTGAGGCCTTCCCCCTCGGTCATATCCTCGTCCCTGAGCACAAGGGAGGAAGATCGCATGGGAGTCTTGGCTCTGCTGGTTTTCTTTGAGTGGCCAGTGGCTTTTTCAGTGGCAACAAGGGCTTTATCGCGAGCTATGGCCTCAGAGTCATCTCCGTGAAGAGAAATGGGGATTTTCAACTCAGTAGTTTGAAGAAGGGCAGACTGGCGAGATTCAGCAAGTTGCCGGCGGCGACCATCAGCACCTGAGGCAGCAGATCGCCTGTCTTGTAGGGTCATTGTTCGGAATTCTGAAGCGAAAATGATTAGTTAGTAAAAGAATGGAAAAGCATAATATGAGACAAACCAAGGGCGATAAACATACTTAACACATCAAACATTGCATGGCTACAACGACCTTCCAGCTTACAAGGACCACACTCTGAAGCAAAGCAATCACCAGAATGGATGTCCCAACCAGGATAGGGAGTAATGTGAATAATGGGAATGCGAGATTCATCCTCAGGATAGGTGAAATCGGGAAGGCCAACTTGTCTGAGTAAAGAGGGGCGGGATAGAATTTCTCGGCAAGAGAACAAGGCCAGGACAGTATCATTGCCATTGACGAGAACTTTGAGAATTTTATCATTCAGTCAGTTGTCGCCTGATACTAAGGCTTTTCTCGTCTCAATTTTAGGGATTATATCCCCAAGGTCGCATGAATGGGTCCAGCCCACACGAGATGTAATGAAGAGGGGATTGGACTGCCAATTGTGAACTTTCCGGGGTAGGGGAGTCAGAATTTTGGGTTTCTATATTTAATGGAGAGGCATTTCTCGATGACGCCATCTCGCTGAGACACGGCGGTATAGCCTTCAAATAAGTGAACCAGTAAAGGGACAATTGGTTCCTGCCTTAGGGCCCTACAGATCACTAAGTAGCTAACCAGGATCCTAATTGCATTGGGATGAAGGTCTCCCACTGTGGCATGAGCTTTGTGCATGACGTCACTGAGGAAGGGATCAATTGGAATCCTAAGGCCGGCATCTAGCTGGGAGGGATAGACTACAATGCCATCAGTTTTATGTCGCATGGCGGCAAGAGACAGGTCGCCGGTGTATGGCACTATGTGTTATATGTTGTGATTGATCCCGTATTTCACATGATAAGATGTTTGGAATTCCAAGGAAGAGGAGCTGCTGGTCTCTGCGACATCAAGATTAGAAGTATCCTGCGAGATCTGATGTCGCGAAGAAGTTTCTGCGGCCAAGGTGTCCGAAACGTCATGATTCGACGTAGAGTTGGAGGAAGACGTGTCGCTCCTATCACTGGAGCTGGATAGAACCTGTTTATAGAAGTGAAAACTATGTAAATTGGGGGCTGCGAGATAGTCAGTGTCAGAAAAATCAGTGTCAAAGAAAGGGCGATAGAAGTCGCAGATATGAGTACAAAGTTCCCTAGTCGTGAAAAAGGTTTTCATAGGTATTGATTTGTGCAGGAATGGGAGACCCCTAATTTCTAAGGTGTTTAAAATGGTGACATCCGCTCCATGTCGCATAAGCATGAAGTTGAGATCCTCTCGCGGGATTCGAGCCCAAACCCCCATATCCATTCTGTAAAACCCCCCACTTCTCTCATTTTGACCAAATCTAACAATCTTAGAGCAAGATTTAGTCCTAGCCATAACATGCGAGATGGGGAAACGTAAATTAAAGCGAGAATTCGAAGGATTAGAGAGTGTACCTGGGAATTTACAGAAAATAGTTGAAACTTGAATATCAGCCGGAGAATGGCCGGAAAACTTCAAAGACCGTTGATTTCCTTCAGAAACGCTCTCAAATTGATTGGGAATGGTAGCGTAACATTTTAGGGACAAAGGGGAACACGTAAGAGGGGAAACGAACGGTGAAAGTAGACGGAATAAGCAGAAAAATGGTGATCGGAAACTGGTTCGCCGGTGGTAACTGTGAAGAAGGGGAGTAATGAGTAAAAGAGAGTAAGAAAATGAAACTGATAGACTGAGTTCTGACTCTAAGCAAGGGAAGGTGAAAAGATTTGGGGGAGTTTCCAAGGTGTATTAAAAAGGGATTTGAATTTCGAAACTCCCCCCATTATTGAAGGCAGTTTATAAATCGACACGAATTCCAAGTGGGGCGTATGGCGCTGCCAAACCGCCCTGGCCAATCAACCCTGGAGTGACACGTGTCCACTTAGGTGTCAACCGAAACCCTTTTCTCGCCAGTTAACAGGAAAGGGCGGAAACCGTAAGCGACAACGGAAGTTCTAGCCTGGACCATAAATAGTCCAGGTCTTGAACTTGGGGGCGACTGATGTGATTGCGAAAAATAGGCTTGGGCCTGAATGGTAAAATTAGGCCTAATATGGAGAAATGGGAATATGGAGAAATGGGTCAAATATGTCCAGTCCTTGTATCGCAGGCAAGCCCATAGTGGTCCGGAATTAGGTGTAGCTATATCATAAGCTCATGTTTCTACGATTTCAATCTGTCGACATGTGTGATTATGCGACATAGGCAAGACGGCGCGTGAGAGTACAGCTAAGTAAGAGGTAAGATCAAGCGAGAAGCATACCTTGTCCGTTGATGTCTCTAGATAATGGGATAGAAAGGCGGGGATCTCGCTTATTAGAAGGTTGGGATCAATGGCGACCTAAGGATTGTCGCCTTACCTTTGGTTGTTGCCTGGGCGACTTGAGTGTTTGAGGGCTTCGGGGTGCCGTTCAGGTTGGCGCCCTTGAGTTCTACCCTAACTGCCATTGAGAGGTGATATGACAGGTTGAATAGTATAATTCCACTAACTTTGGAGTTGGTTGGGAACCCTAGGTGGATGATTGACAAGTGTCCCCCAGGTTGAATAGTATAATTCCACTAACTTTGGAGTTGGTTGGGAACCCTAGGTGGATGATTGACTAGTGTCCCCCATGTGCAAGGCACATGGGGGCATGTGAGTATAAAACTAGAGGAATAGTGTCATTTCATGGTACATTCTTCTCTCTACTCTCTGAGCTCTCCCTCTCTCTAACCTCCATTGTTGTTTACCAAGCTGTGACCAAGTAATCTTACTCTCACGCCGGAGGGGTCTTGCCGGAGCCACCTCCGGCTTAGTTTACGTTTGTGCATGTGCAGGAGACCATCAAAGGAGGACGGCCGGAGTATCTTCATTTTCAGTTCCTGTGCAACCAAATTTGCTTGACATCATCAAAAGGGTGGGGGTGGTGTATTAAATTGATGCCGACGGTGGTGGGTGGTGAAATGGCAAGGGGAGAGCAGAAAATAAGAGGTGGGGGTGGGGGTTTTATTTGGAAACATATTTCAACCCTTTGATTATTAAATGTCTACTCCCTCCGTCTCACGTAAATGCGAACTTATTTCCATTTTGATCCGTTCCACGTAAATGTGGACTGCCCAAAATGGCAAAGAATATTCACTATTCCACCCACTTATTCTCTCTCCTAACTATTCCTCCCACTCATTCTCTCTCATATTTAATTTTTCATACTCACATACACCTCGTCCACCTATTTCTCTCTCCTACTTTTTCTTAATTTCCATACCCAAAAAGTTGATCCACATTTACGTGGAACGGAGAGAGTATTTGTTTCCAAAATTGTCAATATTTATTTCAAATTAACCTCTGTTAAGTTTCATGTGGAAGACGCACGTTGATTTAACTAAAAATTCTAATTTTTCTGTCAAAAAATCTTTAACTATCGATTTTTGATAAGTTTGGACTCCTAATTATAAAAAACTAGAGCAAGTCCGTGTTCAAGGACACGTGTTTGATTTTTTTTTTTTTTTTAAATTAATTTTTTTTTAATTTAGAAAAAAAAAATTTCTTTTTTTTAAGAGCAAAATGGGAAAGGGACAACTTAGTGAGAATAAAATGAGAAATTTGGCCATTGATACTGTTCATACAACTGTACCAAGTACAAGTTGTGTTTTATACTATAGATAGAACCCTGCCCTTATATTTTATACCCTTATTTATTTGTAATTTGCTCAATCTGGATCTAAGTCGAATGCTTAGTTTTAGGCCTATTTCCCTTTAGGACTAACCTGCTGGGCAAGCCAACGGATGCTTGGCCTGGCCTACAAATTTCATCCGGTCCAGACACACGAGCTGATCACAACCTATCGGGCCAAGCACGCTGAAAAGGGCCTAAGCCCAACCATCAAGCAACAAGTGGCCGCCTGCTTTTCAGTCCCTTGTCAGTTTATCACATACTCCCTCCGTCCCGGAAAACTTTACCCCTTTACTATTGAGAACGGAAAATAAGAAATAATGTTATTAAAGTATGTGTTGTGAGTGGGAGGAGAGAGAATGAGTGGAGAAAATAGTAAATTTGAAAAGTGTTGTGAGTGGGAGGAGAGAGAATGAGTGGAGAGAATAGTAATTTTTTTTCCTTTTTAGGAAAGTGGGACTTTAAAGTGAGACGCCCAAAATAGTAAAAGGGGTAATGTTTTATGGGACAGAGGGAGTATTAAATTGTTTATTCTTTTCCTTTGCAACAAAAAATAAAATAAAAATAATAATAATAATAACAATAATATTAAAATGTTTATTACTCTCTCCCCTTTTTTTTCATTTTAAATAAAAAATAAATTAAATTTTTTTTGGACATTTATTTTAAAACAAAATAGAGGTAGGAAATACATTGTTTCGAAATAAATGTCCATTATTGAAATAGAGGAATACAACATACCGCCAGGGACGGACCTAGGGCATGTAACTTAATTTCTCCATTCATTCATTAGAAAAAAAAATTATAATTTATTTAAAGATTTTGTGTATATATTTATACATAGTGCATACATTATTTATATATCACGCTCAACTCGGTATAACTCGGTAAAATGTACTCCCTCCGTCCCATTAGTATTAGCACAAACACTGTTTGCGCGAGAATTAAGGAATATGATATTTTAATAAAATGTTGTGAGTGTAAAAGAATGAGTGGAGAGAGAATGAGTGGAGGGTGTAATAAATTATAATGGTGTTGTGAGTATTAAAATAATGTAGGAGAGAGAATGAGTAGGGTTGGGTGAATATTTTATTAATATAAAGTTTCTTTTTTGGAAGTGTGCGGATATTAGCGGGACGTCCAAAAAGGAAAAAAAGGAAAGTGTGCTAATATTAGCGGGACGGAGGGAGTATAGTTTTTAACCTTAAAATCTTGGGTTCAAGTCACATTTGTTGTCAATAATTTTTTATTTTTTTAGGTGTAAATGTGCACCCTTTTAAATAGATTTTGTGTCTGCCGCTGCTGTGTTCAAGTCACATTTGTTGTCAATAATATTTTATTTTTTTAGGTGTAAATGTGCACCCTTTTAAATAGATTCTGTGTCCGCCGCTGTACCCGCTAGTTGCTGATGCCAAGTAAACTTATGATAGTAACCTTTTGAAATTCTTAGCAGTTTTCATCAAATACTATGTTAGTAATTTGACTATAATCTATCCATGATCACGTTCGCATTTTACTCAATGCCAAATCCATCGTTGTTGATGCATCGGTGCATTGTACTACATTCTTCCAACAGTTGTACATTGGTTTCTGGCAAGCATAGAGCACTAGGATTTAGCTCAATAAGTTGTATGATGTCATGTACACATTGAGACTATCAAACTTACTTATCGTAGCTTCGAGTAAACAACAATGGTGATGGTGATGTCTTTAGGTCAACTGGTCAAGGAAGTCGCTTTTAAGGCGATTCCGGGGTCGTTTTAGTTGGCTAATCAAGTGAGAATTCACGACTCATCCGATAATATATCCAATAATATAAGAAGATACATAAAGAGAAACACAAATGTAAATTGATTTTTAACTTTTTAATGATCATTAGTGTTTATGTCAAAAAACAAAAATTAATGCTTTAAAGTGTTGTACAAAACACAAGAATTGGGGCCCGTGCATTTGAAATGCACACTCTGTCCGCTGCACGGAAGACTCAGATTTCATCTTTGACAAATTGATAACTTCTGCTAGTGAGAGTGGGGTCAAAAAGACAATCGTACCATTAATCCATCAGTAATGTGCAAAATCCGTTTCCCGTATAATCTAATTGCATAGGCCCAATAAAAACATAATATACCAGTTGTTGGTGATACCATGTCCAGACATTATTGACCATATATCATTGTCAGAAAACATAGTTTCTTACACCATGAAACTTCCTAAACTTAGTAGTTAACTCCCCATGACAGAGTCCACAAAAAACTCCAACAAACATCAATTTTTTTTTACCAAAACAACCCTCCAAGAACATCACAATCACCATCACTTTTTCCAAGAATTCCATATAGTTTAACTTGCCTCCTCCAAGAAAAATTAGAAATTTTGACAAATTTCTCACTTCCCTCATCAATGCCGAGCCCACCGATCCCCTCTTCCATCTCCAGCCCCCACGTCGCGTTCCACATCCTCACTCAATCTGACATCTCCGTCCTCCCCCCTCCTTCAGAAAAGACCTCTTCCCGTTCAACCACCCTGAAAACTTCAACCACCCTGAAAACGGCTTTCACAGAGAAAGTCAGCAACTTGGTCAAAGGAAAAAGAGGGCACTCAAATTTAACAGAAGAAAGCCTTGAGGAGTTTAACAGAAGAAATGCAGAGCTAGACCAAGAGAAGAACTACTCTACATGTAGCCCTTACTATAGAGGGCTCACTGATTTCTCCCTTGCTATTAAGGGAGAACGAGTCGAAGTTACTGCAACAAATACTAGCCCGGAAAAAGATATTCCGACAACTATTTACCTTCAAGTCCCTACAAGTAGTCCTTATTATAAAGGGCTCACGGATTTTACCCTTGCACTCAATAGAGAGAGGGTCCCACCATCTTCTACTAGTCCTGGTAGAGAGAGCCATGCAGGGAGCTTTGGAAGCACAAGTTCTAGAACGAGTTTTGCAGTTAAGATGCAAGAACTTTGGGGTAGTTCCTGCTTTATGTTTAGAAGTAAAGAAGAGAAAACCACGAGAATTGAAAAGGTTGTTTATACAAATACCGGTTTCTTGACTAAAGAGGAGCCCTTGAGGGAGAGAGGATCAGAGTCACTTTTGGCCCCACCACCATTGCTTATACCATCACCGCCACATCTGCTTCCACCAAAATCACCACCGCCGCCATCTCAGGAAGCGGAGGCGGTCTCGCCGGAGAAAAGGGTAGTTTTGAATGCAAAAGATACATGTGAGGCCAAGGAAGAAAGAAAGTATTTTTGGGCAGATAACTATAGGCCTGAAGCTCTTGAGGATTTCATTTGCAATAGAGATAAAGCAGTTGAGCTTGTTTCACTGGTAATATAACATTGAATTGTTTCCTCTTTTTTTTTTTTTTTTCCATATCTCATATGCTTCTGTACAAAATCTTGCAGGCAACATCAGATGAGTGTTGTCATTTCATCTTTGAGGGAATGCCGGGAGTGGGAAAGCGGACCATGATTTGGGCTTTCCTTCGCGAAGCATTTGGTGCAGATAAAATACAGGTAAAGTTATACTAATTGCATCATGTTTTCTATAAGATAACTCAATAGATCAGTTTTCAAAAATAATAAAAGGAAAAAACATTGCCATAATTCAGTAAATAAACTCATGAATGGACACGCCAAAATCCTAGAAAAGGATGTAATCTCTGTTTCTAGAAATCCTAACATGGCTTAGAATTCCTATCATTTGGATTTTGATTATTGTTACCCTTGATTGTTTTTGTCATAGGCAAGAGAAGAGTGCAAGCAATTTGATTTGAAGGTACAAACCACGAAGATCTCTATCCTTTCTTATTTATTTGCAGTGATCTCCTCTATGTACATGCATAGGATATTAGAAAGAAAGTTTTTATAAATTTACTTTGATTTTTCAAGCAAATAATTCACTAATTTAAATGATCAAAGATTTCTGCAACCCCTTCTCCCACCCATAAACGTCAAAAGTTCTTACCACGCCTTGTTCGTAAGCTACTTTATGTGTTTGCATTAATTGCAACTCCAAAACAACTTTACACGTCTTCTGCAGGGGGAGGCTGTTAGCAGTATTGCTGTGAAAGTGAAAGAATCATCTCAACACGTAGAAGTTAATCTCTCTGAACTAAAAGGGTATGAAAAGCATGTCATAGTCGAGCTGATCAGAGAAACAAATAAGAACTTAGCCAATCAAGGTCAGGAATGCAGACGTGATAACTGTAGAGGTAAGATTGCTAGCTATGGATCCTAAATACAAAACCATGTTAGATACTCCCTCCGTCCCTAAGTGAATGTCCAAATTTCATTTTGAGGGACACTCTGAAAATGTGTGTTTTTATTCATGTTATCCACTTTCTAAACATTCACTTTATGATAATAAAATGAATAGCAATTTTTTTGGTAAAGAAGCGTTTAGGGACAGTTTTTACAAAAAAGACATTCATTTTGGAACAAAATTTCTTGATGTTGGACATTCATTTAGGGACAGAGGGAGTAGTTTTTTTTTTTTTTTTACTCATATCTAATATACTTGCAGCTATCATTCTCTATGAGGCTGACAAGCTATCTACAGACGCGCTCCTATATGTAAGATGGATCTTAGAGAAATATAAAGGGTGTAATAAAGTTTTCTTTTGCTGCCATGACGTAGCAAAGCTTCAGCCCTATTGTGCCTCTTTGCACTGTGGTTCAACTCCTACCACCTTCTGACGAAGAGGTAAGAAATTTGAAAGAAGTTAATCTATTTTCCAGTTACTTGGAAGTTAAAACGTATTTCTGTTCTAATCTTCTTCAGATTGTTCAAGTTTTGGAACTCATAGCAAGAAAAGAAGCTATAGAATTGCCTCACAAATTGGCTGAGAAAATCGCTAAAGGCTCCAAGAACAACCTACGTCAAGCCATACGTTCATTTGAAGCTACTACACAAGCCAAGTAATATTTCCATTCATCCTTATACGGAATTCATCTAAATCCCTCCGTCCCCTAATGAGTGTTCTTTTGTTACTGCTGGATAGATTGAAAAAGTTGAGTTTTAAGACATTTTAGTAGCAATTATACATAACCACCCTTACTATTCACCTTAAAACTTGTAATATTGCAAGTATGCATTTGAATATGATAGGTATTAAAGATGAATTTAGTAACTTCCTTGAAAATGGACACACTTATTTTTTTGTATAATGGACACCCATTTAGGGATGGAGGGGGTATAAGCTTCGTATTTAGTATTCGTTCTTCTTGGTTTGTTACGCCTTCTACGTGTCTCATGTCTTCAAATTAACCATGATTTCTTGTTCATTGTAATGATAAGCCCTATCTTGACGGAAGATCAAGTAATCTTGACTGGCTGGGAAGAAGATATTGCAAACATAGCAAAAAACATAGTCAAAGAACAAAGCCCGAAAAAGTAAGCAATTACTGAGTAGTACTCACTCTGTCCCAAAATGAATGTCCAACAAAAATCAAATTTGCTCTTGATCAAGAGTAAATTTGGAAACTTTTCGGACATTCATTTTGGGACGGAGGGAGGATATGTTTTTGAAAGATACAACTCATACTTGTCAAGGCTTCTGAAATGCTGCTAATATCTTCTTGAAATCTAACATGTACACAATCATTTGTCCACACAGGCTATATGAAATCCGTCGAGAACTCCAAATACTCATAGAGCACAGTGTACCCCCTGATTTCCTTTTCGAGGTAAGAGCTAAAGACTGGCACACAATTACCTATTCTAACAACTTGACCCTTTTCTCGAGGTCATTTCTAAATAAATCTAACTAAATATGCTTTGATATTCAGACTCTGAAGGAAGAGATAAAGAGAAATATAGAAGAGCAAATGCATCAAACTGTAGAAGAAATGTACAAGGAATACAATGTACGTTCAAAAGAACATCACCTTAAAACTTCAAAATATTATTGTCATATACGTAAACCTTTCCTCTTATGTTGTGCACAGAAACCTGATCACGGATTTTCGCGCAATAAATATGACGAAAGAAACAGCAAACCTATTGATCCAAGGAGACAAGTTATCCTGCATTTCATGAGGATTGAAGGTGAAAAACAATATAAAAAAAATAAAATACTTTTTTTTTAAAATTTATTTCAAGCTATCTCTTAGAGGGTACTTGTCTTTACATTCTATCTCTATTTGCAGAGTTCATAGCAAAATTCATGAGCTGTTATAAGAACTGTCAAGCAATGCATCCGAAAGGGTAGTTCAAGATGCAATCGACATGGCCCTTCTCCTCAACCATTCCATTATTGTTCAGTCGAGTTGGTTTGCTATGCGAGCTTCAGCCGTTGCTGAATTATCTAAATACATAATAAAGTGGACGGCAACCAGAAAATGCACGAATTCTTACTTAGCAGTATGCATATCGGCCAAATCTGCCACTATGGGAAAGCTATTATCTTGGTTTTCGTCTACCTTTTCTACTAAGAGGAGAAAGAATGTGTTTCTCTTTCGAATTACGTATTATTTGTATGATTTATAAGGAACCTTTTCGTCAACGTTAATCATATCATTGTATCATACTAATATAAGATAATTGATGATAATTAATGATTGTAATATGAATTCCTGGATATTAAAATATCCCTTTTAAACCTCGATTACATTTCGTAGAGTGATAAATGCAATTTTTACTACAAATTAATAAATAAAATACTCCGATTTACCTTATTAATTTTCTCTTCCCCATACATATACTTCACTCAGTAAGACCAACTAATGAATGCAACAAGTTTCAATGTAGGGTAAAGTTGAAATTTGAATGTTTTTTATCAAAGTGAGTGTATGTACCAAAATGGCCTGAAACTCAGGTTTCATAGTTTTGCAAAAAACTAAAAAGGGACACACAGCACACTGAGCAAGGATATTCATATCGAAAATTCATTCAAAATTTGGTCAAGTTATCACCATACCAATGTAATTGATGAACAATAGCTCTGGTTGACCTAATCTCGATTACATTGTGAAAATCAGCACAATTTACCACCTGACAAAATTCAAGTACAGGAAATAACAAAATGAATAAGAATTTATATGTTTACCCATCATTGAAGGTGAACGGAATAAATGTAGCGGGCTAGGCCCAACGGGTTGAGTCCAACCTTTAGTCTCGATTACAGGCCCAACCGCCCCATCTTCTAGTCTCATGGACTGGACGATTTACTCCCCAAGTCGATCTGGCTTCAGTCCAACCTCATACGGTCATGACCTATCTAAGTCCGACAGACGTGCTACGTCTTATGCATCTCCGCCTTCGTCAAGGCTCGAACTCAGGTCAATTAAAGCAAGCGACCTCGATCAGGCCGACCTAGTAGTCTCAACAAATAATTATAGAATGCTAAAATCACCGAGACATCAATAATCAATCCCTAGAATCTCGCCCTATAAGCCACATTCCTTATCCGGCCAACAACTATAAATACTCATCTCATATCTCCTTTTGAAGGTAACGTCTAAATTACATTTTGAAGCTGTGTCAATACGGATTCACGAATAATTAGACACATACTTATCCTCATGCCAGAGGGTCTTAGCCGGAGACCTCCCCCGCTAGTCGTTTGTTTGTTCCTTGGTTTCAGGTCAAATAGCTGAATCATCTTAACCGCTGGACTAAGGGCTAATCCAAACCGTTTCTAGCATCACCATCAGAAGTTAACTGAATCTTGTACCGTATACACTCATACCATCTCGAATGGTTTGGTGCAAAAATTGCACTATGTCATCAAATTTCAGAAAATACATGATTGATGCTGCTGAAATCAGATCTCAAAAAAGAAAACTCAAATATGTATAATAAGGGTTTAATTTTGGGTTTTCAAACTCAAATCAATTGTTTAAGAAACCCAAATTCACTTTGCAATTCAATTAAATGAACGAATCAAAACCTAGATCTTAGAGAAGATGGTCTCGGTTCACCATTCAATGACGATAGCGGCTCAGGGTTCTTCGATTTTTGATCTCAGTTTAAACAAAACCCAGATCTTGGAGGTGGATGTTGGGTTCATTCGGATCTAGGATTTGGTACGGGGCTGTAAAAAGTAGGCAAAATTGTGGGAGGGGGAATGATTAAGGGCAGGGGCGGTGTGATGAGGATGGCTAAGGAAAGGAGGGAGGAGTGATGGCGGAGGGAGAGGTGGTGATGGGCTGCTGAAACTTGGGGTGTGCTCCGGAGTTTTATTTTGGAGGGAAAGAATAGGAAAAAAAAAAAAAAAAAAAAAAAAAGAAGGAGGAAATGAGGATGATTTTCTTTTTAGTATTAGTAAGTGCTTTTGAGTTTTTTTTTTTAGGAAGGAAAGGAAAAAAAAAATTAAAAAAAATGGAGGTCTCATTTTTCTTCTATCCAATCCTTTCAAATGTGGGAGGAAATGGAAGAAAAAAAATGATTCAAAGAAGCTTTTGTGTTCTCTATTTTACCCTCACAAATAAATACTCCTCTTTTATTTTATTAAGATTATAATTATAATTTTACATTTTTTCCTTTTCTTTCTCTCATAACTCGAGAGCACCTAGGAGAGATTTTAATTTTCTTTCATTTCCTTTCCTTTCCTCCCCTTTCCTTCCCTTCTCTTCCCTTCCCTTGCTCTCCCTAAAAAGCTCGGGAGCACACCCTTGGTGTTGAGAGAGAAAGGGAAAGACGTATGATTGATTGTTTTCTTTGTTTTGGGCTTTTGTGTTTTTTATTTGTTAAAAACTAACTATGTAAATCATTTATAAAAATTTCAACAAGATGATGAAATTGTTAATGAGCGTTAATTTATCACTCAAAATGTCATCTATCAATTCAGGGATTTGAAAAGTAAAATTTTGTGTTTTTCTCTTTCAAAGTGATAAGTTTATATCCAATCGAAATTTGATGAATCCTGATCAATCAATTAATCAGTCTATTGACGAGCAAAATCAAAGAATTCGTGTTGCTTAATCATGCCAACAATCTTGTAATTTTTATTATTAATGTCTGAATATCTTTTATTTTAAAAAGAATTTTCTAAATTAACTTTTATAGCTATACTATACTAACTCTTTTGCTTTAGTTTCTGTTATTTGTCAAAAAAATGTGTCCGTGCGTTTAACGCACGGATGTTAGATTAGTTTGTAAGAAGTGGCGAAAGTACGTATCTTTATGTTGTTACTAGATAGTAAGTTATATTTTGTTTAACAAAGGGTATAGTATATTGTATAGATTGATAATTATTCCATAAAAAAACTTCATCAAAAAAATACACCAGCGACATCACTTATTTTCGAACTTGTAACCACACTCAAACGCGCTCCATCACTCATGGCCAAAAAACAGTTCGCTCTTAAAATTTTAATATCAAATCAGATCAGCTCACCTCTTATAATTAAATTATAAGACAAGTTTGCCTTTTTAGTTGAGCTATAAGATCAAATATGACTATAATTATTCAATTATAAAACTCAGTTCAATCATATAATTCAACTATAAAAACATTTTTTTCAACCAATAGTTGACAAAAAAAAAAAAAAAACTCAATTATCAATAATGAATAAGTCTAATAGTTCATCTATCATACTTTAGAAGTCTGATAGATGAACTATAGGATTTTAGTTTACCCAATTCTCTTGTTTTTCTCCCACACAAACCAACACCAAAAAACCAACAAAATAAATAGTCAAACATACTAGATCAACTATAAATGACCATCCATTGCTATTACAATTTTGGTCAATCATTTCCTACCTATTAACAATAACAACAATATGTCATTATTTTCCAAAAATTTCAAATAGGCAACATGGATAGGGAATGTATTGGAATGGAGACTCTGAATAAGAGGAAATTTGAAATCATGGTTTCAAAAAGAGAATGACGTCATACGATTTAATTTGTCAAGCTACAAAACACATTAATGTGAAAATCAAATAATATCAGTCACGACTCTTTAGCCTTGGTATCTTGATGATTTTCCCACCATTGCAATGCCTTTCTGTTTCACGTCTTGAAGATTCTTGAGCATTTTAGCGCGATGTGCTAGATCTGGACCACTTTGTGATCCTAGAGTAGCAGGGGATGACAATGGCTAAGGATGTCGACAAGTTGATATCATCGACTCTTCAGTGAAGGTCTCATCGTTAAGTTGACAACTAAAGGCTCGTCGGTGCCAGTTTCTTAAAATCCTTGAAAGCCAAATTTGATGATGGTGCCCCAGATTTGAAAAGAGTTGCGAAGGCAGAAGCGCAGTGGAGTTGTTGCTGGAGTAGCCGGTCGTCATTGGAGAAGATGATGGGGGTTTCCTGTAAAGACCCAAAAATTTTGAAATTTTTTTAGTATTATTTTAATTAGAAAAATAAATAAAATAATACTCATTATTTAGTTTGGACTTAGATTTATTTGAGTGGACCAAATCAATGATTTAATCAAGTGGGCTAAGTTGTGGGCTTAGGAGGTAAAAGGGGCCCAAGGAGGTTAAAGCCTAGCTATAAATAATAAACCTCCTCATTATTTTCCATAATCCTTCATTAATCAAAGAAAAAAAAAATTAAAATCCTAGGGAGAGGGGGCGGCGACCGAGCAGCTAGGAGGGGAGTGACAGCCGGATTTTGGTCTTCTTTGGCCAATATTTCTTCATCATAATCAAGGTAAGGTGATACCCTAAACCCTAGTTTTTATTTCATTCAATTCGAAATTAAATTGAATTAGATATGAATTTTTGAAATTCTAAAACTATTTTAATTCTAGGTTGGTCATTCTTAGATTTTAATGGTTTAATCTTAGAGTCTAATAAATAAATTAAGGGTTTGAATAATGGGGAATTGAATGTTACAATGAAGTAATCATAACCCTAGTTCATCTTGGTTTGTATTTAAATCTAACACAATTAATATGATTAAAAGTGTTTGATTTAGGAATATGTGAATTATATGATTTGTTTAATATTTAGAAAATAAAAAGAAGAACAAAAACTGTGTTTTTGAACCCATATGGATTCGGCCGAATGGCCTAGGTAGGTTTTGATGTTGTTTTTGTTTAACCGTTAAGCGTTTGGTCTATTTTGAAAAAGCACAGTTAGTTTTTAAACTGAAAAAGGGACCAAACTGCAAGTTTACAAAGCTGAATGGGTTAAATTCTGATTTCCAGTTAAGTTATTCACTGAACAGTTAACTAAGGGACTAAACTGAAAAGTCCAAAGTTTCTTAGGGACTGTTCTGTAAATTTTAAAAGTTGAGGGACTGTTTAGCAATTATTTAAAAGTTGAGGGATTGTTTTGCAATTTTTCAAAAGTTGAGGGACTGTTTTGCAATTTTTCAAAAGTTGAGGGACTATTTTGTAAAATTCTGAAAGTTAAGGGACTTCTTTGTAAATCTTATAAAGTTAAAGGACTTTGTTGAAATTAAGATAACCTAAAGGAACCTTTTGAAATTAAGGAGAAGCCCAAAGACTTTAAAGAAGTTATTTCAAAGGAAAAGAAGAAAAATAACACTTTAGTATTAAAAAGAACTAGATTGACTCCCGTGCGTGCACGGGGCATTACTATATATTTAAAAGAAAAAAATGGAACTAAAATAAATAAAAAAATCAATTCGTTTATAAATTATGGAATACTTCCTTAAAAACTACATTGTCAGTACATAACAATTAGAAAACAATAAAATAGAAATAAAAAAAATCATAAGGAATATGCATTTCTCTATATACAATTCTGTAGTATTTTATCATTTTAAAAAGTAAATAAAACACACGAACATGTTTATCACATACGAAATAAGTTATTAAAATTAGTAAAAAAAGGTGAAGATTGGAAATCTAGTAAAAAAAAGGTGATATTTTATTTATTTTTGATAAAGAGAAATTTGTAAATAAAAACCAATGATTTGCTCATATCAAAAGAATAGTACAGTTTTCTAATAAAAATTAATATCATTCTTTTTCAAATGGAAACTTTCGATTAACTCATGCTCATACATCTAAAAAATTATGTCATATTTATTTACATTAACTCATTATGAACATAATTATGATATTTATTTTCAATGTAACTTATTTAATTTTTAGGAGAAAAATAAAAATCCTAAAATCAACTTCGTTAAATGAAAAGAAATTTTCCCTAACCCCCACTTCCTCATCAAACTCAACCCACTTCTTCCTCTCCCTATTTTAAAATACAAATTTATACTATCTTTATTTCTTATTATATTGACATACACTTCAATCAAAATTTTAAAAATGATGGCCATCTTTCCCGATATTCATCTTTATAAATACACAATATTTTGAGACGAATAGAAAATTCGACAAATTTATTAATACTTTATTTACTATGCTTCAAAGAATATTTTTTTAAAAAATAAATAAATAAATTGTTTGATATATCGAACTAAAATAAACACAATATCCATATTACCCCCTCTCACTTATTAAATAGAAATCAAAACTCACATTCATTACAATCCTCATATATATATATATATATATATATATATATATATATATATATATATATATATATATATATATATATATATATATATATATATATATATATATATATATATATATATATATATATATATACTCCCTCCGTCCCATTTCAAGTGTCACTTTTTACCCAAAATAGCGTCCCGTTTGAAGCGTCACCTTTCCTAAAAAGGAAATGTTTTATTAATATTCTATTATCTCATCCACTATTCCCTCCACTAATTATCTCTCCTCTACACTCACAACACTTTTTAAATTCACTATTTCCTCCACTAATTCTCTCTCCTATTTTCAAATTACACTCACAACATTTTTTCTTCCTCTTTTTTTCCTTAATTTGCGTGCCACCCTTAAAAGGGTGACACTCTTGGTGGGACGGAGGGAGTATATAGATATAAATTATTATTATATTAAATGCATTCACGCGCCTTTATGCCCGTGTAATTTACGGCTCTCATAATTTAAAAAAAAAATAAGAAACAAAATAAATCATTTACTATCCACTTTATTTGGATAATTGTTAATAAAAGTAATTACCCCATCTCACTTATTAAATCGAAACCAAAACCCACATTCATCACAATCCCCCATATATATATATATATATATATATATATATATATATATATATATATATATATATAATTCAACCCATTCCAACTCATCATCCTATATCCCACCACTTTTATTTTATTTCATATTCTTGATTTTTTTTACACCAAAAAAATAAGAAACAAAATAAATCATTTGCTATCCAATTTAATTGGGTAATTGTTAATAAAATTAATTATATTTTATTTACTATGCTTCAATTTTTTTAAAAATAAAATAAATAAGTTGTTTAATGTATCGAACTAAAATAAACCAATAACCATATTACCCATTCCAACGCATTATCCTATACCCCATCACTTTTATGTTATTTTATATTCTTAGTAAAATTAATATTATTACCATTATCATTTATAATAAAAAATATACTTCACACTTAAATAATTTTGACTAAAATCATATTGAAAAATGAAAAAAAAAAATTAACAAAGGATAATTAGAAATTTATATTTTTAAATATGATTTTTTTTTCTGTGTCCAAATCAAATGAAAATAGTCTCTATTTAAAGAGAAAAAAATTTATGAATTTTGGTGTAAAAAAAAAAAAAATTTATTTTTAATATATAATAATTGAGGTCAAAGAAATGGGATAAATTTATTTTTTTCGAAATTAGTACAGCAAATGGGGTGTTGACATGTGTCAAAAACCAAAAAAAAAAAAAAAAAAAGAAAAAGAAAAATGCCGAGAAACGCCTTGTCGGCGCGTGTATTACACGCGCCAACGAAATGACCAAAATGCCCCTCCCCCGTTAGGCGACATTTGTCCAAACTGAATTAAAAAAAAAAAAAAAATTTTGGCCAATAACACGACGCCACGTGGTTTTTTGGCCTTGTTATTTGCTACTTTGCCACCGTGTGAAATGTCGAAAATGCCCCTCGAAGCCACAAAAATTACCACAATCTTATTATTATATATAGATAGATACTAAAAGACTTAGGTTCCTAGAATAGTAGGGTTCGAAATTGAAAGCTTTCGAAGAAGGAAACTTTCAAAATAAAGAAGGTTACCCAAAAGAGAAGAGGGACCGTAATTAGGAAGCTATCAAGGAATTAGACTTCCATTGAAAGGAATGAACCTAAGTTTCCTCTTGAGGAAAGATCTATAAGAAGAAAGTTTCTAAAATTAAGAAACTGCTAAATTAGGAAAGTTCCTAAAAATAGAAAGTTAGTTAACCAGTTAAGGTGAGTCTAAGAGTAACTCATAGGTTAACTAAAGAAGGGAAGTATAGGTACATAAGAAGTAATAAGCGATTACTTGTGCCTAAGTTATGTTATTACGTGATTGTAGATTTCGCGTAAAGGCGTTGCTTAAGGACGAAAAGCAAAGCTAAGGTAAGGAATTACGTTCCTAAACACTTTGTGTATCAATTTCGTTGGAAACTCCATCGAGTCTTTTCAAAACATGAATGCTATCTGTGGCTGATAGTACTTTTCTAAAATACTCTTGCGAAATGTATCGTCATTTGAAATTCTTTATTCTATGATGTGATCTTGTTCATGGAATATCTCAAGTATTGAAAATTGCTATGTGTGTTCACGTACCTATGAATGCACTATATATTATGACTTGTATGAAATGATGCATGCTAGTCAAGTATTATTAGATAACATGAAATGATGCATGTTACATGTGAATGGATTATGACTTGTGTGAAATGATGCTACCAGTCAAGTCTTACACTATGCTTAATGTAAAGTAAGTGTAAGGAAAATTCGACATCAATGTAGGTGATCGATATTGGGAGTACTCAATGTAGGGTATATCCTATGGAATTGACGGAAGTGATGAAAATGTTGGGAGTACTCAATGTAGGGTATATCCTATGGAATTGACGGAAGTGATGAAAGTATAACTAAATGAGTAGTTGCCACACTTTCCTTGCTTACTATATATATATACATGTTTGATTTTTAAACTATCCTTGAATATACTTCTTTGGATCCGTTCATTCCGGTTGTCTCTTCATTGAACCGAAGGGACCACGTATGAACTTACTGGGCATTGTTCGCTCATTCCTTCATTTCTTTTTCCCCCAGGATCGGAATAGAGAAGAAGGAGAACCGTCACCAGGAAGAGGCGAAGCATTTAAGTAGAATAAATTAGTTATTTAATGATTCTGAGTTTCTGAATTTTTATTAGTTCTAGTAGTTGTACTTAGCCGTTACATTTGAATATTCCGCACTTATGTAATGGTTTGAACTAAGTTACCTTTGTGGATCCGTTTTGGGATATTTATTATTCATATTTATGGATTATTTAAATTATGAAAATTCGGGGTCGTTACAGTTGGTATCAGAGCTCCGGTTTTAGGTCTCATGGGAAGTGTTAGATCTAAGTACCTGGGAGTTGATAGAATTGACTTTTGAGGAATGGACCCCAGAGTTGAAAGTTAGCTCTAAGTTGCAATTATAGAGTTAAGTAGACTAGTGGAAAAGTTAAAGGAATAACTTACTCGTTGCTTTGGAAGATTAAAGCATATTTACTTTAAGTATATAAATATTATGTATTGAAGATATACTGATGATCTGTCTTGATTCTAGGAGATGATCAGGAGATATTCTTTGAGTTTTGGCTGGTACTATGACCTAGAAGAGTCAAAGGTACCTATAGAAAAAGACGAGACAGTTATCGAGGTAATAAAGAATGATGTTTCTAAGGTGAGATACTTGAGGTACAAGCTGAAGAGATTGGGAGTAGTGAAGCTACTCCAATTGTAATTGAAGATGATGATCAAGAGTTAGAGACAGTAAGAAGGTCTAGAGGAAGACCAAGAGGTTCTAAAAAAGACACCAAAAGGTACCTAGTGAAAGACCTAGGGGAAGACCTAGGAAGGTGTTGTTTCACGATTGAAAAGTGGGACGTTGAGTTATTTATGAGTAGAGAAAATGAGTAGTTAGTTCTAAACGAAAACTAGATATTTTGTTGAATTTAAAGAGTTTAATGCAATGATAATACTGGAGTTTATTTTGGGAAATTGTTTGTATTTTGTTCTTAAGTGTTAAGCGTGTGTGCTAACCTAGAACGAGAAAGTTGGTCTAGTGAAAAGACCATGTGTGAAAAGTAATTGGCTGATTGAAATGGCCAAGTGAGAACCATGATTGGTCTGCTGAAACGACCAATGTGAAAGGATGAACGGCCTATTGAAACGGTCAAGTGTAATTAAGTTTGGGTCTAGTGAAACGACCGGTAGTTGATAAGTGGTTTATTGAAACGACAAAGGATCTAATAAAACGACGATTGAAAGGAAAGAGTTAAAATCTTTTGAGACGGACTTCAATGAGATAACTAGCTAAGTAATAACTTATAAGAAGTTATACTTTCCCTAACTATAATGTCCGAAGGGGGAAGGTTACTGAATTTAGGAAGTTACTAAATTTAGAAAGTTACTATTTTAGGAAAGTACCTAAAATAGAAAGAATAAATGTTCCTATTTTAGGAAAGTACCTAAAATAGAAAGTATAAAATAGAAAGTATAGAAATTACTATTTTAGGAGAATGCCTAAAGTAGAAAGTTTAGAAAGTTACTATTTTAGGAAAATACCTAAAATAGAAAGTGTAGAATTACTATTTTAGGAAAGTTGCCTAAAATAGGAAGCTTAGTTAACCAAACCAAGGAGTTAAGAATAACTCATGGGTTAACAAGAAGAACTATTAAAGTGTTTTAAAAAGGGAAAATCTTCAAAAGTTAAAATCTAAGTCTGTTGAGACGGAGATAAGAAAGTTAATTATAGTCTGTTAAGACGAAAAAAAAATAATAATTTAATTACAGTCTGCTGAGATGAAAATATAAAATCGAAGTTAGTCTTTTGAGACGGAACCGTAAAGTATTAACTAGCAAGACGACTACGTATATATATGTAGTGAGTTAGTTAAACTAAATATTATAGTTATTAATACTTATCAAGGAATCAAGTGAAACCAAGGGTTACACTGGAAACTGGGACCAAGATGGGACCAATAACAAAAGGAAAGCTATGGATAAGAACCGTGGAAAGAAGGTACGGCAAGCAAGTACCGGAATAAGAAATTCGATAACCGCGGATGGGAAAAAAAAATTGATGCCCAAGGGCGAGGAACTACTGGGAAATGTCAAGTGTGCGAGAGGAAGCACAAGACTGATGAATGCTAGTACAAGGAAAAGAAATGTTACAATTGTGACAAGATGAGACATTCGCAGTGGAAGTACCAAGAACCAAAGGAAGCTGAAATTGCTCAAGGAGAAAAAGATGATAAAAGAATCGGTAGTGGTTGTGGACGAGTGTTACCATGATTGTCAAGGACACAAGAGCCACAAATGATTTTGTTGAAGATACAATTCAACTCTATTCTAGTGATGTGTATGCATTGTTTGATTCTGGTGCTACGCATTCAATTATTAGTGCTTATTAGGAAAAGAAAATGAACTTGGAACCTGAGGCGTTAGGATTACCTCTGGTCATAGATTCTCTGACGAGAGAGTCAATTCCTATTTCATATGCATATAAGTGTTGTCCTTTGAAAATAGGAGAAAGAGAACTCGAGGTTGACCTTATCGAGTTAGGAATGAATTTGATATTATCTTTGGGGATAGATTGGTTAGCTGCTTACCATGCCAAGAAAAATGGCTTTAAGAAGGAAGTGTATTTCAGATTACCATCTGGAGAAGAGTTTTATTACCAAGAATCGAATCCTAGAACCCAATTGAACTTTATTTCGGAGATGAAAGCCCGAATGATGTTAAGAAAAGGATGTGAAGGTTTTTAGCCTATATTGATGAGAGAGATAAGAAAGAAGTGAGTATAGAATCTCTTTCAGTGATCAGAGATTTCAAGGATGTGTTTCCAAAATAATTGCCTGGAATACTACCAGAAAGAGAATTGGAATTCTCTATAGATTTGGCATCAGAAACCGCACCAATATCTAAGGAATCGTCAGAATAGCACTGAGTTAACTTAAAGAACTGAAGGAACAGTTACAAGCACTATTGGATAAAGGTGTGATTGTATTCATTGATGAGGTTTTGATATATACAGAGACCAAGGGAGAGCATGAAGAGCACTTGAGGTTAGTGCTGCAAATTCTGAAAGAACAACAATTGTATGCTAAATTCAAGAAGTGCGAATTTTGGCTAGAGAAAGTGGTATTCTTAGGACATGTGATATCTAAGGATAAAGTTGCAGTAGATCCAACAAAACTAGAAGCTATAGTGAATTGGGAAAGACCGACCACAGTTAGTGAGATAAGAAATTTCTGGGAATTGGCTGGTTACTATAGGAGATTCATTGAAGGATTCTCTAAGTTGTCAAGATCGTTAATTAGGTTAACGCAAATAGGAGCAAGGTTCGTTTGATCAGAAGAAGGTGAAAAGAATTTTCAGGAACTGAATCAAAGATTAGTGTCTGCACCAGTTCTTACGTTACCATCTGGATCAGACGGATTTGTAATCTATAGTGATACTTCGCTTAAAGGATTAGGCTGCGTATTGATGCAAAATGATAAGGTTATAGCCTACGCGTCAAGGAAATTGAAAAACCGTGAGAAGAATTACCCGACTCATGATTTTGGTTAGCGGCAGTGGTGTTGCATTAAAGATTTGGAGACATTACTTGTACGGAACGACTTGTCAGATTTATATGGATCATAAGAGTCTTAAGTATATTTCCACCCAAAAGGAACTTAATATGAGGCAAAGGAGATGGTTAGAACTACTTAAAGATTATAATTGTACCATTTTGTATCACCCAGGGAAGGCCAATAAGGTGGCTGATACCATGGAACCTTGGCAATGTTGATTTCTAAGGGGGTAAGAGTATGGAACAAGATTGAAATTACCGGTTTAGAAGTACGCGTTAGTGGATATTTAGCGCGATTGAGCGTGCAGCCTGCACTTTTGATTAGGATTAAAGAAGCACAAGGATTGGATGAGGAAAGGGATTTCCTCATGGGCAAAGGACAAGGCAAAGACCTTCGTATGGGCGAAGATGGAATCTTAAGGTATCAGTCAAGGATATGGGTACCAAGTAGTGATGAGCTAAAAAGGAAAATCTTAAGGGAGGCTCATTGTTTGAAATTCTCCGTACATCCGGGAAGTACGAAGATGTATCGAGACCTGAAAGAATCATTTTGGTGGAACGGTATGAAAGGCGACGTGGCAGAATTCGTGGCAAAATGTTTGGTGTGTCAACAAGTGAAGAGTGAGCATCAGAAGCCTGTGGGACTACTACAGTCGTTACCCATCCCAGAATGGAAATGGGAACATATTGCAATGGATTTGGTAGTTGGATTGCCAAAGACACTAAGAGGAATGAATGCTATATGGGTCATAGTGGATCGATTGACCAAGTCGGCTCACTTCTTAGCGATCAAGGTGACAGACTCGCTAGAGAAGTTGGCTAAGTTATATGTTGATGAAATTGTAAGGCTACATGGAATTCCAGTTTCGATAGTGTCTGACCGAGATGCTAGGTTTACGTCGAAGGTCTGGAAAAGTTTACAACAAGCATTGGGGACGGAGTTGACAATGAGTACAGCTTTTCATCCACAGACGGATGGGCAGTCGGAAAGGACAATTCAAACTTTGGAAGACATGTTAAGGGCTACGTCGTTGGATTGGCAAGGCACTTGGGACGAACACTTATCTCTAGTGGAGTTCGCATACAACAATAATTTTCATGCAAGTATTGGAATGGCTCCATATGAGGCACTTTATGGGCGAAAGTGTAGATCGCCTACTTGTTGGGATGAAGTAGGTGAACGGAAATTGACGGGACCAGAACTAGTCCAAGTAATTGCGGACAAGGTACAACAGATTCGCAAGTGGTTGTTAACGGCGCAAAGTAGGCAGAAGTCGTACGCAGATAACCGACGACGCGAATTAGAATTTCAAGTGGGAGATCATGTGTTTTTGAAGATCTCACCAACCAAAGGTGTCATGAGATTTGGTATAAAAGGAAAGTTGAGTCCAAGGTACGTAGGACCGTTTGAAATTTTGGATAAGGTTGGAAAGGTGGCATATCGATTAGCTTTACCACCTGTACTCGCTGGGGTGCACAATGTATTTCATGTATCAATGCTAAGGAAGTATATGGCGGATGCAAGTCACGTAATTGAATACAAGCAACTAAGGCTTCGAACGGACTTGAGTTACGAAGAGAAACCGATTAAGATTGTGGATCGGAAGGACCAAAATCTGCGAAGACGAGTTATCCCGTACGTGAAGGTGCAATGGAGCAACCACACAGAACGCGAGGCGACATGGGAGCTCGAAAGCGAAATGTGGGAAATGTATCCCGATCTCTTCAAAAATTAAGGTACGTTTAGTTTGGAGGACCAAACTCTTTTAAGGGGGTAAGAATGTAAAGACCCGAAAATTTTGAAATTTTTTTAGTATTATTTTAATTAGAAAAATAAATAAAATAATACTCATTATTTAGTTTGGACTTAGATTTATTTGAGTGGACAAAATCAATGATTTAATCAAGTGGGCTAAGTTGTGGGCTTAGGAGGTAAAAGGGGCCCAAGGAGGTTAAAGCCTAGCTATAAATAATAAACCTCCTCATTATTTTCCATAATCCTTCATTAATCAAAGAAAAAAAAAATTAAAACCCTAGGGAGAGGGGGCGGCGGCCGAGCAGCTAGGAGGGGAGTGACAGCCAGATTTTGGTCTTCTTTGGCCAATATTTCTTCATCATAATCAAGGTAAGGTGATACCCTAAACCCTAGTTTTTATTTCATTCAATTCGGAATTAAATTGAATTAGATATGAATTTTTGAAATTCTAAAACTATTTTAATTCTAGATTGGTCATTCTTAGATTTTAATGGTTTAATCTTAGAGTCTAATGAATAAATCAAGGGTTTGAATAATGGGGAATTGAATGTTACAATGAAGTAATCATAACCCTAGTTCATCTTGATTTGGATTTAAATCTAACACAATTAATATGATTAAAAGTGTTT
This sequence comes from Adenophora triphylla var. japonica, assembly GCA_022495995.1. NCBI lineage: Eukaryota > Viridiplantae > Streptophyta > Magnoliopsida > Asterales > Campanulaceae > Adenophora > Adenophora triphylla. The sequence goes on along the minus strand of JAFEMH010000887.1, from coordinate 55,078 downwards.
GATTTAGGAATATGTGAATTATATGATTTGTTTAATATTTAAAAAATAAAAAGAAGAACAAAAACTGTGTTTTTGAACCCATATGGATTCGGGCGAATGGCCTAGGTAGGTTTTGATGTTGTTTTTGTTTAACCGTTAAGCGTTTGGTCTATTTTGAAAAAGCACAGTTAGTTTTCAAACTGAAAAAGGGACCAAACTGCAAGTTTACAAAGCTGAATGGGTTAAATTCTGATTTCCAGTTAAGTTATTCACTGAACAGTTAACTAAGGGACTAAACTGAAAAGTCCAAAGTTTCTTAGGGACTGTTCTGTAAATTTCAAAAGTTGAGGGACTGTTTAGCAATTATTTAAAAGTTGAGGGACTGTTTTGCAATTTTTCAAAAGTTGAGGGACTGTTTTGCAATTTTTCAAAAGTTGAGGGACTATTTTGTAAAATTCTGAAAGTTAAGGGACTTCTTTGTAAATCTTATAAAGTTAAAGGACTTTGTTGAAATTAAGATAACCTAAAGGAACCTTTTAAAATTAAGGAGAAGCCCAAAGACTTTAAAGAAGTTATATCAAAGGGAAAGAAGAAAAATAACACTTTAGTATTAAAAAGAATACTAAAAGACTTAGGTTCCTAGAATAGTAGGGTTCGAAATTGAAAGCTTTCGAAGAAGGAAACTTTCAAAATAAAGAAGGTTACCCAAAAGAGAAGAGGGACCGTAATTAGGAAGCTATCAAGGAATTAGACTTCCATTGAAAGGAATGAACCTAAGTTTCCTCTTGAGGAAAGATCTATAAGAAGAAAGTTTTTAAAATTAAGAAACTTCTAAATTAGGAAAGTTCCTAAAAATAGAAAGTTAGTTAACCAGTTAAGGTGAGTCTAAGAGTAACTCATAAGTTAACTAAAGAAGGGAAGTATAGGTACATAAGAAGTAATAAGCGATTACTTGTGCCTAAGTTATGTTATTACGTGATTGTAGATTTCGCGTAAAGGCGTTGCTTAAGGACGAAAAGCAAAGCTAAGGTAAGGAATTACGTTCCTAAACACTTTGTGTATCAATTTCGTTGGAAACTCCATCGAGTCTTTTCAAAACATGAATGCTATCTGTGGCTGATAGTACTTTTCTAAAATACTCTTGCGAAATGTATCGTCATTTGAAATTCTTTATTCTATGATGTGATCTTGTTCATGGTATATCTCAAGTATTGAAAATTGCTATGTGTGTTCACGTACCTATGAATGCACTATATATTATGACTTGTATGAAATGATGCATGCTAGTCAAGTATTATTAGATAACATGAAATGATGCATGTTACCTGTGAATGAATTATGACTTGTGTGAAATGATGCATACCAGTCAAGTCTTACACTATGCTTAATGTAAAGTAAGTGTAAGGAAAATTCGACATCAATGTAGGTGATCGATATTGGGAGTACTCAATGTAGGGTATATCCTATGGAATTGACGAAAGTGATGAAAATGTTGGGAGTACTCAATGTAGGTATATCCTATGAAATTGACGGAAGTGATGAAAGTATAACTATATGAGTAGTTGCCACACTTTCCTTGCTTACTATATATATACATGTTTGATTTTTAAACTATCCTTGAATATACTTCTTTGGATCCGTTCATTCCGGTTGTCTCTTCATTGAACCGAAGGGACCACGTATGAACTTACTGGGCATTGTTCGCTCATTCTTTCATTTCTTTTTCCCCCAGGATCGGAATAGAGAAGAAGGAGAACCGTCACCAGGAAGAGGCGAAGCATTTAAGTAGAATAAATTAGTTATTTAATGATTCCGAGTTTCTGAATTTTTATTAGTTCTAGTAGTTGTACTTAGCCGTTACATTTGAATATTCCGCACTTAAGTAATGGTTTGAACTAAGTTACCTTTGTGGATCCGTTTTGGGATATTTATTATTCATATTTATGGATTATTTAAATTATGGAAATTCGGGGTCGTTACATTTCCGGAGGTTGAGGGTTAAGAGAGAAACTGTGTTTGTTTGTTACGTGAACGAGGGGAAGGGGGGGGGAGATGAAGGAAGGTTAGGATTTTGTTTGGGGAGACTTATTTTGTATTTAGCATTTTTATTATACAAGTTGCACCGAGGTGGGGACTTTTATGTGATATTTATTTGGATAAAATATATTCATGACAAATAGCAAATGTTGGGTCTTTATACGCAAATTAATCTGTTTCAAGGAGCATTGGGTAATTAATATAAGTTAAAATTTATTTCGAGAGATATGCTTTGAGAATTGTTATTCATCTACACAATATTACTGAATACCTCCGCACTACTAAGTTTACCCAAAAATTTAAACATTTAACACTAGATACGTCGTCATTATTCATATTTTTACCCTTTAAAACCCTTAAATAATCACCCAACTAAATTAACAAAACACACCCACACACCCAACCTTTATCTTCTCTGGACAACTCTTCATCTTTTTCGGCCAATCTTCATATTCTCCCGTCAACTCTTTATATTATCCGGCCAACCCTTCATTCATTATTTGCAAATCTAGAGTTCAGTTTGGTCCAACCTAAAAGAGAGATTTCTTTTATAATTATTTTTATTTGATTTTTGACTTAGCTGGCCAGGGAAAAAGGCGATCAAAGTCTTAGATTTCTCGAAATAAAGGAAAAGGAAAGGTACTAAAAGCGAAAAGAAAAGATCCATTCAGAGATCATTATGAGTGTTACGACGAATTCGAAGAAACTCACCGAAGTTCGGCACTTTTAAATTAGCTAGATTGATATTTGAAAGAGACTCATCGAAGCCTTAATACCTTAAAGATCTGGAGGGGGTCCCTCGATGAGGCTTTCTATTAGTCACCGACCTGCAGAGTAATCACCCCCTCCAACTCACGGTCATATCCCCTTGCCATATCCTATCTTCCTTTTCCCCATCATTGACCATACAACGCAATCGGGGACAAAAGAACTATAGTAAAATTCATGGATTTTTTGTTTATACAGTCAAAGCCGACCAAACAATATTGTCATGTTCGGTCATCAGTGAAGAAACATTACTTATTGTTCGGTCGCTAATGGCCAAACGTTGTAATTTTGTTTTGTTTAGCCACTGCCAAGCGAACTTTGGAAGCTTCACTCATCATTGCCAAACTTTAGCAACCCTAAGAGCAGCAAGGATGTTGCAACTTAAAGCTCCAATAGTGTAGTAGACATGAAAGAAGTTTAAAGCATTATAATCTCCATCTCTCTTACGGTAAAGTGCAATAAGGAAACTCACACTACAATTGGCAGAAAAATAATAAACAGATGATGAAGTTGCTGTTAAGGAATTAGATATCTCCTAATTATTTTGTATATCTAGTTTCCTTATTCTATTATATTTAGTGTCCTTACTGTACAAAGTAGATTATGAGTAGGATTCTCTTGCTTGGTCCCTAAGCAACTCTTGTAAATAAACTATATTGTGAATACAATTGAACCAAGGCTTTTAAGCATCAAATAGTTTGTCTTCTATTCTTTACATGGTATCAGAGCCAAGATCCTAAACCTCTTGCTCTACCCGCCCCTCCCCTACTTGGTTGCCACTGCCATGGCTTCCTCCTCCGATCTCTCCCTTATACCCAACTTCGATGAACCAAACACACCCCTTATTATGTTGTCCCTCAACCACATCCTTAAACTTACATCCACAAACTATATAGCTTGGAAAATCCAAATAGAAGCAACTCTCCTTGGACTTGACCTTTACCAATACCTTGATGGCTCTCTTCCCAAACCGGAGGAAACCCTCACCATCACCACCCCGGCCGTTGCCGGCACCGTTGGCACTCCGGCCAAACCACCGACCACCATCACTATACCGAACTCGGCCTTCAAAACATGGTTCCGACATGACAAACTCATACTTGGTGCTTTCTCCGGTACTCTCTCCCCTTCTCTTGTACCCTTAATCTCCATGTGCCAAACAACCAATGCCGCTTTGCTCACCCTCACCAAAACATATGCAAACCATTCCAAAGGCCAGCTCAAACAACTTAAAGATCTCCTTCGCAACATTACTAAAGGTACTAGATCCATCGCCGACTTCATGCATGACATCAAAAACTGCGCGGATCAACTCGCTTCTCTAGGCCGCCCCTTAGACCCCGATGATATTATTGATCTCATTCTTGACCAAATCAATGATCCAGAAATGACAACGTCATCTCTGCTGTTCAGAACCGGGAACCACCATCACGTTTGATGAACTTCATGAAAAACTCATCAACCGTGAACTCTCCAAACCATCCACTACCACCAACCCTTCTCGCCAATACAACAACAACTACAATCCTCACCCCACCAACCAACCCAACCATACCAACAACAACCAAACCCACAACACCTACCAAGGCAAGTGTCAATGGTGCCGAGAAGTTAGTCATTCCCTCTCCTATTGCCCCGCCTTTTGCCAATAATACCCCAACACCAATATTCCGCCCCCACCACAAAACAACAACCCTTGGCCCAACCCCTAAAACCGCCAACCACCCACCCACTCTCTCTATGCCGCCACTACCTCCTCTCCTACTCCTCATCCCAACTGGCTCCTCAACAGTGGGGCCACACATCATGCCAACAATGACCTAATAATCTCTCTCTCCATTGTCCCTATGATGGCACTGATGAACTCTTCATTGTCGATGGATCCGGCCTACCCATCTCAAACATTGGTTCTACTTCTCTCCTTAATCCTTCCTCTTCCTTTACACTTAATCATGTTCTTCATGTTTCTACTTTGTCTCGCAATATTATTTATATCTCTAAATTGTGTCAAGATAAAAATGCCTCTATCACCTTCTCATCTGATTCTTTTGTTGTAAAAGACAATCACACAGGGACAATCCTCCTCCAAGGTCACCCTAAATCTGGCGTCTATGAATGGCATCCCTTTCACTCTGCTGTTCACTTCGCTTTCGTCTCTTCAGCTTCAAGTTGGTATCATCGGGTCATCTGTCCTTCTCTATTTTACGTCATATTAGTAACAGTTTTCGGTTAGGAATTTCTAATTATAGTGATTTTCATTGCAACTCTTGCGATTGTAATAAGATTCACAAGTTACCCTTTTATAATAATACTATTCGGTCTTTTGGTTCTCTTGATATACTTTATAGTTATGTTTGGACATCCCCTCTTCTCTCTCATGATGGTTACAAATATTATATTATTTTTGTTGATCATCACTCTAAATATATTTGGTTTTATCCTCTCAAACACAAAAATAATGCCCTCACCGTCTTTACCAGCTTCAAACCCATGGTAGAAAAATATATTGGCATATCCATTAAAACCAACTATATTGATAATGGAGGCGAATTGGTCTTCGTCCCCTTCTAGCATATCACGGCATTCAACACCTTACCTCCCCTCCCCATACACCCATGGTTATTCTGAACGTCATCATCGACATATCGTTGAAACGGGTCTCTCTCTCCTCACCCACTCCTCCATGCCCGTACTTTTTGGACTCACGCCTTCTCCACTGCTTGTTATCTCATAAATCGAATGCCTACACCCACGTTAAATCTTTACTTACCTTTCTCAGTTCTTCACAAACACCATCCCAACTATCTCAAACTCTGTAGCTTTGGGTGTCTCTGTTACCCATGATTACGTCCCTACACTTCTCACAAACTTGATCCCCGTTTCACTCCTTGTGTCTTTGTTGGTTACTCATCTACTCAAAGTGCCTACTACTGCCTTGACCCCAACACCTACAAGATATACACCTCTCGTCATGTCAAATTTGTTGAGTCTGTCTTTCCCTTTTAATTCTCGGTCTACTCCATCCACTCCCTCTCTCACAGTCAATGACTGGTGTAATGTCTCGATTCCGCTCCTTCCATCTCCTTCTACTCACTTTCCCCGTAATCCACCCAACCGCACCTCCCCCTCTACCACCAACCCACCTACAAGCCTACCTGATCAAGCCGCATCACCACCAAGCCCCAATCGGATCTCCCAACTTAGGTAGAAGGCCGAAGAAATAATGAAAACCCTAATTTATTCAGGCATAATAATGCTAAAATTTAATATGGCTATTCAATCGATGAAATTTTTGTATAATTTTCATGCAATGGTATTTAGTAATGTTACCGTGGTGTGAATAACAATTATCATAAACTTTTTGTTTACGATGGAATGGGTGGCTGGGTGATCTAGTTTTGTGCATTTGAAAGTAAAAAAGAACCCTAATTGTAAGATCATTTACAATCGTTTCAACACCCTCATTTTTTCAACACTCTTTAAAATACGACACATCATCTTCTCTTTCCTCCACCTAATTATTCAACACCCCATTCAGTTTTTAACCCCTACAATGGTTTCAACACCCTTATTTTTTCAACACCCTTCCAACTCATCATCCTATACCCCACCACTTTTATTTTATTTTATATTTTTTATTTTATAATTAGTAAAATAATAATAATTATTATTAATTAAAAAAAATAATTATTATTAATGATAATAATAATTATTATTATTATCATTTATAATTAAAAAATACTTCATACTTATTTTATTTTATTTTTATTCCTTATTTTTCAATATAATTGAGAAATTTATATTGAAAAAAAAAGTATCTGTGTCCAAATCAAATGAAACAAGACTCTATTTATAGAGAAAAAAAAATTATGAATTTTGGTGTAAATTTTTTTTTTTTTTATATATAAGATATTTGCCTTTGAAAATTTTGAATGAAATTTGAAAAAAAAAAAAGTGACCAATCATAAAGTGACCCCATTGCATGGGGTCCAAATTTTTTTTTCAACACTTGTTGAAAAAATTCAACAAAACCAAAATTTTAAACTGTTGAATTTTTGTTTCAACACCCCATTGCATGACTTTAAGTAGTTGAAAAAATTTTTCAACAGGCCCATTGTAAATGGCCTAAGCCAGGTACGATCTACTCTGCGAAACTATATACTCTCTCCGTTCCCTTACAATTCACTCACTTACTGTTCACACGTAAATTAAGAAAAAAATAATGATATAAATATTATGAGTGTAAAAGTAAAATAGGAGAGAAAATGAGTGGAGTGAATAGTAAATTATAATGGTGTTGTGAGTATTAAAATAATGTAGGAGAGAGAATGAGTAGAGGGAATAGTGATAAAAATTTTCCATTTTAGGAAGTGTGTGATTTGTAGTGGGACGCCCAAAAAGAAAAGTGTGTGATTTGTAATGGGACGGAGGGAATATATCACTCTCCTTTTGGGTAATTTGATTTTTCGTCATTTTTGGGGGTTTTCTTCTTAAATTTATTTCAATTAAACTTGTATAGCAAAAACCCTACATAAAATTTACCTTCTCTGTAGCATTCTTTGTTATACTATGATTGCACTTGCTATATTTTAAACTGAATGATCAATTTTTAATTTTCTTTTTTTATTGGTCTGAACCACCCATATCCGAACACCATATTGTAACTAATCTGATTCGAGTTGTATAGGATCACAAGGGCGGCAAAACTCATCCAACAAAGTTTTAATGATGGTGCATTCCCAGAACTTAGAACCCGAGACTTCTGGTTAAGCTAGAACACCCCGTTACTAGGTGATCTAGGCGCTTGTTGGTAAATGCTCAATTACTATGTAGATATACCTGTCAGAAGTTTGAATTACTCAATATTGCTAAATTTTTATTTATTTTTTGTTATATGTTTATCATTGGTTTCAAGATTTCCATCTGAAATACTAGTTGGTCGAAGTTGTGTTTTCATAGGATATTTAAAGACTGTTCTAGGAACTCTGTTAATCTTGGTTGTGTGCAAGGCTGGAAACGAAATGTCAAAGCATATGAAAGGAATGCTCAAAACCCAACTACCAGTTTTAGTTGCATTTATGATTTTAACATTTCTAGGTTTAATATTATTGATTCGCAACAATGGAGAGTGATGACGCCACAGCTTTCGGGGTCAGGAGCGGTTCAAGGATATCTGGCTAGGATATATTTGGTGGTTTGATGTACCTAGATCACAACACAAACAAGCACCGTTAAGGTCAAAGTTGGATGTTACTCCAACTCAGGCCCTCGGGTGTGAGAGTAAGAATACTGAGTAATAAGGCTTTGAATACCTTTGGAGTGTGTGTGTGTTTAGGTTTAGAGAGTAAAAGAGCTTACTCAATTGTATATGGAACTTACCTTGCCCAAGGGGGTAAAGGCCTTCTATTTATAGGCAATGCAATGGTGCTTGTTGAGGTAAGCAATGAGATCAGCCCTAGGGGGCACTTTGGTATTTGACCAGCTACACGTGTCCGCAGCTAATTGGTCCTGTCAGGGAGGGAACATTGACTGTCCAAGGGACATGGCTGAAAGGGACATGAGCCGTGTAGCCGGCTTATTGCATTAAATGGAATAGTAGGCGCGGACCGAGCCGCATTGAATGCGTGATGGGGAGCCGGCAAGTGGCCCGTCGAGCCGTAAGCTAACTTGCTCAAGAAGGCTTGACATTAACCGGAAGGCGCATGTGCCCGCAGCCAAGCGTCAGGCCCGCGGTCAAAGATATATTACGCGAGCACGGTTGATGCGGGCATGACTCATGCGGGCACGGATCCAGCGAGTGGTTCCAATGGTCCTCGACGGGGACGATGCGAGAGGAGGGGCACGGCCTTGACCACAAGGGCCTATTTGTCCGCGGTCTTTCCTTCGCCGGTCTAGGAACCGCCACGTCACCGGTTCCTTGGACAAGACCGAGCGCGGGCCCGGTCCAAGATCCGGGCTCATCAATGGCCCCTAGCTCCAAGTGTGATTATTTATGGCCCGAGTGAGGAGCTACTAGAAGCTCGGCTCTGCCTCACCGCTCCTCGAGCGAGCACCCGGTTAGCGTTTTCCTTGTTTGTTGCTTGGCCCTACGGGCCAAAGGGAACGTTCGGGAGGCACCAATGAGTGACACGTGGTCCCTTGCATGGCGTGCCTCCCGGTTGCAACAGCGGGCCCTCGCGATGAAAAGACGGGTTAGTGGTACGTCAGGGGTACGTGTCGCTCATCCAAGGGGGGCAATAAATGCAAAGGGTATTTAATTTTTCGAATTTTCAAACGTTGGAAACGGTTCATGGTCCGAGGTTGGATTTGTGGGCTAATTAATACGGGTTAACGGGTTAACCCGTATAGGTAGGCCTTATAAATACCAAACCCTTAAACCTCAAACCCTTTTTACCGTTTCCAAACCTTCAGAGAGCTTTTGAGAGAGAAATCTTGCTGCGACCTCCGGTGCTAATGTTTTTCCGAATCCACCTCTCAATCTTTCTCTCGTAAGTAATTGTTGGGTGCTTTTTCTTCTTCATCTCCCTCTATTTTTCTTTTCCTGATTTCTGAACAATGAGCACTCGAGAGTTTGGACCCCGCCGTCCCATAGAGTTAGGAGATGGGAGCACTCCGGATCTGTTTGCTGTTTGTAAACGGACAGGGGGGATATTTAGGAAGGTAGGCCATGGGTGGCTTAGGTTATCCCTTCAGTGCTTCCAAAATTTCTGCGAAAAATCCCAATGGGGGCCTTTTGTCCCACCCCGGTTGTGGGAGGCCAAGGATAAAAAGGGTAAAAAGGAACGGTGATGTTTTGGTGTTGGGGGATACCAAGAGGGCCGAGAAATTTTGTGGATGGGGGTTTTCAGTGTGTTTCCCGCGAGAGAGGCTCGGCTCGAACGCCGTTGAATCTAGCGAGGAGAGCGATTCGCGTCCCCTACGTAGTTTGTGATCGGGAAAAGTGTGAACTCATGGACTCGACCAATCAAGCGCTTCGCGAGCACCGAGAGCGGGGACCCTGAGTGACCCTCTAGATGTTCTGCCCCTGAGTACCATCTTTCCCCCCGTTGTGCCCGCGGCCCCTAGGGCGGGGACAATTGAGCTGAGCAGCAGCGAGGAACTTGACCCCCTTGATTTTGAGGTGACTGGAACTGGTGAAGTTGAATCGGAGGTGGCCCCTGCCCGTGGTGACCCCACCGGTCTCTTTGGCTCCTCGAGCTCGGAGACCGAAGAAGATGACCACGGAGAGGGGGATAGGAGGGCAGCGGGGACCTCCAAGAAGGCCGCTGAGACCACCAATATCGTGGATGCCTTCGAGAGCTCTGACTCCGAGGAGGAGGAAGAGATTGTGGCCCCTGCCCGGAACAAAGGCAAGAGGCCAGCTAGGGATGTGAATCCTGGTCGTGGCCGTAAGAAGGCCAAGGAGGTGGCCACCATTGACTGGGAGGAGGACATTTACGAGGTTTACAATGTGGACCGCAACGCCTACCGTGTCCGCACCTTAGGACATATACATTTGAAGGATAAGGACAAACTGCGGCCGAGACAAGAGCCGATGTTCGCGAGGACAATAGGGCCTCGCGTTTTTTATGGGGCCCAGTTTGAGAACGGATTGAGGCTGCCCTGGACCCTTTCTTTTTTATTTCTTTCTCGGAGTTCAATGCTTCGTCACGCTCTACGCACCCGACTCCCAATGCCATCCGGCCATTGTCTCCTTCATAGCCGTATGCATTCCCCGGGTTATGAGCCTACCCTTGCCGGGCTCTATGCTTACTATCAGAACCAAATTCTCCGCGCATTCTCGAGCCCGAAGGCTAGGAACTACTCTACCAGACCTTCTCTCCTCCTTCGAACAAATTTGACCAGTGGACCCAGAGGGACATCCTGGTGATTGAGTCTAGATTCGGATGGCCCTTTTCCAAACCTTCCAGCCCCGTCCCGATGAAGGTGGCCGCTGGCCGTTACCCGGACCCATCCTCAGCCGATGCTATGCGCACTGCCATAGAGATGCATCTGGCCCAGTATTTGGAGAGCGGGGAGGAGCCTGTTTACGATGTGGGCGCCATAGTGGAAGATGAGCCCCTACTGATCTACTCGGGGGTGGCTCCTCGCAGGGAGGGCGCCCCACATGCCCCCAGAGTAGTGATAGAGCCTTTGCCCCGCGACCCTGGACAAGGGTGCACGAACATTACCAGTTCGAGGCAGATTGTAAGACCTGTATGCTGGGCGCTGAGTGCGATCCTCCCGAAATAATTGGTCTCTGATTCTTCTATAAAATTGTTGCCAATTTACTTTGCTTTTGATTTTTTGAACTGCTTTGCTAACCATTTTTCTTTCCCTCCAGAATAGATCCGGAAGTGTACAATTTCTGATGGCTCCTCCTCTAAGTGCTGCTCAACTGAAGGCCAAGAACATGAAGGCCAACAAGGAAGCTGCCCTGAAGAGGCAGAATGAGATGGGAGGGGTTCCCACAAAAGACAAGACTGTTCCTGTAGCGAGCAGGAAAACTGGGGATCCTCTACCTGCTCCTGCACTATTCTCAAAACCGGAATCCGCTCCACCTCCCCGGGTCCTCCTCCACCCAATGCTCTCCGGCATCATCTCCCGTCGTACTATTGCCTCCGGGCATAACTGTGGAGCAGTCCCAAGAAAAGGACCGAGAGAGAGGCCGATCTCGACGCACAGGAGAGGTCCTCCAAGACCCAGAAAGTGGGGTATACCTCTACCCGTAGCCCTCCAGCTGCTGCCCCTGCCTCTACCACTGCTTCCTCCGCCGCGGGGACAATATGCTCGGTGGCCTATCCGGTTTCCTCCCTGGCCACCCGCGAGGAGGCATGGGAGAAAAGGAAGCAGGTGGGGGATGTGCCCGCCATTACTGGGGTAGACTTATATGCCCTGGCTCGCCTGAGAATTCTCTTGTGGGCATTGGGCCGATCAACGTGCTTTTGCCCCCGATTTCTACCACTGTGTGGCCGAGAAGGAGAACCCGTCGGCCTTGATGGGGGATATTGGGGTTGCCCTTACCGAGGTAGGGACCTTTCTTCTCCGGCTTCCTTACTTAGCCTCCGATTTCCCCCTAATTCGACTTTCTTCCTCGCAGGTGGGCAACAAGGCCATGAGGCTCCGGAGACTCGTGACGGCTGTCCGCCGAGCTTGCCGGAACACCAAGGACATGGCGGGCAAACTCCGCGAGTGGAGCAGGCCCGGGAGAAGGTGGGTACTCGAGCTCCCTCTGGATGCCAAGGAAAAGGAGTTCGCGACCAAGGAGTCCGATCCGAAGGGCTTCCGGGAGCGGGTGACCGAGCCGGAGAAGAGCCTAGAAAAGGCAAAGGGTCGGCGGGATGAGCTCCGCGGGCACAAGAGCAAGCTTGAGCAAAGAAATGATGAGCTCGCAACCAAACTGGGAGGCTGCGGAGGAGTCGGTCAAACTCCCGGAGGCTAAGGCGGATGAGATCTCCGAGAAACCGCTACCCCTTACGCAGCTTGAGCCGGAGAGGGAGAGGATGGCGAGGCTCGCAAAGAAGGCTGCCGAGGAGTATAAGAACTCGACCTCGCCACTCGCGGAGTGCTCCGGCCCAAAAGATGAGGCCGGTGTCCGAATTACAGATCCGAATTTCGCGGCCACGGGTATGTTCTCCGTGCGCGGTTGGCCGTGATCGGCTCGGCTGGTTGCTGCGACGCGGAGTGCGTACCGGGCATGCGCTAGTTCCGCTGTCCGAGGACGAGGTCAATGGTCCTGGACCTTCGCCGCGGCCTCTCTCGCTCCCTGTGGCGAAGTGGCCCTTCTGACTGATCGCCGAACTGGATGCTCTGCGCTTCGGGGACAACCCTTTACCCTTGGGGGATGCCCTGGCTCAGGTTCTTCCAGGGGGGCCAGCCCTTGGAGATCTATTCCCCGGGCGGGCAGCTCCCGCTCCAGCCTCCGCCGAGCAACAAGCTGCTCCTACCACCGAGGTGACTCCGGAGACCAGCCTGCCTTCCCCAACTCCGGACTCCGAAGCGGGCACAGGGGGTGCGGCCACCGAGGAGCCAGAAGCGGGCACTGATGGAGCGGCCATCGAGGAGCCCAAGGAGAATGCTCCCTTAGTATAGGATTTTTTGTTTTTTCTCTTCTGTAATAGCTTGTAGGATCCTTGTAATTATTTCTCAGTAATAGAATCATTTTTCTCCACTTGGCTCCTTTACTTTTATCTTAATTGCTTGTCTCGTAGGCTATTTTGAGTAGTTTGGCAATTTTCGAGCACCTTAATACTTGCATTCTTGCCTTATTACTTTTTCCAGCGTTTTTGACTTGCAATTAACTTTATACTCTCCTTCTGCGGGCAGCAGCTTAGTAGGCCCTTTGCCCGCATTTTTTGAGTTTTCCTAACTCTTTATTCAAAACCCTTAGGTTTTTTGTGAGAGTCAGCCTTATTCTTCTATGATCGCGTTTGTTTAGCCTTGTGGCAAACTTTGAGGCCTTAACCTCGTTTGTCTGTTTGGCTTTGTTAAACTAGTTTGATCACTCTCATCCATTTACACTTATTCCCGCCTCTGCGAGCCGTGGTGTAAGTCAAAAGTAGCCAAGGCAAGCATACTTTCATAGGGCACGCAGAAGGTGGCCGTGAGGCTATTGTCCGCGCAATGTAAAAGGTAGGAGCATATTTTAGCATAGAGGCCCTTTAACCCCCTGGCATCTGTATCCCCTTATTGGAGGTTCTCACTTATTTGACCCTTTATTCAAAACTCCCTAGGGTTTTTCGTGAGGGTCTCGTGGCGATCTGGTGAACGGGCTTATATGTAGGCCTTTGTCACATACAGGCATGCGAGTAACGGCCCTAACGAGGTCCTTCGCGCAATTAGTGGGTCCGGACTTCAGGTCATTGTCCCCACTAGAGTCCGTAGGCACGGGCATCATGGCCTTTGTACCTACGTTCATATATATCCACTTATTTTTGGTGGTGTCACGCGAGCAGGTGTAACGATGTGTTGCCTTTTTCGCGGGAAAAATTCGATTTTTGCGTTTCTTTGAAAAACCAAATAAAACCGGAAAAAACGGAGTCGCCACGCCATTTTAATTTTGAAGGGCCAAAACTTTGAAAAAAGCCCGAGATCAGAGATTTAGGTTCGGAGGTCATGTTACGCGTCGGGAAGGACGTTAGTGTGCACCCGACGCGCCTCGTAAAAACGAGTCTTCCAAGCTGAAAATCATTTGTGTGTGTGAGTGTGTGTGTGTTTTGGCCAAAATAAGTTGAAACTGGAAAAAGTAAAAATTGGGGTGTCTTTTTAAGACTTTAAACTGATCCCATGATTTTTTGGAGAATTTTTGGTTTGAGATTTGGTACTCAAAAAACCTTTTGAAGTTGAGAAGTCACTTCTGCCAGAAGGAAATGGCAGCAGACACCTGATTTTGAAATGGATTCAAGGGTCCTAAAACTTCATAATCTGGATGAACTCAGAGAATGAAAGTTTCTCTAGACTCCTTGAATAAACTTTGTGTGAAAGAAATTTCCATTTTGGAGAAGATTTGAGGGGTCAAAACCTTCTGGAAACCTCAGATATGAGATCTGGATTTCCAGAAGCTGATGAACTAGCCTCTGAAAGAAAAATTGAAAAGAGGAGTTTTACTCACCCAAAAAATAAGGTAAAAATATGTCTGGAAAGCTCTAGATGTTGGCTACAAAAAGTATTTTGTAGTCAACACCAAATTCCAAGTTCATCTGTGTCCAAAAATTAAGACCATGGACTGAGGTCTGAGAAAATTGCTACTGGACAGCAACTTCTCAAGAAAGAAAAAATGATTTTAAGGGGGGTTTTGCATCCATGCTTGTCCCCATTTCCCTAGGTTTTGGTTAGTGATCACTAGACATTTTAGTGGTGAATCAACTATACCAAACCATCCTTGGGGTACATTAGGACTAAGCATTTCATTTGCTTGGGGAGGGGGATTTTACCCTTTGAAATCAAGATTTAGTGCTTGAAAATGGTTTTTTAGGGTTTTGAAAGTGCATTTTTGCAAGTAAGAAAGAAAAGCTTTGAAAATAATGTTGATCTTTGTAGAAGATCATCCATGGAGATGGTCTTCCATGGTGATCTTCTTAGATCTAGAGAAAAAAGATGAAAGAACTACATTTTGTAGTTTGAAGATGCATGCATGGATGAGATTTAGGGTTAGGAAGAGGAGGGTTTACCAATCTTCCTTGTGTTCTTGAGTGTTTGGCTTGAGTGTATGAGTGTTTAGGGCTTTAATATGAGAGTGAGTGGATGAATATGAGTTGGGAAAGATTGGAGAGAAAAAGGTGACAATTCTTGAGAATTCTCACCGTTTTCTCTCTATATTTTCGCCGAGGTTCGTTGCATTTGTGTTCTTTTTCCCTATTTTTGTATTTGGAGGGCTCAATTTATAGCCCTCTGAAAATAGCAAACGTATCCGCGCGGACAAGGTCGGTAGGCGTGCCTTGTTCATTAATTACGGCTCCGGCCTTGACGGGAAGAATAAAAATTCAAAAAAAACCAAATTAACGGCCCGAGTTTTGTGTTTCCGGCCTTTCTATTTATGGTTTTATTCTTTTGTTTTGCTTTTTAAGATGCTTTTCTTGGTTTTAACTTCATTTGGCAATGCCCATTCTACCCTCCCTTTGTTAGAAACGTTAAGATTGTTAGGAATGTTAGTAATTGTTATAACTTTCGTTAATTTTATAACGAAAATTCTAACAAGCTCAAATTGGAGCACTTACGGTAGCCCTCGGCGACGGCGCTTTCGAAGGAAGCGGGGTCGTCGATAAGAGTAAGGCTCCATATTTGGCGGGATGATCGAGTGATCGGGTGGCTGAACCTAGCGATAGGCTACCTACGTATCCCGAATGGGAATCAAGCCGATCGTAGTTCGGGTCTTTGACCACAGGAGATGATGGCGTTTTAGGTGCCTCGAACACGATGAGCGAGTTCTACGCCGTTTGTTTGCTTTGGAAAGAAACTTCTTTGGGGATAAGAGATGACCATTTTTGGTCGATGGGTATCCGCTCTATTTGGGGATAGGAATGACCATTTTTGGTCTGCTTTGGGGATGATTGCGATTTATCGCTTGATAGCGTCTTAGGTGCCTCAAACCTTGGAGATGGCGTTTTAGGTGCCTTGAACCTTGATGATGATGGCTTTTTAGGTGCCTCGGACCTTGATGATGATGGCTTTTTAGGCGCCTCGGACCTTAATGATGATGGCTTTTAGGTGCCTCGGACCTTGAAGATGGCTTTTTAGGCGCCTCGGACCTTGATGATGATGGCTTTTTAGGTGCCTCGGACCTTGATGATGATGGCTTTTTAGGCGCCTCGGACCTTAATGGCCTTTCGGTGGACTTCGTCTGCAGCTGCTTAGGAGAGGAGGGTGACCGTTTTGGTCGAGGGGCTGGACCTAATGATAGGCTACCTACGTATCCCTAGTGGGAATCAAGCCCTTTCGTAGTTCGAGTCTTACTCGAGATTCCGTTGGCTTTTGGGATTCCGTTAACTTTGATGGGGATTTCGTTAGCCTTTGCTGGGGAAAATCAGACGTATTTGTCTGGGAAATTGGTCTTACGTTTGACTGCCGGGGAGAATTTTGATGAAAGATACGGAATCTCGTTATCTTTCTCAGGTCACTCGGTCTTACGTTTGACTGCCGGGAGCAATTTTGATGAAAGATACGGGATCCGTTATCTTTCTCGGGGCACTCGGTCTTACGTTTAACTGCCGGGGGGAATTTTGATGAAAGATACGGGATCTCGTTATCTTTCTCGGGGCACTCGGTCTTACGTTTGACGGCCGGGGGTAATTTTGATGAAAGATACGGGATCTCGTTATCTTTCTCGGGTTACTCGGTCTTACGTTTGACTGCCGGGGGCAATTTTGATGAAAGATACGGGATCTCGTTATCTTTCTCGGGGCACTCGGTCTTACGTTTGGCTAGGGGCAATTTTGATGAAAGATACGGGATCTCGTTATCTTTCTCAGGGCACTCGGTCTTACGTTTGACCGCCGGGAGTAATTTTGATGAAAGATACGGGATCTCGTTATCTTTCTCGGGGCATTCGGTCTTACGTTTGACTGCCGGGGGTAATTTTGATGAAAGATACGGGATCTCGTTATCTTTCTCGGGTCATTCGGTCTTACGTTTAACTGCCAGGGAGAATTTTGATGAAAGATACGGGATCTCGTTATCTTTCTCGGGGCACTCGGTCTTACGTTTAACTGCCGGGGAGAATTTTGATGAAAGATACGGGATCTCGTTATCTTTCTCGGGGCACTCGGTCTTACGTTTAACTGCCGGGGGTAATTTTGATGAAAGATACGGGATCTCGTTATATTTCTCGGGGCACTCGGTCTTACGTTTGACTGCCGGGGGCAATTTTGATGAAAGATACGGGATCTCGTTATCTTTCTCAGGGCACTCGGTCTTACGTTTAACTGCCGGGAAATATTTTCTTGACAAGGGGCTGACTTTGGTTATCTCTGTCAAGTTGGGGACTGAATTGCAGAGTCCTGAAATTTTAAGGGGCAAAAGGGTCATTTTGCCCCTGACAATCTCATCCGCGCGGATAGGGATGGAAAGTCAGGGGTATTAATTAGGGCCAACGCCCTTCTTCTTCCTCAGTCCAATTTTTTGAAACTGTCGAGAGCAGAGAGAGAAAGACGAGGAGAACAGCCATTTTTGGCCCTAGAAGCTTCAAAATTCGTCCGTTTTCTTCAATTTTTTGAGCAATGGAACACGGGGAAGGCGCTTTTCAAGGCCAAGGACGTGGTCCCATAGCGGAGAGGCGATTGGAGCTTGTCCGGATGAGGAGGCATTACAATCTTTCGCAGTCGATCGAGGAGGAGCATTACCCTGATGCTTGGCAACATTGGGCTTCGGATCCGCATCTCCGAACGGTATACTTCGAATCCTCTTGATCCTCTTGTCGATTTCTTGCTTGAAATTTTTGGATGATTTTTTGAATTTTTGTTTTTGTTTTTTTTTTTTTGAAAATTCGAATGATTGATATTCTTGGCTTTGAATTTTGATTTTGATGCTTTGCATGTTGTAATGAGTATATGAGTAACCCAAAATGTGCATTTTGCTTGGGAAAAGAATTGGCATTTTTGCCATTTTTTTTTTGTATCCGAAAATTGTATGTGAAAATTCGAAGAATTGTAATTTAATTTTTTTTTTGAAATTGAATATTGCATGTTCTTGATGATGATGATTTTTTTTTGAAATTGAATTTTGATATTGATGAATGATGATGCAATGCATGCATTTTGTTTGGAAAGAATGGGCATTTTGCCAATATGAGATGTATGCATGTTTAGGATTTTTTTTTTTTGAAAAGTGGGACGGATTTTTCCTCCCGTTGCATGTAAGATGGATGATATGCATGTATGCATTTCTTTTTTTTTTGAAAATGGGACGGAGTTTTTACTTCCGTAGGAATGCGTCCTTTTTTTTTTTGATGAATGCATTGGGACTTGCTGAAAATTGTTTTATTTCATGCGAGAAAAATGGGGCTATGCTCATTGTATGCTGTTATGCTGTCGAATTTTTTTATGTTTTTTTTTTTGTAAATGCAAATGCAATCTTTTTGTCATTTTCTCTTTTTTTTTTTTTTTTACAGGGCGGAAACCGTTTTGTGACGGAGCAGCTGAACAAGATGAAGACTCGAGGATCGGTGGAGTCTGTGATTGACTTGTGGGACCGGCTTCCGAATGCGGGCCGAGGAGCTTTGCCGAGTCCGAGACAGATCGTTGTCGAGACGGGGCTCTGGGAGTTTGTCGAGTGCTTGAGGGGCCCGGTCAAGTTCCCTAAGAGCAAGGGCTTGATGTTTGCTGCGGCGCGGCACTGGTGGGATGCGACCCACACATTCCACTTCTTACGGGCGAGGCGGCTGTTACGCCTTCGACTATCTTTGCGATCACGGGTCTGTCCTTCAATGGACGCAGCATTGAGTGGCGAGACGGTTACAGCGATGCTGATCTGCAGGCTCTTCTGGGATTTTCCCCTATTCCCAAAAAGGGGATGGGGATGGAGTATGCCGTGGTCTACGGCAAGATCGTGGAGACCATAGCGAGTTATGAGCGAGGTGGGGAGGAGAGGATAGGCGCCGATCGGATTGCTAGGGCCTTCTGTGGTTTACTTTCTCGAGCACGCTCTTTGGTCATGCCGAGGGACGGCGGTCTTTGCCTTCTTGAGGTCCTTGGAGGACATGGAGACGGTCGGAGATGTCTCGTGGGGAGAGGCGAGGGTGGCAGAGCTTTATTTTGCTCTTGATAGGTACAATGGAAGGCTGTGAGCTCTATCTTGCTTCGAGTTTGCTCTGGAGGTATAAGCTCTCTTTTTGCTTTCCCTCTTTCCTTTGAGCACGCACCCGTTTTTTTTTTGCACTGGATTGATTGGATTTTTACCTTTCGCAGGTATGGGCGTTGGAGTTTTTCCACGTCACGGTGTGGAGGCGGCTGAGGCGTACGTCGGGGCGTATCCGGCCATGCGATCTTGGTCCAAGCATGCCGGGAGAAGATAAGCTCCGGGGCGTACGACTCTCGGGTACGCGGATTGCCTTCCTTTGACGGAGGCCGAGACGGATGAGGGGATGATATTCTTCCCACAGGATCGCTTTGAGGTAAGCGCGGTGAAGGCGGCGAGATACGGGCGGTGCGGCGGAGGATTTTGAGGGCACGACTTGCGACGTCTACTATGCGGGAGAGAGGGTGACGCGCCGGCATGGCGTGAACTTCGCCTTTGAGGACACCGGTGGAGCCTCCCGCCGATATGATGCACCCGAGCGATCGGTCCGTGACACTGGGACGATTACGAGCGAGGCCGGCACTTCTCGGACTTCGTGGCGATCGAGCCATATGCGACGTTCGTCTTGAGGAGGCCGAGGATGCCTCGGGTTTTGGAGAGGAGGGGCTTGGGATCCGCGGTACCCTCGGACGGATTTTTCCTATATCCAGGATGGGGTCCGATTGAGGAGTGCGGATCCCTCGGCCCGAGCGGCTTCCGCGAGCTTTTCCGGCCTCGTCCGGGTATGAAGGTATGGCTTCACCTTTTCCCCTTCTTTTCTTTCTTTTGTTTCATCATTTTTAGCATCACTTCCTTTATTTTTTTTTTGACGCTTTTGCTTTTGTGCGGTTTTCGGAGGTGGTCGTCGAGACACCGACGAAGCAAGTGATCGGGGCTAAGAGATTCATACGGAGGATGGTTGCTTGCGGGGCACCTCGAGGCTAGGGCGAGGAGACCACGGCCGGCACTGTCCGACGGGAGGCTTCTCCTATTCCCTCGGAGACTTCTTAGAGACCCCTCTTTCTCCTCTCATTGATCACCGCGCGACACGCCTTCGGATCACGTCATTCTTGGGGATCCGCACGGGCGGGGACACGTGCGGCGGCATGGTGGGTCGTCTCCGTATGTTCGGGAGTCGGACGCCTTCACCTTCGGATTCGATTTCTTCGAGGGATGCAGGTTTTACCACTATCGAGTGTGCCGGTTGGTCCCGACGAGCCTCTTTCTCGGAGATGAGGACGATTACGAGCCCGAGACTTTCGGGGCTCTGACGAGGCGGGCCCGAGTCGCAGAGAGGCGGGGAGACATCGGGCGCGGAGACTCCGATTGATTTTTTTTTTTTTTGAGATTTGAGATTGAGATTTAGATTTGTACAGCTTATGCACATTTTTTTTTTTGGATGTAATAATTTAGGGTTTTATTTATGTTTGTTTGTGTTTTTTTTTTATGCACACTTCTTTTTTTTTTGGAATGTAATAATTTAGGATTTTATTTTTTATGAATGCAATGCAATATGAATGCAAAGCTGTTGCATGAGCCTTGTTTTTTTTTTTTTTTTTTTTTTTTGCAAGGGTGTTTGGTATATGGGTGGTTTGGGGAGGGTTTTTGCACAAGTTTCGAGCAACCGGGACGGAATATTCCTTTTTGGTGTAGCGGCTTGGATTGTTGCAGAATTTTTCGATGGGGAGCAAACGTATCCGCGCGGATGGGGGACGGCATCGACACTTTGTCCTTTGATTTTGCTTTAAATCTGGCCTTGCTTTATTTCAAATTCAAATATCCTCTTCAACCTTCAGTCCAAACAGCCATTTTCGGGGAGGAAGAGAGAAAAAACCATGGAAAACCTTAGAAAAGCTCCCTCAAAGTTATCCCAAGAATCCCAAATGTCATTTTTCAACAAGTTCAAGGATTGGTCCCGGGAAATTATGCATGAGAGAAGGTCTTTCTTTGAAGAACGGTACAAGGTACGATGCTTGTGGTCTCTCAAAGAATTGGTTCCGGATTATGACCTCTTAAGAGCTTCTTCTTCGTTTTGGGACACTAGAAGGCATGTCTTTTGCCTTTCCTTCAATGAGATTGTTCCGACTGTCGAAGAATTTCGGGCCTTGCTTGGAGGTCCGGAGGTGGAAGAGATAGCGGTTCCCTTGCCCGGAGGGGCTTCTTTTGTTGACAGATTGTGCGTCCTCCTTCATCTTTCCCCGGAGGAAGCGCAAGGTATGATCCGTGGTCCCGATCATTTTGATATTTCTGGTCTTCCTGATAGGTTTAGGGGCCTAGGCTTGGTGGATGATGCCTATTGGGATGCCTTTGCACTTTGTATGTTTGGCACCCTGTTCATGGTCTATTCCTTTGGGATTTGCCATTGGTCTCTGCTGGATGTTGTCGTTCACTGTCGCCTGGGCAGAGATGTCGTTCCTTTGATTCTGGGGGAGACTCTTCATGCTCTTGATAGGCTGGCCACCGGCATACGGTATATGCACGGGGGCAGCCCGTTCCTCTTGACCACTGTGGGCGATGGAGCGTTTGGGGTTCTTCGGGAAACCTACGATATGATCGAGCCTTGGACTTTTGCCGGGAGAGGTGTTGATGTAGATTTTGATGATCGGGGCTCGTGGGAGCGTTGGATGGCGGGTCGCCCGGGCTGAAGATATCGAGATGGTCGGTGCCTCGTTGGCGGGTGGAGACTCGAAGAGTGCTTCGGGATGGGTCTCCGTGGTCATGCTTAGGGGCTTTCTCGGTCTAGCTTCTATATTCTAGCTTTAGTTACGAGGCGGTTTGGCTTGGAGCGAGGTTCCTTTGGAGGGCTTTGATGATATAGCCACGAGTGGTGGCTCCTGTTTCTATGGATGATCCCTCGGTGTTTCCATTTCTTTCCCGAGCATGGAGGTATGATGCCTTTCCTCCTCGGGTCATTCTCGGGCGTCAGAGACCGGTGTTCTGACCACTTGGTACTGGATTGGTATGAGAGGCATGCAGGAGAGACTCGGGTGGCTATTTTGAGACGGCGTGAGGCCGTTGTGGGTGCGGAGGACCGGCCCGTTTACGAGAGGAGGAGGGCGAGGCGAGGCCAACCCTCGACGGGGAGCGGAGACGCGTGGACCGACTATGAGGCTTACGTCAAGAGACGGGAGAGGAGGGCTCCTATGCTACCGGCTAGGCTACGGGAGATGAGAGATGACGCTAGGGCTACTAAGGCCACGACGGAGGCCGGTTTGGTAGACCCCGTTCCTATACCGAGCTTGGTAGGAGGAATACAGAGCATTTTTCCGGTTCGAAGAGAAAGACTCGGAGGGGGAAGAAGAAGGGAGAGGCCGATGCGAGTGGCTTGGAGTGACTACGAGGTTTCCAGTATCCCTTTCTTGCCATGTGAGACACATTAGTTTGATTATGTATCTTAGTTTTCCTTTAGCGAGGTTGCCGGTTGGCAAGGAATGAATCGGGCTTAGACTCATCAAAGAGCTTTTAACTTGTAATGAATATTTGAATTACTTTAGAGTTTTTCGAGACAGCTTTCATGGTCGATCAATTGTATTGATGCCAAAGTATGGCTTTTATTTGTGCTTTAGACCGAACCGTTTCCATTTGCCTACGTTCCCCTCATTTTGAGGAGCTCGGGTCTTCGTAGTTCAACCTGGTGAACTCTTTTTGTTTTTTTGTTTTTTTGTTTTTTTGGTGCAACCTGTTTTCTACCTAGGCCGCCCTTTTCGGGTTTCTAACCTAGTTGGGTATTACTCTTTTAGCACTCTTTTTTTCTTGGTTTTTTTTTGTTTTTTTGTTTGTTTTTTTTTGGTGCAGCCACATTTTTTACCTAGGCCGCCCTTTTCGGGTTTCTAACCTAGTTGGGTATTACTCTTTTTAGCACTCCTTTTTTTTGTTTTTTTGTTTTTTTTTTTTTTTTTTTTGTTTTTTTTTGTTTTTTTTTTTTTTACGCGTAGTATGCGCGGCTTGTCACCATTATTTGGGTGTACAAAGGGATTCCGTCGAGGTGCAAGTTGCATGGCTCCTCAGGAGAAGATCTTACGGGACGACATATGGCCCGACCCATCTGAGGCTCCTATTTGCCGAGAGGGTTGATACGGGTGGGGGCTTTTCTTTTAGAACGAGATCACCTTCTCGGATTTCCCGATGCTTTACTTTCTTGTCGAAGGCTCACGGCCATTCTTCCTTGGTAGGCCCGGATGTGTTCCATGGCCTTGATCGGCGTTCGTCCCGGTAGGGCCGATTCATCATGGCGACTCTGGAGCCATTCGACCTCGTTGATCCGGCTTTCCGGCGGTATACGGAGCGAGGTATTTCCGGCTCGATTGGGAGTACGGCTTCCATTCCGTATGTGAGGAGCAAAAGGTGTTTCCCGATTGCCGTTCGGCGTGTTACGTAGCCCCCGAGTGCAGGGTGTAACTTCTCGGGCCAATCTACGCCTTGGGACGGCCATCTTCCGGATGATATTTTCGAGTCTTGTTTCTTTGCCTCGACGGCTCAGTTGGTTTGGGGCTGTAGGGAGATGACTTGTGACGGGTTATTCGGAATTCCGCCGGCGGTTTTCACATTCCCTTCGAAGTGGGATCCATTATACGAAATGATTTGGTTGTGACAGTATCGGCACATGATGTTTTCTTTGATGAAGAGGGCGACTTTCTTTGAATTGAGGATTTTGTAGGACTTGGCTTCAACCCACTTGGTGAAATAATCCACGGCTACCGGGACGAACTCGTGGCGTTCTTGCTGATGGTGTGATTTTGCCTATGACATCAATTCCCCAAGTGACGAAAGGCGAGGGGTTGTCATGCGGTATAACTTCGTGAGGAGGCAAGTGATTAAGATTTGAGTATCGGCGACATTTGTCGCGGCTTTTGACAAAGCTGGATGCGATCGGCTTCCATGGTGATCCAAAATACCCCATTCTCGGTATGATTTGCATCAGGAGCTCGAGCATTCATGTGAGGGCCGCAGTACCACCATGTATTTCTTTCATGAGTTCGGTAGCCTCTTGTTTGCGATACATCGTAGGAGGGGGCCTTGATAACGCTTCTTGTATAGCATATTTCCCAAAAGAACATAATGGGAGGCGAGCCGCAGTGAGAGACTTTTGCTTTGATTCCTTCTTTATATTCCCCATCTTCGTTTTTGAAAGAGGCCTCGCCATCCTTCGAGTCTTGGTAAATACGAGTGTACCGGGGATCATTGATCGGTTCGGCTTCCGCTTCAATTTCGAAGCAATAGGCGGGGTTTTCTCTTCTCCAGGCTACGAATGGTTTAACGAGACTTTCCTTCGGGTATTTCGACAAGAGAGGCTAGTGTAGCCGAGCATCTGCGAACTGTTTCGGTCTGCTTGGCGAGGTAATGGCGATTTCTTTGAATTGAGTTACTAACTCTTCCATGTAAGCATGATACTTACGCAAACCCGGATCCACGGTCTTCCATTTGTTAGAGACACGATTGATGATGAGGGCGAGTCACCATACACCTCCAATTCCTTGATATTTCTTTCAAGGGCGGCTTCAAACCCGGCTATGCAAGCTTCATATTCAGCGGCGTTGTTGGTGACTTGAGATTCGGCCTTGCTTGCTATGGGGGTGTGTTCGTCGGTAGGATCGACCGGAAGCATTCCTATCCCGTTCCCCTTTTGTTTGATGCCCCGTCGAAGAAGAGTTGCCGGCGATTTTCTCCTTCTAGAGCGAAGATTCCATCATCGGGAAATTGAGGTTCGAGTCCTCGGGACTCATCACTTGGGAAATCGGCGGATGTTACGCCATTATGCGTCCTTTTACGGATTTCCTTGAAACATAAGCGATGTCATATTCGGCCAAAAAGAACGACCATTTTGCCAATCTCATGGAGATGGAAGGCTTGTCGAACGAGATATTTGATGGGGTCTATCCTTGAAACAAGATGTATCGGGTGAGGCGCATGTAGTGTTTCAACTTTCCCACTACCCGGACCAAACTGCGCGCAAGTCTTCTCGCATAGCGAGTAATTGAGTTCGCTTCCTTGGAGCTTTACGCTTACGAAATAGATGGCGTTTTCGACTTTGGAATCTTTTTCTCTTGAGCTAGCATAGCCCCAATTCTTTGTATCCGTGACAGTTAGATATAGCAAGAGTGGCTTTGCCGATGTGGTGGGCGAGAGAATCGGGGATTCACAAGGTATGCCTTAATTTGTTCAAAGGCAAGGCGACATTAAGGGTCCATTACGTGTAGGCATTCTTTTTCATCAACTTGAAGATTGGCTCGCGGATCGAGGTCGGTGATTCTAGCGGCTTATGTATTGCGGTCTTCCCATGAAGGATTTCACTTACGTCGGTGTCGTGGTGGCTTCATTTCAACTATCGCCTTGATTTTACGGGGATCTACTTCGATTCCCCGTTACGTCACCATATATCCTAGTACCTTGCCTCGTCTTACAGAAGGTGCACTTGGGCTGGATTCGGTCTCATCTTTGTGGTCTCGGAGGCGGCGAAGAATTTTCTCAAATCAACAAAGTCTTTGGCCATCGATCCTCTGGAATGTATTATCATGTCGTCCACATAGACCTCAATTTCTTTGTGGATCATGTCATGGAGCAGTGTAGGCGCCCTGCAGTACGTAGCCCCGACATTCTTTAGTCCGAATGGCATGGCCAGTGTAGCAGTATGTGCCCCGAGGGGTTGTGAAGGCTGTTTTGGCTTGATCTTCTTACGCCATTTTGATTTGGTTGTAGCCGGCAAAACCATCGACGAAAGATTTGACTTCGTGGTTGGCCGTGGAATCTAACAAAATATCGATGTTTGGCGGGAAATCGTCTTTTGGGTGGCTTTGTTCAAGTCTACGAAGTCTACGCGGCATCGGATCTTTCCGTTGGCCTTGGTCACCGTCGCTATGTTGGACGGACCATGTTGGGTATTCAATGACCACGATGAACCACATACTGAGCATCTTTTCTATTTCCTCTTTCACTTGTAAGGACCATTCGGGCTTAATTCTTCTTAGCTTACGCTGCGGCTTGACTTACGGGTCGAGCGGTATTCGGTGCCCAACTATGGAAGGATCGAGGCTGGCATATCTTTATAGGACCATGCGAACACATCCACGAATTCTTTTAGCGGCTCGATTAGGGCAACCCTTTCGGTCCCTTCGAAGAAACTACCAATCTGCGTCTCTTTAGGCTCTTCCGCGGTTCCCAAATTCACACTTGTCAAAATCTCTTCGGCGGCTTGGGCTCGATTTTCCTCTTCAGGACAACACTGCTTAAAGATTTCTTTGATATATTGTTCATTTAATGTGTTGCCTCTTCATCTAGTGAATCGTTATTAAGCTGTTTTTAGATTATTAGTTAATTCAATCATTAGTTAAAGTGGCAATTAAGGGATACTCGAAAGGTTCATCATTTCATTGAAGACGAAGGGAATACAACGTTGGCTACGGACTCGTAGTCCTCGGGCGTGAGGCCATCGGACGACTCGAGAGACTCGAACTCAACAATGAGAGACTCGGAGGACTTTCTGAAAGGTTGACACGAAAGGACGGGGGACCAATCCAAGCTTGGTGATCATTTCCTCCTTGGTCGCGGACGGGCTGAGAGAGTTTCCCAATTCTTTAGCGGCATCGGCTTGTTGGTGGCTTCACGGCTCGGGAAAGGCATGGTCTCTGTGCTCCCTCTTCGATCGTTGCTATCATCTCTTTGTCGAACCGTAATCAGCGTGTTTGGCATCGAAAAGCTGAGCATGTGGATGTAGGGATCTTCCTCAGTGCAGGGACTTCCGTTTCGTCACAATCGACCGCTCAATCCGGATGTAAGGACGCATTGCGTCTCGGTGGCGGCTAGAAAAATCTCATGTCCCATACTCGAGCGGAAAGGCTTGGCGGGTAGTTCGGCAAGGAGGACGTCCCACACGACGTTCATAGGTCGGCGAGTACGTCGGTGTTTGCGACTTTTATCATGAAAATCTCCTCGCCGGCGAGGCAAAGAATGGGTTTGCGAGAATGCGGCAAATGCGTGATTGAGGACCAGGGGACTTGTGTGCTGTATCATGGCGGTGTTCGGCATTTCCTTCGATGCGCCTCCAAGTGTTGGAAATAGCAATTGAACTTGATGAATCGAACTTCTTCGGAGTCAGCTCGCTTGAGTGTGTCGACATAGTTGGCATTCTTTGGATTCCAAGGATGCTTTGGCGAGACTTGCCTCTTGAAGGATGTAGCCCGGTGTTTGGCTGTGGGCGTTCTTGGCTATTGTTTCGGCTTCGTTCCTATGAGGAAGCTGTCACCTTATGACTTCAAGGTCTCCTGCTTAGGTTGATGAATTTGACGCATTGGTGGAGAGTGGAGGCTATGGCTTTCATGTGATGCAACCAAGGGCGCCTAGTAGAGTTTGTGAACTCGGAGGATATCCATTACATGGAACTTTGCGGGCACCATTTGGGTTTCGTACCGAGTTCCCGAGTCGCTGTCCCAGAGAATGGGGCCAGAGACGAACCGTCGTAGGCTTTGACGGTCAGGGTAGATGGGATCACGCGCCTTTCATTTATGCGGAGGGCCCTCATCATCTTTGAGGGGAAGGACATTTACCGATGATCCATTGTCCACTAATACCGGGGAGTGACATGGTGTTGAGCCGAATAGTGATGTACTGGCTTCGTTGTGTTGGGAGACATCTCTTGGCAAATCTTCATCGCGAGAAGGTGATCATACTCCCATATAGGTGAGGATCATAGATTTGGTCCTTGTCTCGGGATGGAGAGTCATCAAGCCGGTCACTTCGTGCCTTTTTCTTGCGAGGCGAGAGTCTTTGCTAGAAGCCCACAGGTTATGCGATGCCTTTTGTGGCGGTTGCCATCTCCGATCAACATGTTGATTGAGTGGGAGCGCAGGCGGTGTCGGTTTTCTTTATCGGTGTATACTCGGGAGGCTGGACAAGGCGAACCTTGGGCGACCAGGGGGTTGGACTTACGTTACACGGTACTACGGTATCCGAAGGTCTCAATCCGTCGTTAGCGAGGCTTTTACGCTCTTTTATCCCTTTTTGCTTTGGGGAAGGCCGACTGAGTAGAGTACATAATAATCAAATCCCCAGATGGCTCCCCGAGCGTTCCCACATTGTTATCACAGGCCTCGAATCTCTCCTTCAATTTTCTTTGGGAGGAAATTTTCTTTTCTTAGGAGGACGGTCCTCGTGTATCCAATCTGATAGTCCCTTTCAAGGCAATCGGGACGATCACAAATATCCCACCAAATGTGTTCTACGGTGGTGGCGGATTTGGGACCTCGGGTTGGCAGTCTTTGGAAGGACTTTGAGTGGGGCGAGTCAGGGGGATGGCTGCTTGGGCTCGTGCAGTAGCGAGTGATTGGACTCGCCGGATAATGAGAGATATTGAGGTCACGGGGGAACGGGCATATGTTTGTCCTTCAAGGTAGCCCCGGTCGGTTGGGATATTGTTAAGGTCCCAGTGGCGTGTGGCCTCTTGAATCCGGGCTGTTTGCATTGCAGCGTTCTTCCGGGGATTTGATGGTGACCATATTTCTTTAAGCTTGTTCCACGATTTTCATCACTCGGGTGATATTTGTGGGATCATCACCTTGAGAGGGGACAGCGACGGTATACCGAACTCTTTCGTCCACGGCTAGCTGTTTGGGGGCCGGTTGCCACTGTAAGTCGGCGGGCGGGAGTCCGGCGGTGGAAACATAGGAATCTTGGGGTAGCATCTTGATGTATCAGGACTATTAAGAAGAGGAGGAGAACCCTCTTACGTCTTTGCGGTAAAAGTGCCATCGGAATTGAGGCCCGATAGTCAAACCATGACTTGCGACTACCCCGGTAGGTCATCAATTTGAGCCTCATGCCGAAGTCTCATTTGCTCTACCAAGCTGGATCCAATCTTGAGTGCAATCGAGGGATTTTGGAGGACGGAGCAACGTTATCCCCCATCATTACCGGGTGATGCGGACATTACGAAACCCGGAGTCGGAACAAATGGCGAAGGCGACGATGCGCTTGACTCTTCCCAAGCGATCAAACGGTGACCGGTGCCGAAACCAAGCTTTGTGCGGAGGCTGCGGAAAGGACACGAAGGTTCGGATGTGCAGGAATGGAAGGAGGGTAGGTGTTTGGGCTTTTGGCTCATACGACATGCGATTATTTGTTCACGTTTACTTAAA
This sequence comes from Adenophora triphylla var. japonica, assembly GCA_022495995.1. NCBI lineage: Eukaryota > Viridiplantae > Streptophyta > Magnoliopsida > Asterales > Campanulaceae > Adenophora > Adenophora triphylla. The sequence continues at coordinate 25,919 of JAFEMH010000887.1, read as the reverse complement.
ACATGTTTTATTAACCTAATCGGTTGGAAAAGATTGCTCTTCTTTTCGCAAACTACTACGATTCTGGATCGGTGGGCCCCGTCACTACGTCTATAAGCCCCTCGTATTCCACGTATTTCGACCTCCCGGGGTGGACGGCCCGGGCGAGGGTCTATAGGGCAGCGGGTCCCACCGACCGAAAGAAAACGATCCTAAAAGTCGGCGGGTAATCGAGTCTTAACGAGCATTCGATGTAAATTACGGACAAGGCGACGTCGAAAGTCAAGATCATGTCAGGGCTCGACAAAAAGTCGGCATGATTTGGGCGATAAGCGTCCACGATTGATCTTGACTTGTCGTCGGTTAAGCCGTAATTAGGCATGGAATAATCATTAATCCTTGATGACTCGGTGTCAATCTTTGGGAGTCGGTGTATAATTTGTGCCGATCGAGCCGAAGTCAAGGCGCCGGTCAATATCTTGGTCAAAGTCTGCGGCGGAAAACCGGCGAGAACTTCGGCGATTAGGGACAGAAAGATATTGAGTCGGTATGCCGACAAAGGCTTGAAAGGAAAGGTCTATACACGGACGGGGGCATGACACGGACCGGACTAAAAACCAGCCGGGTCTCGGACAAAGTGTGTCACGGACAAGTGCATAGGTCGACACGAGGCTCCGTGGGATGTTTGGGTAGTCTGTGCTCATCAGAGGCGTAATAAGACCAAACGGACCGCGACAAGGATTTCCCCGGGTTAAGGACGTAGTGTGCGGTGTACGGTCACGTGCGCGTAGTGTGCAAGCGATCTATATTCTTTTTACGAGTAAAATAGAGATTTTTTTTTATGTGTCTTAAAAAATATGATGCATGATTTTTTTTTGGAAATTTTCTTTTTTTTTTGAAAATCCTTCCTTTTTTTTTTGATTTTTTTTTTTTTATGAGCACATAAGCACGTAAGCATGAAAATTCCGACAGAGTTAGGGACATTATTCCGACAGTCAAAATTTTGACTTTCTCAGGCGGCCAAAACAACATGAAAGCGTGCAAAAATCAACACACACACAAAAATGATTTTCAAAGCGGGACGGAAGCTTGACCCTCAAAAGCTTTTTTTGAAAACGGTGATACCGGTACGTGGGATTGTTAGACCACAATTTATCCCCGACTCGTGTTAGGAGGCGATAACGGGAAATTTAGTGGTTTCCACCAATATACCGAATACCATTTTTTATTAAAAAGCTTAGTCCCAGTAGTCGCCCTTTGTAACGATGTGTTGCCTTTTTCGCGGGAAAAATTCGATTTTTGCGTTTCTTTGAAAAACCAAATAAAACCGGAAAAAACGGAGTCGCCACGCCATTTTAATTTTGAAGGGCCAAAACTTTGAAAAAAAGCCCGAGATCAGAGATTTAGGTTCGGAGGTCATGTTACGCGTCGGGAAGGACGTTAGTGTGCACCCGACGCGCCTCGTAAAAACGAGTCTTCCAAGCTGAAAATCATTTGGGTGTGTGTGTGTGTGGGTGTTTTGGCCAAAATAAGTTGAAACTGGAAAAAGTAAAAATTGGGATGTCTTTTTAAGACTTTAAACTGATCCCATGATTTTTGGAGAATTTTTGGTTTGAGATTTGGTACTCAAAAAACCTTTTGAAGTTGAGAAGTCACTTCTGCCAGAAGGAAATGGCAGCAGACACCTGATTTTGAAATGGATTCAAGGGTCCTAAAACTTCATAATCTGGATGAACTCAGAGAATGAAAGTTTCTCTAGACTCCTTGAATAAACTTTGTGTGAAAGAAATTTCCATTTTGGAGAAGATTTGAGGGGTCAAAACCTTCTGGAAACCTCAGATATGAGATCTGGATTCCCAGAAGCTGATGAACTAGCCTCTGAAAGAAAAATTGAAAAGAGGAGTTTTACTCACCCAAAAAATAAGGTAAAAATATGTCTGGAAAGCTCTGGATGTTGGCTACAAAAAGTGTTTTGTAGTCAACACCAAATTCCAAGTTCATCTGTGTCCAAAAATTAAGACCATGGACTGAGGTCTGAGAAAATTGCTACTGGACAGCAACTTCTCAAGAAAGAAAATATGATTTTAAGGGGGTTTTGCATCCATGCTTGTCCCCATTTCCCTAGGTTTTGGTTAGTGATCACTAGACATTTTAGTGGTGAATCAACTATACCAAACCATCCTTGGGTACATTAGGACTAAGCATTTCATTTGCTTGGGGAGGGGATTTTACCCTTTGAAATCAAGATTTAGTGCTTGAAAATGGTTTTTAGGGTTTTGAAAGTGCATTTTTGCAAGTAAGAAAGAAAAGCTTTGAAAATAATGTTGATCTTTGTAGAAGATCATCCATGGAGATGGTCTTCCATGGTGATCTTCTTAGATCTAGAGAAAACCAGATGAAAGAACTACATTTTGTAGTTTGAAGATGCATGCATGGATGAGATTTAGGGTTAGGAAGAGGAGGGTTTACCAATCTTCCTTGTGTTCTTGAGTGTTTGGCTTGAGTGTATGAGTGTTTAGGGCTTTAATATGAGAGTGAGTGGATGAGTATGAGTTGGGAAAGATTGGAGAGAAAAAGGTGACAATTCTTGAGAATTCTCCTTTGTTTTCTCTCTATATTTCGCGGAGGTTCGTTGCATTTGTGTTCTTCCTCCTTATTTTTGTAGTGGAGGGCTCAATTTATAGCCCTCTGAAAATAGCAAACGTATCCGCGCGGACAAGGTCGATAGGCGTGCCTTGTTCATTAATTACGGCTCCGGCCTTGGACGGGAAGAATAAAAATTCAAAAAAAACCAAATTAACAGCCAGTTTTTGTGTTTCCAGCCTTTCTATTTATGGTTTTATTCTTTTGTTTTGCTTTTTAAGATGCTTTTCTTGGTTTAACTTCATTTGGCAATGCCCATTCTACCCTCCCTTTGTTAGAAAAGTTAGGATTGTTAGGAATGTTAGTAATTGTTATAACTTTCGTTAATTTTATAACGAAAATTCTAACAAGCTCAAATTGGAGCACTTACAGCAGGAGAGAGTCCTCCCCGCGATCATAGTACGGATCGTAATGGATCTTTGTACATATATAGGCATGCGGATACTTAGATCTTTGCGCATCAGTAAGTAGGAGCTCATATGTTGGCTCTTGAACTTACTGGCATCCGTACGCGGGCATCCACCTTAGCTTTTGAGGCTGGTGGGAATTGATTTTTGCATCAAAATATGATGATAACTTCTCACTTATATACATATAGTCTATACTCCTTCCAAAAAATTACAAAGACTTTAAAAGAAGTATCTCTTGAGGTGGTCGCTATTCCAGGCGTGCTTAAGCTCTTCTCCCTCTTTTGGTCGCAACATATAGGTGCCCTCTTTGACTATCTTTGTGACCTCATATGGACCTTCCCATTTCGGGGACGGCTTGTTGAAACCGGGTTGGGTCCCTTGGACCTCTACGCTTACGAGTACCTAGTCTCCAAGCGAAAAATTCCTCTTATTTACTCTTTTATCATGGTGCTCCTTCGCTTTACATTTGTAGTTCACCATTTTTCATGTGCCCGCATTCTCTTTCCTTCGAGATCGTCCGAGGTCACACCTTACATTTGCCTCATTTTGAGACTCGTCGAAGTATGTGACTACTGTACGAGGGTAGGGCTACCTCATTGGAGCCATTGCCTCGACCCGTACGTGAGCGAGAAGGGAGTTTCTCTGTTGAATTTCTTATTGTGGTGCGGACTGACCCATAATGCGATGCGGAGCTCGTCCAACCAACGTCCTCCTCGCCACTTCCAAATTTTTCTTTAAGGCGGTTAGGACTAGCTTGTTCGCGGCCTCGGCTTGACCATTTTCACGAGGATAGGCAAGCTGCGGACTTACGGTGTTGCACCTTCATTCTCGCACATTCGGCGGTGAATTTTGCGGAGAATTGGGTGCCATTATCTGAAATTATTGCTCGGGGAACTCCAAATCGACAATAGATGTGGTCGTGGACAAAGCTGATAGTGTTATCCTCGGAAATAGTGGCGAAGCCCTTTGCTTCCGTCCACTTGGTAAAATAATCCACGGCCGCACGGCGTACTTGATGCTTCCTCTAGCGGTTGGAAATGGTCCAATAAGATCTATCCCCCAGCGTATCAAACGGCCACGATGGTACCACCAAAGATGCTCTGTTGATGGTAGTCTAGGGATGTCCGCAAATCTACGGCACTTATCACATTTTCTAACATATTCCTGCGCATCCCTTCTCATTTGTGGGCCCGAAAAAAGAATCCTTGGAATTTGATCTTGTACGAGAGGGTGCGAGCACACTGGATGTCCGCCACAAACTCCTTCATGAACCTCGTAGAGTAAGTTGGTGACCATGTGAGTTTTAACACATCTCGGTAAAGGCTTGGTGAATGATCGCCGAAAAAGCACCCCATCGAGGACGAGGTATTTCGCGGACATCGTTACGATGGCTCTAGCCTTTGCGGGTCCTCGGGGAGAGGATTGCTTCTCGATGTATTCCTTCATTTCATCCACCGAGTCCCTTACTTGATCCTCAATATTGTTTTATACGTATTCGATCTATAGCGGGTCTCTCAGTGAATTCAATCGGCAATTCGTCTCCAACTCACCAATTTCTTGCTCGGTTATTCTTGAGAGGAGGTCGGCTTCCACATTGTCCTCTCTCATGACTTGGTTCGGCTCATAGTAAGTGAAATTTTTGATGAGGGTTTTTGCAAGGTCACGATGCTTGAGTTAGTCTTGGGTTGATAGTATCATACTCCCCCTAATTTGATTAACTATGGTGAGAGTCACTATTGATCTCAATATTACGAACTCCCAAGTCTGCTTGCCAATTCCATGCCCGCTATAATCGCTTCATATTCAGCTGATTGTTTGATGCCTCGAACTTGAATCTCAAGGCCCTCATGAATTTCTCCCGCGAGGGTGCAATCGAAGTATGCCCGCTCATTTGATTAACTTGCTCGCGGAGCCGTCCACATATAAAGTCCACACCTCTTACGGACGCTCCCTTGGTTGAACAATTTACGTGCTCGGGCTTTGGGTCATCTTCGGATTACGCTCGCTTTCTTTTTCGAGGTCGTGTCCGCTAATTTGAATGATGATTCTACTACAAAATCAACTAAGGCCTGCGCTTTGATTGTCTTTCTCGGGGAGTAGGTGATACGGAACTCGGTGAGCTCTATAGACCAAGCTAGCATTCTCCCAGGGACTACGGTTTATGTAAAACCTTTCTAAGCGGGGCCTCGGTTAGTACGGTTATAGGATGTGCGAGAAAAGTAGGCTCTTAATTTTCGAGCGGATACAAGCAAGGCGTAAGCTAACTTTTCTATATTAAGATAACGCCCTTCTACGGCGGACGGTGCCTTACTTACATAATAAGCTGGTTTTGGGAGTTATTCTCCTCCCTCACAAACATTTGCTCTTGCCCAGGATCGATGCGGCTAAATATAGAAAGAGCTCTTCTCAGGGCGCCGAGAAATTCTTTGAGTAGAGGTGGGTGCCCAGGTATGTCTGACTTCTTAGCGATGGCACTCGGTGCTCCATGTAAATTCATCGGCTCTCTTCCCCCTTTGAGAGTTTTGAAGAAGGGGAGGCATCTCTCTGGCTGACCGCGAGATAAAGCGGCCAAGTGCGGTGATGCGGCCGTTGAGTTTTGTACATCCTTCACGCGGGCGGGAGGTTTCATGTCTAATAGGGCTGGATTTTCTCTGGATTAGCCTCTATCCCTCTTTGGTTGACCATGAATCAGGAACTTGCCCGCCTTGACCGCGCACTTAAGGGGTTTAGCTTCATCTTTGTTGTGGCGCAAGTTTTTGAAGGTTTCCTCCACATCGAGCTCGTGGGAGTTTTCCTTAGTTTTTATGACCATGTCATCAATGTAGGCCTCAGTTTCTGCCTAGTTGGTTTTTAAAGACCGGTTGACCATGCGGCGATATGTGGCTCTGCATTTTCGCCCAAAGGGCATCATAGGTGTAACGGTATGTCTTGCCGCGACAATGAAGGCTACGGGCGGACATCTTCGGGAGCCATGCGGATCGATGGTAGCGGAGTAGGCATCAATGAAGCTTAGAACTACGTGTCCGGCTATAGAATCCACCAATGCATGTCTATGCGAGGAAGAGGGAAGCAATCTTTGGGGCATGCCTTGTTGAGATCGGTGAAATCAACGCACATCCTCCATTTGCCATTGGATTTCTTAACCATGACCACATTGGCCAGCCATTTGGGGTAGGAGATCTCCTTTATTATCCCCGCTTTTAGCAACTTTTCCACCTCTTCCTTGATGGCAATCTCTTTCTCAGGGAGAAATATCTGGATTTACGGTGAATGTTTTTGAAGGAGGGGTCATCGTTGATTTTATGGAGGATCACGTCCTCGGCGATGCCTTGCATATCTTCCACCCTCAGCGAACACATCGCAATTTGCTCTAAGGAACTCAATAAGTATCCTTCTCTCCTCATTGTGAATTTCCAGCCCAACCTTAGCTGTTTGCTCGGGGAAGTGTGGATTGATTATCACCTCCTCGAGCTCGTCGTTAGGTTGAAGGTCGGCCCGATTTCACGATTGTGCGGGGAAGTCAAATGACAATAGTTGGGGGGTTGACTGAGCTTGGGTCGGTGTTGCCGTGAATATATGATATCACGGTCAATTTCCCCCTCTACTCCTTGATCAATATAACCTCCCTCAACAGGGCGGCCAAGCTGCTTCGATTTTACGCTCATCTTGAGCTCCACCTTCGTGGAATGGAAAGAAAGCATGCCAATCGGTACGGGCGGCGGCGGGAGTGCAAACTTTCCCACTTTTTTGACTTGTCCTCGCCTTTTCCCTCTATTATTTTGTCCTCGCCCTCTATCTGCGGGCGGGAGGCAGCCTTTCTGTTCTTTCCTTTTTCCTCCGGTGCTCGGAGGAATCTCCCGGAGCTGGTTCTTGATGGTAGCAACTCCGCCCGGGGTGTTAAATTTCACCCTTTGGTGGGGACGGACGCAACTATTCCCAATTCGGCTGGCTTCGATTCTACGCCGAGAATGGCATTGCCATAATTGGGAAGGAAGATCGACCACCATGAAAGTTATCTTGGCCGTCTTACTGCATGGGTTTTCCCCAATAGCTACGTCAAACACAATCGTCCCCTTTACCCTTACGGCGTGGTTTGTGAAGCCTTCGAGCATGCCGCGTATGGAGTGAGATGTGCTTAGTCATTCTCATTCCAATCAAAGTATGGTAATAGAGTATGTCGCGGGCGGCTCCGGTATCTACCAACACACGGCCTATGTTTGCCGGTTGATTCTCATTACGAGGGTGAGTGGGTTTGTGTGGAATGAAAAAGGGTGGAGGCAAGCTCGCTCCTTTTGAACCCAATTTCTGCTCTTCCTCGGAGCCGGGCGGGGATGGAGAAAACCTTTTCTAATGTCCGAATTTGGAGGATAGCGCCTACTAGAGGGAGGTTCCTCCCAAATGAAGTTAATGTCATAGTCCCCAAAATCGTCATCATTATTATCTCTTTCATTACATGCTGGTCCCCGCGTGTGTCGTGCATTGTGGCTTTGATCATTGTTATTAGGGGCGATATTGTTTCCCTTAACCCACTTGGTTAGCTCCCGTTATTGATTTTCTTTGGATTACTCGCCCGGTGGAAAGCTTGATCCTCGGTTCCGTGCAGTGGTCGTTGTGAAACTCACGAATTTAAGTCTACTCCTCTCATTTGGCTTTCGAAGCATGGGGGAGGAGCGGGAAAAGTCTGAGGCTCTCATGATCACCACCCCTTGGGTCGGTGAGCTCTGTGTAAGCTGTTTCGGCCACGGCCTTTTTGAGCCTTTCGATCCCCAGGCCTCTGTTTTGCCACGATTATTGGTATGAGCGAGGCTGCAGGGTGGTCTCCTGGACTTGGCTTATCCTTTCTTTCGCGAAGCTCGGGAGCGGGCACTGGCTAGGCTCTTCGGCGGAGGCAATGGCCGAGGCCACTTTCATACATTTCCTCCCGGCTGATTTAGGTTTCTTTGGAGGCAAAATTCATTTTGAGGAAGGAGGAGCGAGGCCGCCCTCAAAACATAGTCGATATCTCCTTCGTCCCGGAGTCCACAATCTCCTCGCTTACCTTCTGAGCCAGGGATATATAATCTTTTGTAGGCTCGTTTGGTGCACCTTGACACGGACAAGATCTGTGCTTTGGTCTAGCGGGCACACCTGCTCGGCAAAGGCATTGAGGAAGAGAACTACGGGCGGCGGAATATTTGGATACAGGGGCTTGAGGGCTAGCATCGAGATAGGGCCTTGCCGAGTGAAGGTCGCGGCCAAAGCTTTGCACATCAGCGACTCATCCGCGGAGAATAAAGCCATCGGCCCTCAAATCTTCCCATATGACTCTTGGCATTTTTGGATCCGTCATAGGTGTCCATGCAGGGGGGTTTGCCACTTTTGATCGGTGCCCGCGCAATTTTATCGGCGAAGGCGTCCATGGTGCGGCCACACAGGCGACCTTCGATGGGTTTCCCACATCTTACGCATAAATTCCACAAACTCGGGGTTACGATCATCAACCTTACGCTTTTTAGCTCGTGGAGCCACGACCTTACTCCTTGGCCGGAGAGGTGCAGCTTTGGACCTCGCATGGCGGTTTAGTGTGCCTCTTCCCCCAGCTTCCTCGCTATCCTCTACATGCACCACGCTCAGTTTTTGCCGTCAGCGCTCGAGGTTTGGGTCGACCCGGTTTGCCCCCGCGCTTGACTAGCAAGCGAGTTAGCGGGAAGCTCGTTGGGAGAACCTTTGTGACCCTTGAGACGCAGCCCTCCGTTGGCCTCTATTTCAAACATTTCCATCTCCGCGTCTTTGATGGCCGCTGGCCTCCGCGACCGGTTTGGACTTGGAGGCTAGGATTTCCCTTCCTTCTCGGGATTTGTTCTGGGGAAAGTGGGGTGGTTAGATTGGTGTTTTTATGTGAGCTTGGGGAGTTTTGGGCTAGTGTTTAGTAGGGCTTGGGCTTTCTCGGCCACGGGCTTCCTCGGTTGCTTAGGTGTAGAACTCGTTGAATTTGGGGATTTTGAGGTGAGAATGGGCCCCCATTACATTGAAAGCTTGAGAGTTGGTTTTGCCTCTCCTATTGACGGTGGAGGGTTCGGCTTGGTTCTCCTCCTCTAGGGTCAAATGACCGGCATTTTGAGAACTTGAGACATGTCTCGAGAAAGACGAAAATAAGCGAAAAGAAGTGTCTTTTAACGATCGAGTTGTTTAGGCTACAAGGTGTGTCTGAAAACAAAAGTTTTAAACGGGGAAAGCTTAGTGATGTAAAAAAGAAGAGCCTTTCGGCACTGAATTTGTTTAGGACACGTGAGGTGCCTTGAAAACAAAAGATTTTTAACGAGAAAACGAAAGAAAGTCGATTTCCCGGCAATGGAACCACTGATGACGCCACAGCTTTTGGGGTCGGGGAGCGGTTGAAGGATATCTGGCTAGGATATATTTGGTGGTTTGATGTACCTAGATCACAACACAAACAAGCAGTTAAGGTCAAAGTTGGATGTTACTCCAACTCAGGCCCTCGGGTGTGAGAGTAAGAATACTGAGTAATAAGGCTTTGAATACCTTTGGAGTGTGTGTGTGTTTAGGTTTAGAGAGTAAAAGAGCTTACTCAATTGTATCTGGAACTTACCTTGCCCCGAGGGTAAAGGCCTTCTATTTATAGGCAATGCAATGGTGCTTGTTGAGGTAAGCAATGAGATCGGCCCTAGGGGGCACTTTTGGTATTTGACCGGCCTACACGTGTCCGTGTCATGACTAATTGGTCTGTCGGGGAGGGAAAATTGGCTGTCCAAGGGACATGGCTGAAAGGGACATGAGCCGTGTAGCCGGCTTATTGCATTAAATGGAATAGTAGGCGCCGGGACCGAGCCGCATTGAATGCGTGATGGGGGAGCCGGCGAAGTGGCTGTCGAGCCCGGTAAGCTAACTTGCTCGGTAAGGGACGGCATTAGCAGGAAGCGGCGTGTGCCGCGGTCAGCGTTGTGCCCGCGGTCAAAGATATATTACGCGAGCACGGTTGATGCGGGCATGACTCATGCGGGCACGGATCCAGTGAGCAGGGTTCCAATGGTCCTCGACGGGGACGATGCGAGGAGGGGCACGGTCTTGACCACAAGGGCCTATTTGTCCGCGGTCTTCCCTTCAGCGGTCTAGGAACTGCCACGTCACTGGTTCCTTGGACAAGACCGAGCGCGGGCCCGGTCCAGTAGATCCGGGCTCATCTGATGACGCCACAGCTTTCGGGGTCAGGAGCGGTTCAAGGATATCTGGCTAGGATATATTTGGTGGTTTGATGTACCTAGATCACAACACAAACAAGCACCGTTAAGGTCAAAGTTGGATGTTACTCCAACTCAGGCCCTCGGGTGTGAGAGTAAGAATACTGAGTAATAAGGCTTTGAATACCTTTGGAGTGTGTGTGTGTTTAGGTTTAGAGAGTAAAAGAGCTTACTCAATTGTATATGGAACTTACCTTGCTCAAGGGGGTAAAGGCCTTCTATTTATAGGCAATGCAATGGTGCTTGTTGAGGTAAGCAATGAGATCAGCCCTAGGGGGCACTTTGGTATTTGACCAGCTACACGTGTCCGCAGCTAATTGGTCTGTCGGGGAGGGAACATTGACCGTCGAGGGACATAGGCAGAAGGGGACATGAGCCGTGTAGCGGCTTATTGTGCATTAAATGGAATAGTAGGCGCCGGGCTGAGCCGCATTGAATGCGTGATGGGGGAGCGGCGAAGTGGCTGTCGGAGCCGGGATGGCTAACTTGCTCGGTAAGGCTTGACATTAACACAGCGGCTTATGTGCCATGATCAGCGTTGTGCCGCGGTGAATATATTACGCGAGCACGGTTGATGCGGGCGTGACTCATGCGGGCACGGATCCGGCGGCGGGTTCCAATGGTCCTCGACGGGGACGATGCGAGGAGGGCACGGTCTTGACCACTGAGGCCTATTTGTCAGCGGTCTTCCCTTCGGCGGTCTAGGAGCTGCCACGTCAGCTGGTTCCTTGGACAAGAGAGCGCGGGCCCGGTCCCGGTAGATCCGGGCTCATAGTGGCCCAGCTCGAGTGTGATTATTTATGGTGCAGTGAGGAGCTACTAGAAGCTCGGTCTGCCTCAATTGCTCCTCGGCGAGCACCGGTGTTAGCGTTTTTCCTTGTTTGTTGCTTGGCCCCATGGGCAGGGAACGTTCGGGAGGCACCGGTGAGTGACACGTGGTCCCTGCGTGGCGTGCCTCCCGGTTAGTGGGCCCCTTGGCCGAGATGAAAAGACGGGTTAGTGGTACGTCGAGGGGTACGTGTCGCTCATCAGGGGGCAATAAATGCAAAGGGTATTTAATTTTTCGAATTTTCAAACGTTGGAAACGGTTCATGGTCGAGGTTGGATTTGTGGGCTATGTACGGGTTAACGGGTTAACCCGTATAGGTAAACCTTATAAATACCAAACCCTTAAACCTCAAACCCTTTTTACCGTTTCCAAACCTTGAGAGAGCTTTTGAGAGAGAAATCTTCTTTGCGACCTCAGTGCCTCTTGTTTTCCGAATCCACCTCTCAATCTTTCTCTCGTAAGTAATTGTTGGGTGCTTTTTTCTTCTTCATCTCCCTCTATTTTTCTTTTCACGATTTACGAACAATGAGCACTCGAGAGTTTGGACCTTAGTCCCATTAGAGTTAGGATAAAGGGGACGATTGTTTGCCACGATTATTGGTATGAAGCGGGCAGGGGTGTCTCTGGACTTGGCTTATCCTTTCTTTCGCGAGAAGCTCGGGGGAGCGGAGCACGCTAGAGCTCTTCGGCGGAGGCAATGGCGGCCCTTTCATACATTTCCTCCGCTGATTTAGGTTTCTTTGGAGGCAAAATTAAATCGGTGGAGGAAATATGAGACTCGGCAATGAAAAAAGCCTGGTGTGCCAGCTCCCGAGCTTCTGAAAGAAAGGATAAGCCAAGTCGAGGAGAACCCTGCTCATGCTCCAATGTCGAGGCAATCAATGACGCTGCCTTTGGAATAGCGACCACCTCAAGAGATACTTCTTTTAAAGTCTTTGTAATTTTTTGGAAGGAGTATAGACTATATGTATATAAGTGAGAAGTTATCATCATATTTTGATGATAACTTCTCACTTATATACATATAGTCTATACTCCTTCCAAAGTACAAAGATTTAACAAGATCTCTTGATCGCTATTGTCGAGCGTGCTTAACTCTTCTCCCTCTTTTGGTCGCAACATATAGGTGCCCTCTTTGACTATCTTTGTGACCTCATATGGACCTTCCCATTTCGGGGACGGCTTGTTGAAACCGGGTTGGGTCCCTTGGACCTCTGCGCTTACAGTACCCAGTCTCAACGGCGAAAAATTCCTCTTATTTACTCTTTTATCATGGTGCTCCTTCGCTTTACGTTTTGTAGTTCACCATTTTTCATGTGCCGCATTCTCTTTCCTTCGAGATCGTCAGGTCACACCTTACGTTTGCCTCGTTTTGAGACTCGTCGAAGTATGTGACTACGTACGAGGGTAGGGCTACCTCAGCGGAGCCATTGCCTCGACCCTCGGGTGTGAGAGTAAGAATCTTGAGTAATAAGGCTTTGAATACCTTTGGAGTGTGTGTGTGTTTAGGTTTAGAGAGTAAAAGAGCTTACTCAATTGTATATGGAACTTACCTTGCTTTCGAGGGGTAAAGGCCTTCTATTTATAGGCAATGAAACGTGGTGCTTGTTGAGGTAAGCAGTGAGATCGGCCACAGGGGCACTTTGGTATTTGACCGGCTACACGTGTCCGCGGACTAATTGGTCTGTCGGGGAGGGAACATTGGATTGTCCAAGGGACATGTTTGAAAGGGGCATGAGTGTGGCCAGCTTGTGCATTAAATGGAATAGTAGGCGGGCCGAGCCGCATTGAATGCGTGATGGGGGAGCCGGCAAGTGGCTGTCGAGACCGGATAAGCTAACTTGCTCAGTAAAGGCTTGACGTGCATTAACCGGGAACGGCATGTGCCCGCGGTCAGCCGTTGTGCCGCGGTCAAAGATATATTACGCGAGCACGGTTGATGCGGGCATGACTCATGCGGGCACGGATCCAGCGACGGGGTTCAAATGGTCCTCAGCGGGGGACGATGCGAGGAGGGCACGGTCTTGACCACAAGGGCCTATTTGTCCGCGGTCTTCCTTCCAGACGGTCTAGGAAGCTGCCCACGTCAGCTGGTTCCTTGGACAAGACCGAGCGCGGGCCCGGTCAAAAAAGGGATTTTCTTTCGGGATTTGTTCAAGCAATCGTTCAATATGTTCTAGGAAATATCTGTTACTAACAATTTTAAGAGGCCATCTGACGAGCCGGAGCAATGGAGAGACTTTTACCAGCTTTCGCCATTGCAGATCAAGAAGCACTGGTCTACTCTGCTATTCTGCTATACTTTTACTAGCTATTTTTGAGTGAACATCCGTTTAGTATTCTCTTCTCTCTTTATGCATAATACATACTTAATTTAGTTGTCTGAAGATAAGGAAACCAAGCTATAACTGGACTTCTTTGTGAATCTGTTTGAGTTGCATTCAAAGGACGGATATGTCATTTGGTCGTCGATTTGCTACTTTTTACTTATACAAGCAAAGCGTTTCCGCTCGCTTTTTTACATTCTCTATTTGTAGCTCTTGTTTCTTTTGTATTTCAGGTGGTAGCTGATATGAGCATAATGCAAGTCACATTATCAGATGTTGAGGGCATTGTTACTGGGGTATGATCAAATGGTCTCGACAATCTGCTCAAGGTTCTTAATGATACTACCTCCCTTCCAAAATGAATGTCCAAAAAAAAAAATATTCAAATTGGCTCTTTAATCAACATCAAATTTGATTTTTTGGGACATTCATTTTGGGACGGAGGGAGTACAAGTTATGGAAGGTACACTGTTCAGTCTATTTTCAGTCAAATACAAGTATCTCACATACTCCCTCCGTCCCACTATACTTGACACTGCTTTCCATTTTAGCGATCATTAGCTTCCAAAAATAACCAAGTTTTATATTTTTATATTCACTCTATACATACTCATTCTCTCTCATCATTTTCCACCGCTCAATTTATTCAACCAACACTACTATTTACCCCACTCATTCTCTCTCTTCATTTTCTATCACACATTTTTTATTTTATTAACTTTTCTTAGTTTTGAGCCCACCGCAGGTGTCAACTATAGTGGGACGGAGGAGTATACTTTATTGCACTGCTTAATCAAACCAAGAAAACAATTTCATTATTTTGACAAAAGTAAATCTGAAACAATATGAAATAAATTTTGAATCGAAAAACCTGGCAAAAATAATATTTATAAACCCCTCCTTTGAACTTATTTCTGCTCAAAACTTGTTTAATGATCACAAATTAAGCAAGAAAACACCTGCTGAGCAAAAGTTCTGGACCCTTTCTCCCGAGGTGAATCTTCTGATGAACAAACAATATGGGACTCATCTTTGCCATCTCTCCTTGCTTTTGCAGATCTGTCGTAGAAGTTTTGGAACGCGTCACCCAAATAATCTGCAGCCTGGAACACAGTCATGTTTTCAACTAGTTTGTCAGGGAAGGTATCATTTTTATTTTCTCCTTTCAGTATACTCGCTAGTTTCACCAACTCTTCTTGAAATTCACTTAGCTTTTCATCTTCTTCTGGTTCACTTTCTCGCATTCTAATAGGCTCCGGTAAAGTCTCTGCAACACGATTTTGTATCATGCATTCATTAAGGAAAAATATTGAGACGTAATTGTTAGAAAATACTCCGTCCGTCCATTAATAAATGTCCATTTTCAAGAATTTTCTTGTCCCAAATGAATGTCTTTTTGTAAAGAACTCTATAAATGGTTTTTTAACCAATTTTTTCACCAATCATTTTATACTTGCAAAACTAAATGTTTAGTTAACGGATAACAAGAATATCTATGTATCTTTTGTCATTAAAAGCTGTATAAAAAGTAAACGTTTTCAAAGTGTCCCTACATAAAATTTAGACATTCATTTAGGCACGGAGGGAGAAATTAAGACTTCTTGGATCTTTTCTAGTTATAAAATGTACCTGGACAATCATCCCTTGGGCTACTTCTGCTCGCGATACCTTCAAACGTGCCTGCCCAAGCGTCTCTTTTTGTCAGAAATTCTTTCAGATTGAATATCTTTTTAACAGTTGCTGGGATTGATGAATGCTCAAACTCTGATGTAGGATATGGTCCTGAGGGTCCATGCAGCACTGCAATTTCCTCACCAAAAGTGTCAGATATTTTGGGTAAGCAAATATCAAATGATTATAAAAATAAGTCAGTCTAGTTTTATAAGAGCTCTCACTATGCATGGGTCCAAGTAAGCAGTTATGAATATAATGATTCCTATAAACATATGTAAAAAGAGAGCCGCATGATCATGTTTCAGGTGAGCAATTGTGACCGCGTAATGATCCAATGGCTGAGAGGTTAGTAGGGTCCACTACCACTACTGATATCACAACCGCATGATCACTACTTGTTTCAAAATACTCATTTCAAGAAATGATCATATTGGTCCATTGCTTATGTTAAAAATATAAGTCATGCTCACATGCATACCTGTTCCGCGTTCTATCCAAGGAGAAACTAGGATGGCGGGAACCCTAACTCCGAGCCGATCAAACTGAAACTTATATGGCTCGGGACCCACGATGCCATCGGGGGATGGAACTCCGGTAGGAGTGGGGACATGATCATAGAAACCACCATGCTCGTCGTAGATGATCACAAACAAAATCTCATTCCACTGAGGACTCGATCTCAACGCTTCGTAAACTTTCTTGATGAATCTTTGACCGTCGGCGACATCGTGTGGTGGGTGATCGTCATTTGCGGGTATCAATTTTGTTCCGAAATATCTTTGTTCAATCACAGTGTAATTTGGTAGCTTGCCGTTCTTGCAATGTCGCTCAAAATCTACGTCAAACTGGTGGAAGTTATCTATGTATTTCAATTTTCTCAGGTTCCTGTGAAAATTAAGATAATTTCACTTAGAAATGAATAAATTTTGATAATATTTCTCTCTAAGGTAGGATATTCATTGAAAGATTCAGAAATAGCAACAAATTTACTACCGTAGTCTCAATAATAATAATAATAATAAAATTTTTGTTATTAATTAATTTTGAAAAAAGTAATTTCACTTTGATTTTAACAGTTAATAAGATTAAAAATAATCAAAAATTAATAATAATTTAACTATTGTAATATTTATAAAGATTGTTACTATTGCATTATAAATATATTGTTAATAATAAATTTTAGAATCTTATTAAAGTTATTATTATTTTATTAATTATTATATATAATTTTATTAAAGTTGTGCCAAAAACTTATAAAAAACGCGTTTTTTGTTAACTTAAAAAAAAACGTGTTTTCCCTTCAACGGACTCACGGACGGAGGCTCTCACACACAGACACTCATTCTCAACCTTCTTCAACTGCGGCCTCCTTCACCAACATCAATCCTCCCTTCTCCGGCCAAACCTTCACCCAATTCCATCCCAATTGATTGAAATTGATTACAATCAATTTCATTTGCAAGGGAGCTCTCACAATTCACACACACAACACACAGTAACATCAGATCTCACCTCTCTCTCTCTCCTCTCTCTCTCTAGACGCGGGAGTAAATCCTCCATTGCGCTCCCTCAATCATCCCCTTCACCTCAACCTAACCTAGCTCTCCTCATCGGCGACCTCACCCAAACCAATTCCTCCTCCCTCAATCGTCTTATTCACTTCAATCCCACCTCTCCTACTCGGCCAAACACAAACACCAATCCCCCATTACAATCGCCCTAAACCGCTAACACCGTCGTAGCCTAGCCGTCTTCCCTCAAAATCCACTCACCGGAAACCAACGCCCTCCATCCACGCCTCGCCGTCCCTGTTTCTCAATCCCAACGACGCCAATCAAGCGACAACTGACAACCACCGTGTTTTGTGGGTACAATCTGTTTGTTTATAACGATTAATCAAGTGCCAGTTGGTGATTAAGCAAGTGCCCGTTAGTGTATAATAGAGTGTCAGTTAGTGTATAATCAAGTGCCCGTTGGTGTATAATTGAGTGCCCGTTAGTGTATAATCAAGTGCTCGTTAGTGTATAA
The DNA here is from genome assembly GCA_022495995.1 of Adenophora triphylla var. japonica. NCBI lineage: Eukaryota > Viridiplantae > Streptophyta > Magnoliopsida > Asterales > Campanulaceae > Adenophora > Adenophora triphylla. The sequence goes on along the minus strand of JAFEMH010000887.1, from coordinate 8,791 downwards.
TCAAGTGCCCGTTGGTGTATAATTGAGGGCCAGTTAGTGTATAATAGAGTGCCAGTAAGTGTGTAACTGAGTGTCAATGTATTTTTGAATGCCGATTCTTGTAATTTTGAATGCCAGTCCATATTTTTGAATGCCGGTTCATGTTTTTTTGAATATCGGCAAAAATAATTATCGGTGTTTTTGAGTGCCGGTATATGCATTTTTTGAGTGCTAGTAAATGTGTTTTCAAATGCCGGTCTATGTATTTTTGAATGCCGAGTGCTTGTATTTTTGAGAGCCGGCAAAAATATTAGTGTAACAAAGTGCCGGTGTTAGTGTAACGAGTGCCGGTGTGAAAAGTGCCGGTTCATGTATTTAAAAGTGCCCGTGTAAAAGTGCCGGTTTCGGTTTAACAGGTGTCCGATTAGGTTACACTGGCACTTTGTTAAAGCTCTTGGCACTTTTTTCGGCATTTTGTTACATATGCTGGGCACTTTGTCACACCGGCGGTTTGTTAAACAGCAGCATAAACGGGGGAACCATTAATTACGAAAATGCCACCGTTTATTTTGAACATGATTACCAGTAATTACAAAATTGCCACCGTTTATTTTGAAAACACGTTTTTCTTTATCTTAAGAAAAAATTAATTTTTTATAAGACCAACTCTAAAGTTGTTACCTTAATTATCAAAAACATAGTAATATATAACTGTGCTTTATATTGGCCTTTTGTGTGGAAAAAGTCGTAAGCAATAATGACACATTATTTTAAAATTCTATGAGGGCAAGTCACCTAAATGATAACTTTATTATAAAATTCTGATGACTTATTATTAATAATTTTCAAATCACATGAATTATCATATTCTCCCAACAACAACGATGCTAAAATTTGTATCGCCGTCTGATTGATTAAGGGCTCGTCTGGTACACAATTTTATAAACGGAAAGTTTTTAAAATTGAGCTTATTTATGGACGCTATAATTTTGAGCGGCCAACATGTCTCCAACTTTTTAAAATTCAACCGTCTAAAACACTTGACTAATACGCTTAATAAAGAAAAAGCTGAGTTTTTTATCTCCGTTTTTGTTAAAACGCTCGACAAGACAGGGCCTAAATGTCATTTTATAAGAAAACGGTAACATTTTCTAATTATTGTCTTTTTTCAAAACATGCAACGTAATCGTTCAAATTTTAAAATTAAATATCTCAATATTTATAAGTAAATAAAAAAATTCGAGAACACTGTTTTTCTCGTCTCGCTGTGACGAATAAAACTAAATCCATGAATATAGGATTTAAAAAAAAAATGTTGAACAACAATAAAATTCTCAATATACACTTGAATTCATTAGATAATTAGCTACAGAATTCAAGTGCATTTTGAATATTTCACTTAGATTTAAAATACACATGAATTTAGTAGCTAATACACATAAATTTAATAACTAAGTAGCTAATGAATCCATGTACAATGTTTAAAATACACATGAATTCATGAGTTATACTGAAATCAAGTGAAATATTCAAAACATACATAGATTCAGGTAGCTATATAGCTACTGAATCTATGTACAATGTTCAAAAATATACATAAATTCAATAGCTAAGTATCTACTGAATACAAGTGCAATTTTAAAAAATACACATGGATTCAGTAGCGAACTAGCTACTGAATTCAAGTGCAATGTTCAAAATACATATGGATTCAGTAGCTAAGTAACTACTGAATTCATGTGTAATGTTCAAAATACACATGAATTCAATAGATAAGTAGCTCCTGAAGTACTTAATTAATTATCTATTGAATATTGCACTTGAATTCATAAAAATACACATGAATTCATTAGCTATGTAGCTACTGGCCCATGTGTAAATTTGATGAATACAAGTGCAATGTTCAAAATACACTTGAATTTAGTAGCTACTTAGCTTTTGAAGTGTACATGACAATTTCATTGATGTTCAATATTTTTTCTTTCAAAATCCTATCTTCAGGGATGTAGTTTGATTCGCCTCGTTGATACGAGAAAAATAGTGTTCTTGAATTTTTTTCGACTTATTGATACTGAGATATTTAATTTTGAAATTTTAGGAAAATTTAGATGATGATGTGACAGTTTTGAAAAGTGACGGTCAAATTACATTTTACCCTTGACTTTCACAAAAACTATAAAAATGCCACCGTTTTTTTTATAAAATGACATATAATCTAAACCATTGATCTATTTTAATCCAATGGTTGTGATTGCTTCTCATAGTTTTCATTTTAAATAGGTTCTTATTTGAGTATTCTTCTATGTTGAGGTTGTAGCCAAACCGAGGACGAGGATCGAGGTTGCACAAAGAAAAGAGAAGAAAAACGGCAAGAAGGCAGTGACACAGTCGTGCATGTTAAGTTGCATGATCGTGCATAACCAAAGTCTGGAAAAAGGAATTTCTGATGCACGGTCGGGCAAGGTATAACGCACGATCGTGCAGAAGGGCAGAAGTTGGGCTGGACCAGGATTTCGGTGGATATTTTTCTTATTGTGCGTGAGACTCTTTGGCAACAGGAGTCCTTTTTTGGGCAGGAAACAGATTACTTTTTGGAGAAGGAATTGAAATCCTTGTGGGATTAGGCTATTGTTCCTATAAAATACAAGTGATAGCCAATATTATTGTGTGATTGATTGCTAGAGAGAAATAGTTAGGATATCTATATAGAATCTGTGAGATCAACAACAGAGCCTAGGGCAGGGTGAGGCGGCCTTTGTGGTGCCCTTATGGGCATTTCTTGAATGGCTGAAAAGCATGTATATGGTGATTGTTTGAGGGTGTTAGCATAGAGTGGAATTATTTTGATGAGGCAAAATATGTTCTCTATTGTAACACGACAGACCTGTTCTTATAGTGAATATCCTGGCTTGTTAGTGCCCCCAGATGTAATCCCTTTTAGGGGTGAGCTGGGTGAACAAATTACATGTTTTCTTTCTTTATTGCTTTCATATGGTTGTTGCATGGATATCGATTCTCGCCATCGGTTACTGATATGGGACAATACTGCTCTGATAAACCACAATTCCACAAGAACAAGTATCAGAGCTCTGGTTCGAAGATCAGGGATGTCCGAATTGATAGGATGTAGACTGCAAGAACATGGATCAGAATTGGCGGCTGCAAAGATTCAGATGGCTATGTTACTAAGACCAAATAGGATCAAGGTTTCATACATTCGAATGGATTTGGGAGACTGCAGGGATTCAGATTAGGGTTGTAATCAAATAATCGTGGAAGGGCATCAAATTTGAGATCAAAGGTTGCAGAATCCAAACAGGCGTACAATTGCAGAATCCAGACGAGATTAGAGTTTTGCATGGATCTAGGCAGATTGGTGTTGTTGAGAATTGTGGGAGAAGCGACGATGGGCGGAGATGGTTCGACATGAAAATTCGATGTAATCGGATTTGGGTAACGGGTCTGGAATTGTGGAAGTTGGAAAAGAAAGAACAAATTAGTTTCTAAGCTTGACGAATGTTGGGCGCGTGCAATATGTGTGCTGAAGTACGGTGCGGTGTGCTCCGGTCCAGTACGGTACGGTGCAAAATTCGTGTGGGGCAGAATTTGGTGTAGATTTGAGTGCAACAAATGCGTTCGATGCAGTACTGTTGTAGTGCAGAATTCGTGCAGAGCAGATTTCGTGCAATAGCAGGACAACATGGTATAATATTGTTACATGCAAGAGGAACATTCAGATGTGGAATAGAGACTTGAACTTCATGCGCAGTGGAATGGCAGAGATTGGTGGTCGTCTTTGGCTGTGTGGCATGGAGGATTGCCGATAGAGCCGACAGCGGCAACTGGTGCGGGACGTTGTACACCATCTGATACACAGGTTCCACTTGGGGGAGTTTTCTAGTGGAGGACGACGAAGGCCTAAATTGCCGGGTGGGAGAAATCTCATGAAAGGTATGTTGGAAAGGAGTTGATGATTCACGACTGATTACCGTGATTTCAACAAGCACCAACATGGGAGTGAATCCATAACAATTTGTGATGGGATGCTAGTGGAACATGGAGAAACCAAGAACATGTCTAGCATGGGATCACCAGCCTTTGTGGATGAAAATAGTAGATGAGTGGGGATTTGCAGGAAGGATCACTGGAAGTGAAGACTCGAAGCATGGATGAACCGGCAGTTATGTTGAAGACTGACGCTCAACTTCAACTCATCTGATTAGACTTGGTACAGTCTTGATTGTAGTGCACACAATAGGTAGATGTTATTCTAAGGTGGGACTTGAAGGAGGTAATCACTAGATGGTTTGTCTGCAGGTGGGAGATTGTTGGGGTTGTAGCCAAATCGAGGAAGAGGATTGAGGTTGCACGAAGAAAAAAGACAAGAAGGCAGTGACACGGCCGTGCATATTAAGCTGCACGGTCATGCATAACCTAAATCTGGAAAAAGGAATTTCTGATGCACGGTCGTGAAAGGTATAACACACGGTTGTGTAGACGGGCAGAAGTTAGACTGAACCAGGATTTCGATGGATAGTTTCCTTATTGTGCGTGATATTCTTTTGGCAACATGATTCCTTTCTTGAGTAGGAAGCAGATTATTTTTCGAAGAAGGAATTGAAATCCTTGTGGGTTTAGGTTTGTTATTCCTCTAAATATAAGTTATAACCAATATTATTGTGCGCTTGAGTGATAGAGAGAAATAGGTTTGATATGTATATAGAATTTGTGAGATCAACAAGAGGGCATAGGTCGGGGCGGCATTTGGGGTGCCCTTAGGGGCATTCCTTGGATGACCGAAAGACATGTATAGGGTGATTGTGTGAGGGTGTGGGCATGGAGTGAAATTATTTTGGTGAGGCAAAATATGTTATATATTGTAACACGATAAATTTGTGGTTATAGTGAATATCCTGGTTTGATAGTGCCCTCATATATAGTCTCTTTTAGGGGTGAACTAAGTGAACAAATTGCATATTTTATTTCTTTATTGCTTTCATATGGTTGTTGCATGGATGTCAATTTTCGCAATCGGTTACTTGTATGGGACGATACTGCTTTAATAAACCACAATTCCGCAACATCCTATAGGTATACTCCCATAGGTTAGGTCCCTATTCAATATTTAATTTTCGGTTTGATCCAAATGAATTATTAAGTTCATTTGTAAATACGAAAATAATCTAAATGCCACTATATCATGATAACATACAGAAAAAAAATGATATTGTTCTTGGGTTTAATCAATCAGTCAATTACATGCTGATAGCCTGATACTCTACCAAAATGCATGTGAAAAATGTCTATTAAAAGTCAACTATAATCAAAGCTCTTATTGCAAGCAAGAAATTGAAAGTCTAATGCTTTCAAAAGTCAACTACTCAATGGAGAAGATGAGCTAGAAAATTGGTCAAAATCAAACAACCCAAACAACGCAAATCAAGAAATTCACAAAATAATACAGTGCTCTATTCATGTGAGACTTTAAGGTACTTACCTGAAGAAAAGTGTTGATGGAGGGATCTGATAGTAAATCCCAAAAGAACAACCACCCTCCTCCAAAGATTCAAAAATAGTCTTTTGAGGATACCCTTTAACCATCATATTATTATCATTTGTAGTAGCACCATAAGATGTTGCAGAATGCACATACAACCTATTAGGTTGTGTCAATGTCGGAATCGACGAAAACCACCGGTCACACACCGCAAACTCCGATATAAGTTCCTTAAATACGGGCAGATCGTCTGGTTTATATCCGCTCATCACAATCTCCCCCATCCCACTTTGTATTGTCTCTGCCTGTTGCACAAACCCTTCCATGTTGGGGGTAAGGTTTTTGGCATCCTCAGTGGATGTCCACTGGACCCCGTATATCTGTTCGAATGTGGCTTCGAACGAGTGACCGGGGTCCGGTTGGATGTGGGTGGCTTGGTTGGAGTGGTAGAGGCGGGGCGAGGTGGGGTTGGATGTGGATAAAGGGTTGGATTCGAGTCCGGTGACGCCATCGATCTCCGGGTTGATGGATTTCATCCATCCTAACATGTGATCAAATGAACGGTTTTCTTGGACTAGGATTACTATTGTTTTGATGGGGCTTGTGGATTGATCAGCCATTGATGTGTATTGTGTGTGTTTGTGTGTTTTGGGAAGGAGAAATGGGATTAAGTATAGGGAAATGAAACCAAGGTGGTAATTTTTTATTTTATTTTAATGTTTGGGGACAGGTTAAATTAATTAGATTAGATGGGAGTAAGTAATGGGATGCTTTTTGGGGACTAAAATAAGGATTATAATGTGAGAAAGGGTTGAAAAGCAATAGGGAAAGAAACTTTTTGAAATTAAAATAAATAAATGGGGACACGTGAAATATATGAAAATGTCAGAATTTGGGTCTTGAAAGCCGCCCCATTATGTAATATTTTCATTTGGACTCATGGATATTTACAAATTTAAGAGATTTTATAATTTTTATCGAGTTGATCTTTATAAAAACTAATTTTTTCTTAAGATAAAAAAAATGTGTTTTTCAAAAATTTGTTCAAAATAAACGGTGGCAATTTTGTAATTCTTGACAATCATGTTCAAAATAAACGGTGGCATTTTGTAATTACGCAACCATGATAAATGCCCGTGTTAATATTACAAATGACCGGTGATTTCATACCGGCATTTTATAAACATGAAAGCGACACTTTTACGCGGGCGCTTTTATATCGTGAACCGACACTCTTCACACCGGCACTCTGTTACACTAACGGCACTTTGTTACACTAATATTTTTTGGCTCTAAAAAATACAAGCGTGGCATTCAAAAATACATGGTGGCATTTGAAAACACATTTACTCACTCAAAATGCATTTGCCGGCACTAAAAACCGATAATTATTTTTGATATTCAAAAAAACATGAGCGGCATTCAAAAAAACATGGAGGCATTCAAAATTACAAGAGCGGCATTCAAAAATACATTGACACTCGGTTACACTTACCGGCACTCTATTATACACTAGCGGCACTCTATTATACACCAAGCACTTGATTATACGTTAGCGGCACTCAATTCTAAATGAACTCTGCATTCAAAAAATCTTGGACTGGCATTCAAAATCAGACCGGACCTGGCATTAAAAATCTGGCTCTGGCACTGGTACTCAAATTAATATACACCGATTAGCGTAAAGAGAGAAATTGTGAAGAAATGGAGCAAATTGACATCGAAAAACACTAGTGGTGTGGCGTTGGATGTTGAAGGCACGGCGACGAAAGAACCGTGGCTCACGTTCCATGCTTGGAGCATCGGAAATTGGTTACCTTATCGCCTTTTATAAACCATTCATCGTAACACAATTCTCAAGAAATCCTCTAGTTACGACAAGACCATCCCTCGTCGCCATTGTCTTACGTCATCGCTGTTGATTTACATAATATTTATAGGCGCGTTACATCTAATTCCCTTACTTTCCATCTCAAGTAATAATTTTTTTACCCGAGGAATTTCGGAGATGCAAATTAGGGCTTTACTGGGCTAACCGCCCGCAGTGTGCTGCGAGTGAGAACGGTGCTGCCGTTTAGTCTCATGTAGTCATGGTGATGGGCGATTGTGAGGAAGGTGGTCAGGCGAAGGGATGGTAAACGGTGAGGAAGACGATTTATTGGGGGAAGCGAGGCGAAGCAAGAACCTCCCCGCGATTAGAGCAGCAGAAGAGACTTCATGCGTCTAGTCTAGTGAGAGAAGGGTTTATGTTCCTAGTTAAAAACACGTTTTTGTTAAGCCTACAAAAAAACGCATTTTTACAAAGTTTTTTACTTTTTTATCGTGTGGGTACCTTACCTTAAATTAGTGGAATGAAATAAAATACTCACCCTTTTTAAATCCCCTTTCATCCGAAATGATATTTTAGTTTGTTTTTTATTGCTAATTTGAACTGAACTTTCAATAATAATTTTTATGTTAATTTAATTATTTTATTAGAAAATTTAAAATTTATTATAAATACATTATTATAAATACTATCAATAACATATTTTTTTGGGTGAATTTTCATTAAAATAATTAAATTAGCTTAAAATTATTTCTCAAAATTTCATTCAAATTCAATAATTAAAAAGGTAAAAACATCATTCCAAGATGGAAGATAAAGTAATTAGAAAAGTGTTGTGGGGTTTTTCTTGTTCATTTTAAGTATTGTATTCTTAAAAAGAAATAATTTTAGTTTAATCTTTTTTACTATAAATCAAATATAATTTCTTTAAAATATTGATAAATTAATGAGCAAATATTGGGAGAAACTAAGTTTTTCATAAATTATAAAAGTTCATTTTTTTACTTGCAAGTAGTTAGTGAATATTATAGGAACAGTTTATAAAACAGGACTTTTTATAACTTAAGGAGAAACTAGTTTTTCCCAAAATCTTGTGTAAATCATAATTACACTAGCTTATTTTGGATGAATTGGGAGTAAAGTAAAAATCAAACAGAAAATTTTTGGGGAAATCGCTTTCTCCATAATTTATAAAAAATTCTGTTTTTAAAGATATATCAACTTGGTGTTTTAAAGCCTAAACTCACTGTTTTAAGCCCTAAACTCGCTATTTTATTTTCTAGCTTAAACTCACTGTTTTAACGCATAAACTCACTATTTTATTTTCTAGGTATTTTATGGCCTAAGATCAATGTTTTAAGGTCTAAACTTGATATTTTTAAGAATAAAAGTGGGCTTTTTATTTTTATAACTTATGGATCGAAAAACAGATTTCTCCTAAAACTTACTCAAAATCAAATCATCTTTGTTCAAGGCGTATTAAATAT